>JALGBA010003650.1:125000-407721 GCA_023970755.1 Azemiops feae
AGAAATAAAATATAATTGGATTCTGACATCCGGCTCCCCTTAAAAATAAGAGAGAAAACAAAACAGGTATAAAAGTTAGTCTGGCTTGTTAGGATACTCTGTATGAAACTTCTTTAAAAGCTTCGAGGCTTTGACATGATGTTTATGGACCCATTCGTTTTGAGAGGCGGGGAGGTGCTTCCATGCTACTAGGTATTGAGTTTCCCCACGATATTTTCTAGAGTCCAGGATTTCCCTTATTTCGAAGTGTTGCTCCCCTTCTACCATGATTGGTGTTGGTGGGGGGGGGATTTTTGGCCGTAAGGGTGACTGTTGTTCTCTTTTCAGCAAACTGCAGTGGAAAATTGGGTGTATTTGCCTAAGATTCTTGGGTAACTCTAATTCTACTGTTACTAGCTTTATGATTCTTTTAATTGGAAAAGGCCCTATGTATTTTGGTCCACGTTTTTTACAGGGTTGTATGGATTTTAAGTATTTTGTAGACAAGTACACCATTTCTCCTATAATGAATGGTGTGGGCTCCACCCTTTTCTTATCTGCTTGTGCTTTGTATGCTTGCCTAGCTTCCTCTAGAGCTTTTCTAACTATTGGCCAGGTGTTTTGTAATTGTTCCATCCATTCTTTCAGTGATGGGATTGCCGGTTCGTTTGGGGTTAGTTCTGGCATGGGGTTGAAACTTTGGCCGGTAGCTATTTGAAAAGGAGTGTAACCTGTGCTGGAGTGGACTGCATTATTGTAGGCAACCTCTGCGAAAGGCAACAAGTCCGTCCAATCTGACTGCTGGAAATTTAGAAAACATCTTAAATATTGCTCAAGTACTGCGTTACATTTTTCTGATTGACCATTTCCCTGAGGATGATGGCTAGACGTCAGTCCCTGGGTGGTCCCTAAAAGGGATAGAAATTCCTTCCAAAATGCAGATGTAAATTGCACTCCCCTATCAGATATGATGCGTTGGAGTGCCCCATGCAATCTGTAAATATGTTGCACGAAAAGGTTCGCTAAAGCTTTTGCGGTGGGGATCTTTTGGCAAGGAATAAAGTGAACCTGTTTGGAAAATAGGTCCGTGACTGTCCAAATGACAGTATTCCCATTGCTTTCTGGTAATTCCACTATAAAATCCATGGCTATTTCCCTCCAGGGGGCTGAGGGATTTGCCACTGTTTGTAACAGTCCTGGCGATTTCCCTTGCAATCTTTTTGCAGTTGCACACTTTGGGCAGCTGGCCACGTAACTTTCTATGTCTTTTTTCATGGATGGCCACCAAAATTGCCGTTTAATTAAGTGCAATGTTTTTACAAATCCAAAATGCCCTGCTGATTTTATGTCGTGGCAAAGTTGCATGAATGTGATCCTTTGGGTGGTCAGTATATATAACTTCTCCCCCACCCAAGGCAGTCCGTCTTTCATTGTGCACACGTGTTTATTTTTCTGGAACCATTCATCTGTTTCCAAACTTTTCCGGAATTCAATTCCGGTCTGGCTATCCAGCTGTGGTTTTAATTTAACTTGGGCTCTGGTAGTCACTGGCGCTGCCAGTTGTGATTCTCCCATGATCGGTTTAGAGTCAGTGGCTCGCATGCTGTTATATTGGGGCATGCGAGATAATGCATCTGCCAGAAAGTTCTTTCCCCCCGGCAAATGCTTGAGCTTAAAATTGAATTGGTGAAAATGCTGGGATCAGCGGGCTTGCTTGGGGTTGAGTTTCCTGGGTGTTTTCAAGGCTTCCAAATTTTTGTGGTCTGTCCTCACCTGGAAAGGGATTTTATTGCCTTCAAAGAATTGATGCCATGTAAGTAATGACCAACGTATCCCATATGCCTCTTTCTCCCACACGGGCCAGCGCTGTTCCATTTCAGTGAGTTTCCTGAACATATACGCGTAGGGTTGCAACATTCCTTCATCATTTTCTTGTAATAGTACAGCCCCCACTGCCACATCACTTGCATCCATCTGTATTATGAAGGGTTTGTCCATGTCTGGGTGCCTCAGTACTTGTTCGGTAGAAAAAAGCCTCTTTAATCTCTCAAATGCCGCTTGGCATTCCATTGTCCATTTTAGTGGCTGGCTAGGTTTCACTGAGGATTCTCCCTTCGTTTTTAGTAAGCTCGTGAGGGGCAGGGATATCTGGGCAAATGAGGGGATGAATTGGCGGTAAAAGTTTGCGAAACCCAGGAAACTTTGCAGTTGCTTTCTTGTGCGAGGTGGTGCCCATTCTAATACTGCTCTGACCTTTTCTGGGTCCATTTCAATGCCTTGTGGGGATATGCGGTAACCTAGGTAGTCTATTCTTTCCTGGTGAAATTCGCATTTTGATAATTTGGCATATAGGTGGGCGGCTCACAGTTTCTTTAAAACTGCTCTGACTAGGTTGACATGTTCCTCTCTTGATTCGGTGAAGATAAGGATGTTGTCTAAATAAACCAGGACCCCCTTAAATAGGTGCTCCCTTAGTACCTCATTGATTAATTGCATAAATACTGCGGGCCCCCCTTGTAATCCAAAAGGCAAAACGTTGAATTTGTAGCACCCCATTGGGCAATTAAATGCGGTTTTCCATTCATCTCCTTCCCTAATTCTCATGCGGTAATACGCTTCCCTTAGATCTAGTTTAGTAAAAAAAATTCCTTTTGAGAGGTGTGATAACATGTCCTTCATGAGGGGTAAGGGGTATAGGTTGCTTTCACTGATTGCATTCAAAAGCCGGTAGTCCACGCATAAGCGTAGAGAGCCATCCTTCTTCTCTCTAAAGAGGACCGGAGTGGCCACCTTAGGCTTGGCTGGTTCAATGAACCCCCTTTCTAGGTTTTTCTTTATAAATCTCTCCATTTCCTCCTTCTCCTTTGGGCTCATGGAGTATAATCTGGGCTTCGGGATTTTGTCCCGGGCTTGAATTCTATGGCACAGTCTGTGGGTCGGTGGGGGGGGAAAGCTCATCCGCCCTCTCTTCGCTGAAAACTTCAGCCAGATCTCTGTATTCCTCTGGCTGTATGTCCTACCAGACATACCTCTGGCTGTATGTCCTACCAGACATACCTCTGGTATGTCTGGTAGCCCCTTTTCTTCACCCCTTTCTTCACCCCATTTCCGTTTTTCATTTTGGTAGATCCCCTTGGGGTTTTAAGTCTGTAGGGTCCTCTTTCAGGAAATTGATTTCTTTCATCCTCCAATTTACCCAGGGGTTCCATTTGGTTAACCATTCCAGCCCTAGGATCATCGGGCATTCCATGCCTTGGGTCACTACAAACGTTATGTCTTCCTCATGATTTCCCAGGGATAGGTGGATTGGTAATGTGGCTAGGATAGCTGGCACCCCCCCTGCTATGGACCCATCTAACTGGCCAAATGAGATTGGTTGTTCCAGGCTCCTCACTGGAATGCCCAGATTTCCCACTAGGGTCGGGCTAATTAGGCAGCGGGTGCAGCCAGAGTCTATTAAGGCTTTCACTTTGACAGCTTCGGGCATGGAGGGGGCTATTATAGTCACTGTCTTGAGGATGGGTGGGATGGATCCATTTACCAATGGTTCACCCTCCGAGCTGTCATCTGGGGCATCCACCGGCCCTGCGGTGTAGGCTGGGGCTCTTTCCCCACGATGGGCGGAGGTAGGGGATTCCACAGCCTCTATCCCTCTCATGGCAGATTCTTTTGACTTAGCTGGGGAGTTCCCGGATTTGCTGGCTGGTGATCTGTCTGGGTTGTGCTGGGGGGCTTTCGAGCGGCATTCTACAGCCCGATGCCCCTCTCTCCTGCATTTGAAATAGCCCATTGGTTTCTTGGCTTCGCTGGTTTGCGCATCGGTTCAGGCGGTGAGCGGCTCCATTGTTTTCCTCGGCGGTGCCTCTTCAGTAGGTCGATCTCTGCTTCCTCTGCCAGGACGTACCATTCGTCGAGTTGGTGTGGGTCCCCCCGGGGCAGGCAAGCGTCATATAGGTCGTAATTCAGAACGTCTTTGAAATGGCTAAGGAGGATGTCTTCCGGCCAGTTCAGCTTGCTGGCAATGGTTCGGAATTCTTGCGTATATTCGGCTACTAGCCGTCTGCCTTGCCTCATCGTTTTGATTCTTTCGCATGCTTTGCGATCAGCCAGGTGGTCTTCAAATCGCCTTCTCAGAGAGGACATGAAACGGTTGAAGTTGTTGAGCTCTGGGGCATTGGAATCATGCAAATTCACCATCCAATCGGTGGCCGGTCCATCCAGAGCAGATTGCACGATCGGGATATGGGCTTTGTCACTAGGGATGTGTCGCCCGTGTTCCTCCATGTAGCCAAGGACTTGGGTTAGGAAAACCCCCAAGCGTGTTGGCTCCCCCTTGAATTTTGCGTCCAGCGGCGGAAATCTTTTTATGGATCGGTTCCTTCTTAGTCGGTATTGTCTTCCATCCGGATCGCCATCTGCAGGTCGGTGGGGGTGGGGACTACTGGATCAGCGGATGTCCCCGGGGCTGCAGGTTCCAATCCCCCCTCAGTGTCTCTCCAGTTGCAGTTCCAGGAGTTTTTTTTCCCACTCGCCTTTCTTTCCATCGCCCATTGACCACCGAGGCTTGTGGTTACGCGTCTCCACCACCTCTTCTCCTGAGGAATCTGACCCTTCAGATCCGGATATTTGGCAGGTTTCCAGTTGGGGCAACGTCTCCCTCTCCGGGGGGCTTTCCCCCTTCCCTGCTTCATCGTCTGACATGGTAATTTTTGCAAAGTTCCCCGGCAAGGTTCTTCCTTCCAGGTTGATCAATTTTGCAGATCCTGTCTAATGTAAGGACCCACCTCAATTTACAACTTACGAAGACAGAACTCTTGGAACGTTTCTTCCAACAGGAATCTTTATTAAGAAAAACTGACTGAAGGCATGCTAGACAGGATCTGAGGGACCCCCCTGATCATTCAATGTTTTAAAGTGTTCCCAGGCAGTCCCACCCCACATTCCTTCCAGTCAATTCAAATTGGCAGATGGCTGGGTGTTAAATCCATCGGATCCCAAAAGAGAAAGTCACAATAACCCGGATGCTCGAGTTCCAACTGCTTATGTAGACAAAATAAAATAGTAAAAAAAACAATAATTGTTTTTCCAAAGCCCGTTTTCCCCAGTAATCAAACGCTGCTTTCTCAAAATAGGGAAATAGTTCTTAAAGCTGTTAGCAGGGAAAAAGTTAAATTAACAAGAGGGAAGGAAAGGTCTCACCCGGATCTTCCACAGTGGTTCTTTTCACTTAGATGTTGCTGTGACTTTCGACTGGAGCAGCTGAGTGATCGGCCATGTTACTGGCCGATCTTTTCCCCGTCGGCCCAAAGGTGGTTTTCTCGGACCGCGGAGGGAGCTGCCGCTCCCTCCGCGATCAACGAGTGCCCTCCTCTACGGTGGTCGCCCCTCCAGGGCGACTTTTGACCCTATCTAGGGTCTACCGGCGGGGGGAAACCGGACGGCCAAGAGAACGAGTTCTCTGCACGTCCGCGGGCGCTGCGACCGGAACCGGAAGTCCACCTGACCTAAATCACAGGTTATTGTGACTTTCTCTTTTGGCTTGTTTATCTTCAGTTTAGGTGAAAATCCTTAGGGAGGGGGTGGAATGTTCTTTTTTTCTCCCCCCCCCTCCTGAACAGTACTGCCTAAAAAACTTTTTGCTCTCTGGGCGGACTTATGTAGATTCTTTTGGATACAATGCATCCTGGGACTTGGCATGAAGCCCAGAAACTTTGACTGATACAATGTAACTTGCTCCATTTGAACTCCCACTTCCTGATTTTGGCGTGATGCCCAGACTGGATTACAACACAACAACTGACTGCCAGTTTTTATCTCTGTGCTGGACTTGACTATTGGTTTTTTTTTTCTCTATCTTTCTTTGGAAATATATCTCTGTCTGCATTTTATATTTTATAACGCTGCAATCTATTCTTTAAGCTGAATTTCTTTAAAAAAAAAAAAGAAGATGGCCTACTCACAGATTAATTATGGACTTATATTAGAAAAAATCTTGGAAACGAGACTGGAACTTAAAGAACATATTAGATCGCTTAGTTTCAAGGAGGACTCAGAATTAAAAATTGAAGCTCAACCTTTGATTGACTATGATACACAATCAGATCTACAACTTAATGAGATGGATGGAATACATTTACAATCTATTGAATCTACTGAATTTATTGAAGAGGAAGAGGACACATCCTACATGATGGATTTCTTTGATGATCAAAGGTGGAACTCAACTAAAACATTTACAACTTTAAAAGCAACAGGATTGGACTTCCAAATACGAGGCACAAAAAACGTTGACAACATGACAGTACAGACAACACTGGATAAAAGAGAAAAAGAATATGATTGGACTCAATGGTGGGAAAAGGCTTTTAGCCAGTTACTAAGATGGGAGGATTTAGAGGCCCTGTTGTGGAAACCTACCTGGCACAAAAAGAAAGCTAGAATTAGATTTAAAAATAAGAGTTAAAATTTTATTTGATGGGTAAAAAAGGCTTCTGGACGTTGATTGAACTAATATTTTTGAGATCTTTAAGGTTACTTTGGTATGAGTCAACACTAGATTTAAATTATGGATTTGATTATGATTTGGAATGGCAACAAGAAAAATTGGAAAATTTATAATTAAAGGAGTTAGATTGAGATTGAGACTGGTGAAATATTATTGATATTTTTATTTATAAGAATTGAATGGTAATTAGTGAGGTATTAAATGGATTAAATTGAAACAATTGAGGAATCTTTTAGGGACGTGGACTGATCTATGAAAATATTGGATAGAATATATGAAATAGAATATAGTTGAGAAATATTAAGATATAATAGTTATATTACTTGTTTATGATAGAAATAATTATTGTCCTATTATTATTATTATAATATTATATTACTATGTCTAATGCAATAGATTTAAAATATATAAATTCATGTTTATTTACATAATATGTATGTGAAATAGAATAAGAGATATAATTTGATTGAGAAGCATAAATTGAAATTGGAATAATAGATAGAGGTGAGAAACAATTTATATTTTAGGAATGCTCGAATTGTATACCATAAGAGGGAACTTTTAAAGTAGTAGTTTAAATTGTATATGTATGACTGTATTTTTTGTTGTGTTCTATGGAGTGCCCTATCTCCACGATGTGTTATAAGCACTTGGCTGTAAAACAAACAAAAACTAATAAAACTTGTTATGGAAAAAATCCATCGGATCCCAAACGTTGCAATCTTCCCCCCCTTTTTCCTTGCTGCCGGTAAAAGGAGGCTTCATAGGAAGTGAGATCAAAGGCTGATGGCCGCATTGTTATGGTTAGTACTTTCGAAGGGAATCCACAGAGGATGTTACTTTGTAGTTGATAGGAGGAATGCCGGGTCATAAACACCCGTGTTTACTCCCCCCCCACTTTGTAGTATGACAGAATCCAAAAGAGAGTAAGAATTGGGTTTTCTCAGAGTAGATTAGCTAGAAATAAAATATAATTGGATTCTGACAGGCTTTTAAAAAGAAAAAAAGAAAAATATTTTTTCCCAAGTTAACAAATAGATAAGATGATAGGTCCCTGTAATAGGAACATTTTGGGACCCCAAAGTATCCAAAAAATAAAAATCCAGTTATTTAGTTGTTTAGATTAGTTTTTTTCTTTTTTTTTTGAAACTTAGTTTCCCAAAGTGTGTTAAAAGCGGGGAAGAAATTTCAGAAGGCTTTCACAGGAAGGTAGTTGGGGTAAGAGAAAGGAAAGGAAAGGTCTCACCCAAATCCTCCATGGTGCTTTCGGTGTGCTTGGTGGTAATTTTGGCTTTCGGCTGGCACGGCTTAGTGATTGGCCATATTGATGGCCGATCATTTCTCCGACGGTCCTAAGGAGCTGCCTCGGATCAAACGGAAGGGCTTGCGATCTGTTGAGGATCCTCCTCATGGTTGTCGCCCCTCCAAGGCGACTTATGACCCTTTTCAGGGTCGCCCAATGAAGGGAAACCGGGCGGCGGAGAGAGCGCTCTCCCGGCACGTCTGCCAGCACCGCGATCCAGAACCGGAAGCCTGGAAGAAGTTCTTGTGGGCCATTTTAAAGATGGATTAAATGACGGTCTATATTATGCCTGCATTCCCTGGGGAGATCCTGATCGACTTCATGACTGGTACATCTTGGCTGAAGAGGCTGAAATCGATTGAGCCTGGAGACAGTGATGCCTGGGAAGATCCTGGGGATGATCCCCTGCAGAGAGGGCTCGGGAGCCAGTGAAACCGACCCCTGCCACACTAAGGCCATCAGGCTGTTTTAAGTGCGGGAAAGAGGGACATCGTGCAACCGAGTGCTGCTGAAAGATCCCAGTGCAGAAGCCTGACCGCGCGGGAGGAGGAAAGCCCGGGAAAACACCACAGAAACCAAAGGAGACAGCCATGAAAAGTGTGGAGGTTGTCAAGATCCAGACCCCATCAAAAAAGGGGAGAGGAACTCCGACCTCATCCGGGAAGCCATCGACCTCCTCTGATGACAGCTCAGAAGACGAACCCTTGGTAAGTGGACCCATCGCGCCCCTCACCAGAGCAGTAGAACTGTTTAGCCCGGGAATGCCGGAAAAGGTCTCATTAAGAGCCCTGATAGGCTGCACCCATTGCCTCATAAGCCCAACTCTGGTGGGGAATTTAGGAATCCCGGTGAGGAGATTGAAGAAACCGATTTCATTTGGCCAATTAGATGGGTCCATCACAGGGGGAGTCCCAGCCACCCCCGCCACACAGCCTGTCCAACTCACCATAGGGAATCACATAGAGACTCTAACATTTGTGGTGACCCCTGGAATGGAGTGCCCCCTTATTTTGAGGATGGCGTGGCTAGTGAAGTGGAACCCGAGAATAGACTGGAGGACCGGAGAACTGAGGTTCCTGAAAAGAAAAGGCGATACAACAGGAAAACCCTGAGCCCAAGGGGGAATCAGGGTTCCGGAAACTGCAGCAGTGGTGAATGATGGGGAGATGGAAGGCATCCCAAAGGAATACCAGGATTTAGCTGAAGTGTTCAGCGAAGAAAGGTCAGATGAATTACCCCCCCCCCCACTGGCCCACAGACTGTGCTATTGAGATCTTGCTGGGGGTGAAACTGCCCAAACCAAAAATGTACTCCATGACCCCTTGGGAGTTGGAGGAATTACAGAAATTCATAGACAAAAATTTGGCAAAAGGCTATATACAGCCAGCGAAACCCAAAACGGCAGCCCCTGTGCTATTTCGCGAAAAGGAAGATGAGTCTTTTCCCCTCTGCACAGATTATAGATATCTCAGCACAGAGAGTGAGAGCAATCTCTACCCACTCCCGTTAATGAAGGACATGTTGGCGCACTTGGCAAAGAGGAGAATTTTTTCAAAACTGGACTTAAGGGAGGAGTATTATCGAATCAGAATTAAAGAGGGAGATGAGTGGAAAATGGCTTTCAATTGCCCCCTGGGGTGTTTTCAATTTAGGGTGTTGCCGTTCGGACTGCACCTGCCATATTCATGAATACTTCATAAATGAAGTGCTCCAGGAGCACCTTTATAAGGGTGTACTTGTCTACTTGGACAATATCCTGATATTCACAGAGACTAAAGAAGAGCATTAAATTGGTCAGGGTGGTGCTAAATAAGTTGCGGGCAGCCCGCTTGTATGCCAAACTGTCTAAGTGTGAATTCCACAAGGAGGGAATTGATTACCTGGGGTATCATATATCTCCAAACGGCATAGAGATGGACCTTGAAAAGGTCCAAGCAATATTAGAATGACTATTGACTATGGAATGCCAAACCACTTTTGAGAAATTGAAAAGACTATTCTCGGCAGAACCGGTCTTAAAACACCCAGACACGGCAAAACCTTTTGTCATTCAGGCAGATGCCAGTGATGTGGTGGTCAGGGCGGTACTGCTTCAGGAAAACAATGAAGGGAAGTTGCAACCCTGTGTGTACACATTGAGGAAACTCACAGAAACTGAGCAAAGATGGGCAGTCTGGGAAAAGGAAGCTTATGCAGTTTGCTGGGCTCTCCTAACCTGGCAACATTTCCTGGAAGGGAACAAAATCCCTTTCCAATTATGGACTGACCATAAGAACTTAGAGGCTTTAAAGACACCCAGGAAACTGTCTCCTAAACAGGCAAGATGGTCCCAGCATTTCCATTGGTTCAATTTCACTATCAAACACTTACCGAGAGGGAAAAACCTCTTGGTAGTTGCACTGTCACGATTACCACAGTACAATAGCACAAAGACTGAGATAACAGACCCACTCATGCTGTCGAAGCAATTAGCAGCACCAGTCACTACGCAAGCGCAAGCAAAAAAATCCCAAACCGCTAGCAAGGTCAGCAGGACTAGAATTCAGACAAGCATTAGAAAAAGATGAATGTGTTGTGGTCCGAAGGAGGAAGCATTCCTTGAAAACGGACACATTATTTTCTCTTTTAGTTACTTTATTTTGCATTCCTTGCCAGGAGTTTTGCTACAATACTTCGGTACATTACAAAGCGGATGCAGAATCTGGATTTCTCTGGCTTGCGTCTGTCTTATCTTGCTAACTCCTCCCTTACTTTACTGTCATGATTTACATCTTCCAATTAGGCTGGAGGCCAAAGATTCACTTCCCTTCCCAGTCTCCCGCTTTCTTCATGATTCTCCTCCCTTTGCATGTCATCTGATTTAACTCCAAAAATACCAGACAGTTCTGCATATCTTGTCAATGCAACAATATCCTATATTAACAGCATTGACAGAATGGTTCCTAAGCCATAAGAATCTATGCATAATGAATGATGGCCTGCCATGGGTGGGGGGAAAACTCTACATTCCAAAGAGCCAGAGATTAACCTTCATGCACCTCTGCCATGACTCCAAAATGGCTGGGCACTTTGGATTCATGAAAACCCTTCACCTGGTAAAGCGGCAGTTTTGGTGGCCTTCAATAAAAAAGGACATTGAGAGCTAGCTGTTCCGTTTGCGCAGCAGCTAAACGAAGGCAAGGGAAAACCCCAGGATTATTGCAACCAGTAGCCACCCTGTCAGCACCCTGGAGGGAGATTTCAATGGACTTCATTGTGGAACTGCCAGAGAGTGGGGGAAATACTGTCATTTGGGTAGTAACAGACCTGTTTTCAAAGCAGGTTCACTTCATTCTGTGTCAAAAAATCCCCAGAGCAAAAACACTGGCAAAACTGTTTGTGCAACACATATACCAACTACATGGAGCCCCACAATGAATCATATCCAACAGGGGGGTGCAGTTTACATCTGAGTTCTGGAGAGCCTTTTTGAACCTTTTGGGGACCACCCAAGGGCTGTCATCTAGCCATCATCTGCAAATGAATGGTGGGTCAGAACATTCAGACTCAGTACTGGAGCAATACTTAAATGCTTTATAAATTACCAGCAAGACAATTGGACTGACCTGCTCCCTTTTGCAGAGGTTGCCTACAATAATGCTGTTCACTCCAGCACTGGCTACACTCCATTCCAGGTTGCAACCAGACAAAGCTTTAACCTGATGCTGGAACTACCAACTAACAAACCCACCATTCCCTCGCTGAAGGAATGGATAGCACAACTTCAAAATACCTGGCCCATTGTGAGGAAAACTTTAGATGAAGCTACGGAGGCATACAAAATTCAAGCAGATAAAAAATGAGTAGAGCCCAAACCTTTCCAAATAGGCAAGAAAGTATACCTGTCCACCAAATATTTGAAATCCCTACAGCCATCAAAAAAGCTAGGACCAAAATTTGTGGGACCTTTCCCCATTAAATGGATAATAAATCTGGTAACAGTAGAATTGGAACTCCCCAAGACACTAAAACAGGTTCATCTGGTTTTTCACTGCAGCCTCTTAAAACGAGAACTAAGCTCACCCTTAAGGCCAGCTGCAGCCCCTCCTCCTCCTCCAATTATGGTAGAAGGAGAGCAGCACTTTGAAATCAAAGAAATCCTAGACTTTAGGAAATATCATGGCTCCACACAATATCTGGTAGCCTGGAAGAACCTACCTCCTTCCCAAAATGAATGGGTCCACGAGTGACATGTCAGAGCCCCGAGATTACTTAGTAAATTCCATACTAGATACCCTGACAAACCAGACTAACCCACATAAGTTTTCTCTCCTTTCTTGTTTCCTCTATAGGTGGATCTCTCATTTTTTTAAGGGGGGGCGGCATGTCAGGACCCAAGCTGGGGTTAGGGGGGTGTTTTCTTTATTCTTTATTCCTGTGGGTTCTGCCATACTCCTGGGGGGAGGGGGAAGCCTGGGCACTACAATGTATCTGTTCTCATTTTGCTATAGCTGCTACAATGTATCCTCTCCACTTCTCTATCTGCTTGCTCTTTGAACTATTTTCCTTGATGCCAGCCTTGGGTGAGAAAGGAATGCATCTCCGGCCATCTGGCTCATCTCTGGCTGCGGAAGAAGAGGCGTGAAAACCAAATGGCCTAACAATCTTGGAAACGGCATCTTATCAACCCTGTTCCTACAGTGGGTTCACACCTGGAGATTGGCCCATTTGAACTGACTGGATGGACTATTGGGGTGGGGTTTGCTAGATGCTCCTTTAACCTATTGATTTGCGCAGGAAACCCTCAAATCCTGCCTTCTATGCCTGCTGTCAACTTCTAATAAAAGTTCCTTTTGGAATGAAGTTGTTCCAAGAGTTCTGCTTTCTTAGGAGGGGGGATTGAGGTGGGTCCTTACAGGAAGTTTCTCCTTAGTTCTAGATTGGATCTCTCTTTAATAAACTTCCTGTCATGGTTCCAACAGACAGAGATGAATAAAGCAGAACTCCGAGGCTTGCAATTTCCTCAAAAAACATTTTTATTAGCTACAAAGTATCGGCACGGTCAAGAGTAAAACCAAGTCTGGATACACAACTAACAATTTTCCAATACAAAGTTAAATGTCCCACCCATAAAAGGTATGCAAGCAACTACGTTCCTCAATATGATTATTTGGCGGGCTTTTTATGCAACGGCCAGTCTCTAGTCCCGGGAGCAGCCGATGACCTTGGTTCCCACGAGACAAAAGATTATTTTGACTACCAAAGCACCTGGGCAACCCCCCTCCCTCCATTCTATGTGGCAACCTAGAATGAGAAGGAAAATGGCTGCAGCCATGCTCATTTGTAGAGTTGACACTCATTTAAAGTTTAAGACACTAGTTTGATTATGTTCTATTGCTTGTGTTTGCATTATATTGTATTCCAATATGCTGTGGTCACTATTGCTCAAAGTTCTGGCAATTCCAACTCCCTCTATCACTTCTTCTCTATTAGTAAGAATTAGGCCCAGTATAGCTTTTCCTCTAGTTCCCTCCTCTACTTTTTGGCTGACAAAATTGTCAGCAAAGTTGGTTAGGAATCTGTTCCATCTCTTACGTGCTGCAGAGTTTGTCTCCCAGTTGATATTAGGGTAGTTAAAGTCAGTCGTGTTCAGTCATGTTTGACTTTGGCAACTTTATAGGCAAGTGCTCTCCATGCTACTCTGTCAAGCACAGCTTCTTTCAGTTGTTGGATGTTCATCTTTATATCATCTTTGATGTTATCCAATTCTTTGCTTGCCCCTTCTTCTTGATCCACTTGATCCTAGCATCATTGACCTCTCCAATGAATTTGCATGCATGACATGGCCAAAGTAAATCAGACATCATCTTGTGGTTTTAGCTTCCAGTGATGTTTCTGTTTTATACGATTCAGCATCTCTGTTCTTGCTCTGACTGTCCATGGTATAGGCAAAAATTTATGCCACAACTACGGTTCAAAGACATCAATTCTTCTTCAATCAGCCCTTCAATCAGTCCAGCTCTTACAACCATATATCATTATAGTGAAGACTGTTACTCTAACTAGTTTGCTTTTTGTGTTTATATCAGTATCTCTACTTTTCCAGATCTTATTCATGTTAATCATTGCAGCGTGGCCTAAGGTTATCCTGAACTTGATTTCAGATGTAGAACTGCCATTGTGAACAATTTTTGATCCAAGAAAGATAAATTCTTGAACTAATTTTCTTCCTTGTTGATTTTAAACATCTCATGTCCATCTGCAGCTATTGTCTTTGTTTTCCTGAAATTTAGACTCAATACTAATTTTTCACTTTCATCTTTGATTTTCCAGATCAATTTTTCCAGGTCTTCCTTATTTTCAGCTATAAAAATATAAATATAAATAATAAATACATTTATATATTTATAATATAAATGTTCTATAGCTTACTCCTAATCTTGACACTAAACACATCTTGTCTCTGTAACTTTTGCTTCCTTGTTCATGGCTTATGTGAGGGGATTCACAGTGGCAATACACCTCACTCTCCATTCCCAGCACTTATTTACTGTATCTAAGACATGTTGATTCAGTGGTGCTTCCTTATTTGATGCTTAAAGAGTAGTTGAGTAGTAACAGGCAAGCTTGTGAGATTGCTGGGGTTTTTGTGGAGAGGAGGAGAGATCTGCAGTAAATGGCCATTTAACATGCAACAGTGGGAGATTACCTCACAGATAATCTTCAAGCCATTTATTGAGGTTGCTAACCTTAGCACCATCATTATCCTCTTATCTTATCATTTCCCTTCAACAGCAAGTAGAAACCTTTCTTATGCCCAGCATTCTATGGATGGATAAGCCACCGGCCACACCTTTGAGTAGCTGAAGGATGTGATCAGGAAACAACTGCAGATGCAGTTTCTTAGGCAGAGCTGTACGTGCTGGCAGACATGTTGACTCTCAACTGAAAGGGAAAATAATGGAACACTCCCTGCAGCAATTGGAGGATGACTCAGTCAGACTGTTCAGAAAGTAAAGAGTCAGCATCAGGCAAATGTAGAAGTGCAGTTCTATGATAATCACCTGGCATCTGATATGTTTCATCAAAAGAACAAGAACAATCCCAGCCTGGTTTCAAATAGAACAAATATTATTCTTTCTTCACAATACAGGACATATCAGTTGAAACATGTTGGTTAACATATTGATAACAAGTGTTTGGGAAGTGTTTGCTACCGTATCCTTGGGAGGGAGAAATGAGTATTATTATTTTTAATACTACTAAACATTTCCCTATTCTAGATCTTTGGAAATAACTCAATAGGTAGACAAAAATGGCAAATACAGGCTAAATATCTGGCTGATTGTGTGACTAACCTTAAGAATTTATTACACTTGTATTATATTTATTTTATTTATTTATATCTTTTTAATATTATATTGGTTAATTGCAGTGAATAAAAGTGATAATATATTTGTGGGGGATACCAACAATCCTGTGGAGTTTGGCCTCAGACAAACTAGTCCTAAATCACCAGCCAGCTTTCATGCCTAAAGTGGGACTAGAACAATCTCTTGTTTTCTAGTTGCCTTAATCACTAGAGCAGGGGTGTCAAACTCGCAACGTCACGTGACATGTCATGACGATTCATGACTTTTTTGCAATTGCCGGCAATGGAGTGGGTGCAGTTTTGCTATGATGCATCCGGCCCACAGGCCGGCAGTGTGACACCCCTGCACTAGAGCAAACCAGCTCTTTTATAAAATATATTATCACTTTTATTCACTGCAATCAACCAAGACTTTCCTCATACATGCTGCTGATGCCCTCCCTTAAAATCAACTATAAGCTTACAGCAATAGCACTTAGACTTATATATCACTTCACAGTGCTTTACAGACCTCTCTAAGCAGTTTACAGAGTCAGCATATTGCCCCCAACAATCTGGGTCCTCATTTTACCAACCTCGGAAGATTGGAAGGCTGAATCAACCTTGAGCTGGTAAGAATCAAACTGCTGAACTGCTGGCAGCCGGCAGTCAGCAGAAGTAGCCTGCAGTACTACATTCTAACCACTGCACCACCACTGGTCAGAAAAGAAAAAAAATCTTTAGTTAGCTTGTTGCTCTAAGTTTAACTCTGAGTGCAGGAGATGGCCACAAAGCGCATTACTTCTATTAAGCAGAAAAGGGTGCAAAGGGGGATGGCGGGATAGAGTAAACAGAATAACAAGTTGGAAGGGACCTTGTAGGTCATCTAGTCCAACCTCCTGCCCAAGTAGGAGAACTTACACCATTTCTGACAGATGGCAGTCCAGTCTCTTCTTGAAAGCTTCCAGTGATGAAGTTTCTTTTTTTTAAACAAGTTTTATTGGTTTTCCAATTTTACATTGAATATTCGGAAAGCAGCATGGTAACTGGGTAGTCAGTAGTTCAATAACAAAATCTTTAGAATATATCTCAGGTTACATCATCATAAATTCCTTCTCTATTTACTTTAACATTTGTTATATCACATTTAGGCTTATAATTTTTAATTATAGCAAAGTTAGTTAGAACATTTATCAATATATTTTTTGCTTATACATATCCATATCCTGTTTTAAGTTTTACTTAATTTTTAATTTTTTATTACATTATACCAATTTAACCTTTAATATCCATAGTGTTTAAATTTCGGGTAATCCAATTTTCCTTTATTTCACTACATAAAAGTTATCATATCTAGAATATACATATTACTTACTTAAATCTATTCTTATCTTATATAAACATTTTCTATTTCTCATCCTAATACATCACCAGTGATGAAGCTTCTGAAGGCACTGGTTCCATTGGTTGATTTTTCTGACTGTCAGAAAATTTCTCCTTATTTCTAGGTTGAATCTCTCCTTGATCAGTTTTCATCCGTTATTCCTTGTCTGGCCTTCAGGTACTTTGGAAAAGAGATTGATCCCCTCCTCTCTGTGACAGGACAGCCCCTCAAATATTGGAACACTGCTATCATGTCTCCCCTGGTCCTTCTCTTCACTAAACTAGCCATGCCCAGTTCCTGTAACCGTTCTTCATATGTTTTAGCCTCTGATCCCCTAATCATCTTTGTTGCTCTTCTCTGCACTTTTTCTAGTCTTTTTTTTAAAAAAGGTTTTATTGAATTTTAGGGTTAGGGTTAAGATAAGGTTGGGGTAGGCGTTGGGGTTTAGGGTGGGGTTGGGATCAGGATTGGGATTGGGACAGGGTTGGGGTCAACATTAGGGTTATCTTCCAGTAACATTTTCAATACTTAGCAAACAGACTGTTGTCCGGGTACATATGTTTAGCTAACAATAGTTAATATAGTAATAGAAGACTGTAGTAAGTATAATGAACAATAATCATAAACAGTATTAATTAATCAATACATAACATTCTTCTTACTAGTATATATTCAAAATAATAACATATCACATTCGTTTCTCACTAGTT
This sequence comes from Azemiops feae, assembly GCA_023970755.1. NCBI lineage: Eukaryota > Metazoa > Chordata > Lepidosauria > Squamata > Viperidae > Azemiops > Azemiops feae. The sequence goes on from JALGBA010003650.1 coordinate 142,212, forward strand.
CGTTTTCCTAACCATTGGTAAAAGTTATCCCATGTTCTAAAATAAACTGAATCTTCTTTCTCTTTAATCTCTAAAGTCAATCTATCCATTTCTGCACATTCTAAGATTTTCTTAATTAAAACCTCTTCAGTTGGTAAGTTTTCATTTTTCCAGTATTGGGCAAATACAATTCTCGCTGCTGTCAATACATGCAATATTAAATATTCATTCTCCTTCTCAAGATTAGGTCCTAATATTCCTAACAAAAACAGTTCTGGTTTGAATTCTATCTGTTTTTTAATCATCTTTTCCAACCATGCATGTATCTTAACCCAAAACATTTTTGCTTTAGGGCATGTCCACCAGATATGGTAGTAAGTACCTGGTCTTTGTTTACATTTCCAGCAATTATTTGGAGTATTTTTAAACATTTTTGCTAATCTTACTGGTGTCATATGCCATCTATAAAACATTTTATACAAGTTTTCTTTATATCAGACTGCTTTAGTTAATTTAATATTTCTATCCCATAATTTTTGCCAGTCTTCCAAGTCTATACAATATCCAAAGTTTTTTGCCCAAGCTATCATTGTTTCTTTTACTTGTTCTTCTTCCATCTTTAAATTTAGCAGAAATCTATAAAGTTTCTTAATCAAGTTTTCATCTGTTTTTAACAATATTTGATCAAATTCTGTCTGTTCTTTATAAAATCCCGTTGTCTTTACATCTTTTTCATATCTTGTTTGAATTTGCAAATATGGCCACCATGCTAAATCAATACCTTGTTGTTGTAAATCTTGTCTATCTTTCAATTTTCCTTCATTATCCAAGATATCTTTATAAGTCACGAGTTTATCATAGTTAATTAAATTTGGGTAAGCAAAAGCTTCCATTGTTGAAAGCCATTCAGGTAGCTTAATATAATTTTTTTTCCTTTATTCTTTCCCATTCTAAAAGAAGTGCATTCCTTATAAAATGATTTTGGAAATATCTGTGTGTTTTATTCTTCCCATACCATAGAAATGCATGCCAACCAATTTGTAGGTCATGCCCCTCTAGGTACAGTAGTCTTTTATTTCTCAACGTTATCCATTCTTTAAGCCATGGTAAAATAGCTGCTTGATAATATAATCTCCAGTCCGCAAGTCCTCCACTATCTATAATAATAATAATAATAATAATAATAATAATAATAATAATAATAATAATAATAATAATAATAATAATAATAATAATAATAATAATAATAATAATAATAATAATAATAATAATAATAAAGTTGGAAGGGATCTTAGAAGTCATCGAGTCCAACCCCCTACTCAGGCAGGAAACCCTACACCATTTTGGACAAATGGCTGTCCAGTCTCTTCTTAAAAACTTCCAGTGTTGGAGCATTCACCGCTTCTGGAGGCAGGTTGTTTCACTGGTTAATTGTTCTAACTGTCAGGAAGTTTCTCCTCAGTTCCAGGTTGCTTCTCTCCTTGACTAGTTTCCATCCATTGCTTCTTGTCCTGCCCGCAGGCCCTTGGATAATACTTGACTTACTCCACTCTTTCTTTGTGGACAACCCCTGAGATATTTGGAATACTGCTGATCATGTCACCCTAGTCCTTCTTTTCATGAACTGACATACCCGATTCCAGCAACGTTCCGGATATGCTTTACCTCCATCCCCTAATCATCTTTGTTGCCCTTCTCTGCACTCTTTCTAGAGTCTCCAACCTCTTTTTTACATCGTGGTGACCAAAACTGGATGCAGTATTCCAAGTGTGGCCTTACCAAGGCATTGTAATGTGGTATTAATACTTCACGTGATCTTGATTCTATCCCTCTGTTAATGCAGCCCAGCACTGTGTTGGCTTTTTTGGCAGCTGCAGCACACTGCTGGCTCATATTTAAGTGATTGTCCACTAGGGCTCCGAGATCCCTCTCACAGTTACTACTATTGAGCAAGGTACCCCCTATACTATACCTGTACATTTGGTTTTTCTTGCCTAAATATAGAACCTTGACTTTTTTTCACCATTGAATTTCATTTTGGTAGATGCGCCCAGTGTTCAAGTCTGTCCAGGTCCTCCTGTATCTTAAGCCTGTCTTCTGGAGTGTTGGCTATTCCTGCCAGATTGGTGTCATCCGCAAATTTGATGAGTTCCCCATCTATCCCCTCGTCCAAATCGTTGATGAAGATGTTGAAGAGCACTGGCCCCAGAACAGAGCCCTGGGGCACCCCACTGCACACTTCCCTCCATCTTTAGCTTCTTGCAACAATTTCACTTTAAGTTGTGCTTTTTTCCCTTGTCAATTAAATCTCAGTATTATTGCATTTAGGTCATCAAAAAAAAACCTTTCCCAATTTTACAGGAATCGTTTGAAAAAAGTTTTGAAGGACTTTGAGATAAGGAATGTCTGGGCATACAGCCAAAATTTTAATCTGAATAAGCTCCAGTCAAGGGAAAGTGGACATAATTCTCAATTTAACCACAAGGTGGCACTAGGTGTCCATTCCCAGCAAGTTTAAAAGGGAAAAAATGGAGAAAGAGAAAAAAAGAGGAGCAAAAGTAAAAGTAAAAGTTTAAAAGCTTTAAAAAATGAAAATTGCAGTGGCTTTTCAACAAAAAACAGAGAGAAAAAATCTCTATAAAAAGAGGAACTTCCCAAATTCATCTTATGCCTCAGACAGCTTAGAGTATAGAAAGTTTTTAATTTGCCAAAAGGCTTAAACCGCCACTTAAGTTCAGGAGGGGGGGAAGAGAAAGGAAAAATTCCACCCCCTCCCTAAAAGTGAAGGCTTCGCTCTCAAGCTGTAAAAGAGCTATTTGCCAAGCAGGTATCCACTTCTAGTGAGAAAGGAAAAAGTATTCTCACCCAGCTCAGCTGTTTGCTGCCGCTCTGAAATTCTTTGTCTCCGACGATCAGCTGGTAATGGCGAACCGCATAAATGTGGTTCGCCTTTCTTCTGCCGATTCCGAGGGCTCCTTTGGTTCCAGCGAGCCGGCTATCGCCGACCTGCGGTCTTCAAAGCTTCACCCCTTGGTAGCCACCTCTCCGGGGCGACCTTCAGTCTATTTGGACCCACCAGCAGGCAAAAATCGGACCTGGGGAAGGGAGAATCATTCTCCCGGGTCTATCCTTCAGCAACGTCACCAGATACTCCACCGAAGTCACACTCTCTATCAGGGCAATGGTCTGCACCCCATCTGCTGATGTGGTTGCTGCAGCTTCGAGGCTAGTAATAGGCTCTTCTTTTTTCTCCATCATAGAATCTTCCCTGAGTCTTTGTTGTTCCCCCAAGGCTTCGGGTAGGCAACCAGAGCTCAGGACCCCATGGTATTAGAATAGTTTGGAGTCTTGGGTTAATGTCATGGTTCCGATAAATGAGACCATTTAAAAGAACTTCAAGGCAAGCATTTCTTCCTTAAAGAACATTTTTATTTGGCTACAACATAACAGCACATACAAGGGTGAACCCAAGACTAAATTCCACTCCCCTGGGTTACAAAGTTACAAGTTTCATTTCCCACCCCAAATTGCTGCCATCACATTCACCAATTATTTGAAAATGCGAGCACTCCTCCCAGCTGCTCCAGCCTGCCAAAATGTTATCAGCAATAACCTTGGTTCCCATACATGTGAAATGTTCTGGCTAATTGAAAACTACACCCCCCTCCTTCTTCTAACTAAATATGTGGCAACGAAGACAAAATGAAAATGGCTTCAGTTCGGTTTGTCACAGCGTTGACACCCTGAGCCAAGATCAAGTGCATTTCCTTCAAATGACAGCCGCCCTTCTACCAGAAGGAACTTTGTGTATAAAGACCATTTAAAGCAATAAACAATGTTGAGGTCCCAGTAAAACCCACAGTCATCCACCAATCATCCCATCCCAGTGTCAGGTCCCAGTAACTAGGAAAAAGCCATGTCTTCACTGTTTTTGTAGCTGATTGTATCATTTACACTGGAAAAGCTTCTACAGGATTAGTTCATCAGGATAAAAAGCTTCCTGTGATTGAATGACAATCTAAGTCTGACTTTATTTGGCATGGGTTGCGATCCTCTCCCTCATCTGTCCAGGACTTTGCTTTCTCTATTGAAAGAAAGGGCAAGGTAGATGCTTCAGATATGAAAGGTCAAGGATTTGCAATGGAGGAAGGATGGCACTGACCTCTGCAGACTGGCTATCTTGCTTTCCCATCAAGGGGCTGGGATGGATAACATCCATTACTTCAGAAGTTCACTGCATTATTTTGGACGAGTCCCTCTCTCTCAGCCCCATCTATCTCAGAGTGTTGTTGTGGGAAGGGCATATTCATTGCATCTGCTGTCATGGCAAGTCACAATATGAAGGCTAGACCAATGTTGTTGATACTACACCAAAGTTGTTGAAACTACACTAAAGTTGTTGAGCACTATTTAGAACACCCCAGGTATTTCTGACTTAGAAGTAAGATGTTCTGTGGGAAAAGAAAAACTGACAAAATATTTTTTCCATTTATGAAAGCATCCATATGTTTCACCTCATATTAAATAGGATGTTTTAACTAGGGTGTATGTAAGGACCCACCTCAGCTAACCACCCAAGAAAGCAGAATTCTTGAAACAGGCATTGTCTCAAAAGGAAACTTTTATTACAGGTTAGTGACAGTAGGGAAGTCAAGGCGAAATCTGGGGGAAATCCCGCTTAAATGGTATAGTTAAACTAGCAATATTTCTCCTCCCACCAGAGTCATGATGTCCATTTGAAATCCAGCCAATCCACGATGTATGGGTAACTGGCACAGTTGGTGCGCATCTCAAGGCCTTCTCCAGTTTCATTTCTCCAGAATCGTCTCCCTGATAAGGGAGACACATTCCTTTCTCAAGTGGGTAGAGGCGGGAGAGGAAAAATAGAAAGTGAAAGTTATCCCAAGCAAAAGCAAATTCCCCCCTCCCCCCAGTAGAATGGCAGGCCCCAAAACAAGAGCACATATGCAGGGAAAACAATAAGGATTTGGGGACCTGACAGTGTAATAATATGGAAATGGTTTTTCTTAAGAGTTTAAAACTGAAAGTTCTAGTGGAAAGATAGGTGAGAACTTCAAAATCTCACAGTGCATTTAATCAATTTGCAGAATGTATTATCCCAATATTTTGCACTAAATTTTCTAAACTGTTGGGAAGTTCCCATTAACATTTGTATTTGATTAATAAAGAAAGAAATATAAGCCTAAGCTTAAAGTCTTTACCTGGATGTTAAACCTGTCCAGAAAAAAATCTTGTTTGAGTTAGAAAATAAATGTAGTCAATACATACAGCTTTCTAAAACATCTATTTATTTAAAACATGTATTTGTTACTTTCAGCCATAGTTCTTAGACCTGCCTAAATCATAACATAAAAATAAAGTTCAAGTAATAGAATAACAGGAAATTAAAATACCATTGTAAAATGATCATTACAGTAAAAGTTATAAAAAAATAAATCAAGTTTTCTCTGGTATTTAAATGTAAAATCAAGTCTATACCAGATCAATCTCTTAAAACTTTTATAGAGTTGGATTTTGCAAGAAAATAAATTGGGCCAATTTACATACAAACCATACAGCAAAGGATGAACATTTGCATTAGATAAAATCATGCACTTTAGTCTCCAATAAAGAGAATACTTGTAGCTCAGGGTTGAAATGAGGAGTCCTTGGTGTTCTCTGAGCTTGGTTGTTTTTTTGCAGACATTTCATTATCCAAACTAGGTAACATCATCAGTACTAGCAGGGAGTGGGTTTTGCTCTCAGTTTATATTCTAATGGCTTGCCCTGTCAGTGTTGGTGGGGGTGATCTTGGAAGTTCCTTGATTGGGGTATTGTTTACTTGATCTATTTGAAATCATGATTGCATTTGATGTCACAACCCTGTTCACATCCATAGATCCAGAATTAGCCAAAGAATCTATGATCACATTGCTCCACAGCATATATGACTTAACTAAATACATGAAGATTAAAATGCTCAGGATTATGGATGTCATAAACCTCTGCCTAACCACATACTTCCAATTTGATAGATAAAATTACCAACAAGTTAAAGGTACACCAATGGGATCGTCGCTTTTGGAACTTATAGTGGAGGTCACAACATCTAGAAGCCATACAAATACAACCCAAAATATGAATAGATATGTAGACGACACCTTTGCCATAATAAAAAACCATCAATTAGGGAACACCCACAGAACCATCAACAACATCTTCAGTTTACTAGAGAAGAATAAAACAACAGCTTGCTACCCTTCCTGGACATGCTGATCAGCAGTGACTACAAGGGGAAACTCGAATCACAAGCGTACAGAAAAACAACCACACCAACCAAATCAACAACCCAACCACCCATAAAGAGAACTTTATTTAGACAAGCACAAATTCACTGCAGCAACCCTGAATAGCAGAAAAAGGAAACAACATCTGTACAACATATTCCAACAAAATGGATATATTCACGCAACTTTATCAAAAAGTGCCTGATCACTCAACTCATACAGTGCAACAAACACAAGCCCTAATTAAATAACACTGCCATACATAAAAAACATCTTAGAAATCACCTATAAACTATTACAACCACATGGAATCAGAATAGAACACAAGCCAGCTAAAGCCCTTCAAAACATCCTAAGACCCAGAAGCCCCAGAAGTAAAAAAAAAAAAAAAAGGAGTCATCTACAACAGGGCTTTTCAGCCTTTTCACAGATTGTACCACTTTTAGGACATGACAATGTTTGAGTACCACCAGTGCTTAGCAAGGTATCAAAAACTTGATGACTAAAAAAAAAAAGGGGGGGGGATTTTGGGTTTTACTGATTAAATTCATTTGTTGTTATAGAAATGGCTAGTTTATAATATTATGGAAAAGTAAAAAGTTGAGGTTCAATGTTAATGCTTCCTTCTACTGCAACAGACGAAGTCTGTTCTTTTTCCCTTCTCCCCCTTACTTTTTTCCCCTTTTTCCTCCCCACTGTATCCTACTATTTGCTTTTGTATTTTTGTATTTTATTCTATAATCTAATAAAATGTTACAAACTGTAGAAAAAAGTAAAAAAGTACCAGTTTTAATTTCTTCCGTGGCTGTTCATTTGCTGAATCACTTTCCCTTTGCACTGACAAATGTATGATGAATTTATCCATGTTTATTAATATGCACCACTACCAGCTAGCTCAGGGGTCTTCAAACTTGGCACTTTAAGACTTGTGGACTTCAACTCCCAGAATTCCTGAGCCATCATGGCTGGTACAGGAATTCTGGGAGTTGAAGTCCACAGGTCTTAAAGTTGCTAAGTTTGTAGACCCCTGAGCTAGCTGGTCGGCCCTTCTTCCTCTCTTGCTCTCCTCTTCTTCCTACCTGCCTTCTAAGTTCTCCTTCCACAGTGTAGTAAGAATGCACCCTCCAATCCCTTCACTGTACCCTTAAAGACACAGGAATCAAGTGCAAAGTAAGAAAGGCTCACAAAAGCCACCCAGAATAAAGAAACACTAAACTCCGGGGGGGGGGGGGGGGGTTTCTTTAAGCTGCCTCAGGCATGTCTCAGTTTAAACAATGTAGCAAACAGACTCCAGTGATAACCTTAAATTAAGCCTGTTTACCTACAAAGAAAACTTGCTAAAAGCCATAGACAGACTCAAGATAAGGGGGTAAAACTAATTACATTTGTTTGAAGGGATTAAACCTACGGAAGCCAACACTTTGGACTCATTGCTAGCCTTTGTGAAACAGACTAAAATATTTCAATAACCAAAGCACACAAACCGAGCCTCTGAATTACAAAACGCTGTAAAAACTGTATAATGGTAATCCATTCAAGCTGCCAGTTGACCAGGAACCCACTGGCTTCCGAAATAAACCCACCTCCTTTCTGACATGCTCGTCTCCCGGCTTTTCATTTCATAAGTGCTGATTGCATTCTCCTGGCTGGAGAAAATGAACCAGGGGACCTTTTCTTCCAGCAACAGCTGCTGCTTCTTCCCTGTCTCTTTTTCCTCCCCGCCTGCTGAGCTTTCCTTCCACAGCTTCTTCTCCGTCCCCTTTCCCTGTTGTTGTCTTTTTTTCCCCTTTCCCACCAAAACCACCTCCTTTTATATCCTCTCCTCTCCTCCCCCCCCTTTTCTCTTCAGTTCACCTCCAGCTCCGTGCCGCTTCCGGAAGCATCAATCAGCTGGAGCCAATCAGCTGGAGCCCTGCCAGAGCTCCTGGGGCTTCTGCCAAGCCTGACAGTCCTGCAGCTCCAGCTGCCTCTCCCTCAGGCTTGGGTCACTTCGGCTCATTTCCCTCCCCTGCTACACTTCTCTAGGATTGTCACGTACCACCTGCCATGTGCCAAAGTACCATAGGTGATATGCATACCACCGGTTGAAAAGCCCTGATCTACAACAGGCTGAGGAATTCTGGGAGTTGAAGTCCACAAGTCATAAAAGGGCCAAGTTTGAAGACCCCTGATCTACAACATACAGTGTAATAGCCACTACTTAGGAAAACAGGCAGAAGACTGGCAAAATGCATCCATGAATACCAACTAGCAGTCAGAAAACATAATGAAAACTCTTTAATTTCACAACATATGGACAGACTTGACCATAGTTTCAACTGGAAAACTGTGACCATCCTAGACCAAGCCAAGTCCAAAAATGCTAGGGAATTTCTAGAACCTTGGCACTCTGACAAATTACCCATCAAGACACATAGACATAAACAAGATCTATATACTATGCAAGAGACAATCATCACACCAAAAATGAAACAAAACACCAAAGCACCTCCCCCCAGCAATCAGCACCTAAATGAGCATAGATTAACTCTAAGATTAACCTCAGACCAACAATCAAGTAAATATTACCCCAATCAAGGAACTGCCAAACCAGCCCAACCAAAGAACCTCTAGGAGTACCCCCAGCAACACTGACAGGGCAAGCCACTAGAATATAAACTGAGAGCCAACCCCACTCCTTACTAGCACTGATGATGTTACCTCCTGGTAGTTTGGGTAATAAAACATCTGCAAGAAAACAACTAAGCTCTGAACACCAAGGACGAAACTGAAGACAGGCAGCAATTTCAAATGCAAATGGAACTTTTTAATTTTGTAACGCATTTATTTAAAAATAATTATTTTTAAATTAAATAATTGTAAACTGACTTATAAATGGAATGTTTGAATCAGATTCATACCAATCAATGCTTGCTAGGAGCATTTTGTGTGTGTTACATGTATGTTCTCTTACTCATCACTTTTCTGTATGACTAGCAAAAGCAGAAGGGGTAGAGCTTCATTATTCAAATTTATAAAAGACCCAACTTTGCAGACATTTCCTTTTTTTCATATATTTTATACATTGAAGATTTTTATATATTTTATATACAAAGTAAGTATAAATATATTCTTCATAATTATCCAGTCAGATAGAAGACTGTCCCTTCACAGTTATTGTGATGCATATTTTTAGTGTAATATTTATGTTCAATGTTTTCTTGAAGAATTGATTACAAAGTATATGACATTTCCTTTCCTTTTAGTCTCAAAACAGTGTGGTAAAGCTGATTGGGTAGAAAGAAGATGACACCTAGTCCTAAAGCATTCACTGAGGTCCAAGGTGAAAGCACAGCATTTCAAAACTGCAATGTATGGTCTATCCTAGAATGGGTTAAAGTTGAGCATCCATTTGAATATCAGTCTTGCAATCACTTGTCATATTTTAACTACATAACAATCAATTTCTTATTTTTAGGACTTGAAAAATAAAAAAGGACCTACAAAGCACAATCTTATGCAATCCCGTGCCCAAATAAGTATGAAAAAGTTTAGTCTTAAGACTGTAAGCCATTAAAATTTTTAATGGATTTTGAACTCAAACCCGAATTATTTATATTAGGTATAATTAATCCAAGGATAAAAAAACAAATCCAATACATCATTGTACACATAATAACAGCGGCACGCATTGCGTATGCACAATGTTGGAAATGTGAAAATATACCAACAAACGACATGATTATTCACAAGATATTAGAATGTGCTGAGATGTACAAGCTTACTCTAGAAATAAAAGATAAGGAAGCAACAGAATTTTACGAGATATGGAACAAGTGCTATGTTTGGTTAGAACAGAAGAACAAAAATGTATGAAAATTAATGTACATAACTGTAAATAAATGTAAGAGATATATAAAACAGTACTGTTAAGGAAAAAAATGTACCTTTGTTTTTTGTAAAGTGAAAAAGGGGAAAAAAATTTTTTTTAATGGACTAATGATTGCCATGGATTTAATAAATTTTATCAGCTTCCAAGCTTAATTTACCTAATGCTTTGGGCAGAAATTTTAAGTAGCACTAGAACTTTGCTTTAATAATAGATTTTTATCTTGGAAAATAATACTGAGTTAATTAAAAACATTTTCTAATATATTTAATGTACTTAACAGCACTGTATGTGTGTGTGTGTGTATACAAACACACATATATACATATGCACATACATATATAATAGAGTGCTGTTAATTGGGATATGTGCATGTACGTGCATGCATACATTCTTACATACATACATACATACATACATATATATGTATACATACATATACATATACATATATATACATATATACACACACACACATATGTGTGTGTGTGTGTATATATATATGTGTTTGTGTATATATGTGTGTGTGTGCGTGTATGTATGTGTATATATATATATATATATATATATATATATATATATATATATATATATATATAATAGTTCAATTCTTTTTAAAGGAGAAATAGGATTGCAGGGTATGATACTGAGGAAACATTTTTAACAAGAATTCAAGTAAAAGGAAAGGTTCCAGGAAATATATAGTACAGAAAATCACTTTTTCACAAGATGGTTTTTAATCAGATGTCCCACCAGCTTCTGTGGTCTTGTCTGATACTCCTTCAAAACATCATGAGGTGTAGAGATCTGATCTCCTTCAAGTCGGTTCAGTAATGTTACACATACTACAGCACCTTAACATTTACAAAACAATATCAATGATATTTTCTCCCCAAATTATTGAAAAATAATAATTTAATAATTTATAAAAATAATAACAAGAATTTCACAAATACTGTGAAAAAATGTGTTACTTTCTTAGTTTTATAACTTGGAGATGAAGTAAACCATTTAAGGAAGATGCAACTCAGTTGACAATAGTAGGGATTAGAATAAACCACAGTCCCTAGTGCCCTTGTTAGCAGGCCTTGTGAAAGAACATGAGGAGCTGGAAAGCAACATCAATATTAAATCAGATTGCCTTCTCTGATACTGGTCATCCCCTATCTCAAGATACTGGTATTACAATTAGTCTATTACTCCTTCTTAAATTAAAAACCCTTCAGTATGTTAGAATTAAAGCTAGTGGATTAAATAACGTTATATACATGCAGTTACCTTTGAGGCCACTAAGATTGCACATAGCTGCAAAAACAGAAGATTCCATCTCAATATTTCTCACTCCAGTCTTGTAAGCTTCCTTCAAATATTGCAGTTTCTCTTCTTCAGTATATGTGCAGATGGCACCATCAAGGCGAGCTTGACCTACAAATGCACGACATGTCATTAAAGATGTAAAAATACAAATTTTTGCAATAAGATCCTGATCAGATGACTAAAGGTCCACTAAAGATTCACTAAAGTTCCCTGGGGAGAGGGGGGGGGCAATAATTGCAGGGGGAAACAGGAGGCCAGATCAAGATAATAAATGTATCTGAAATTATTTAGCCAGGAAGATTAAAATTGTACAGATGATTTATATATGTATTATGAATAGATATCTATTTTAGTGAGTTTTAAGCTATAGTAAATCCTAAACAAAGCATATTTGGCAGTTCTGGAAAGCTATTTATTTTGTTCACACATTCGTCACAATTTCTACCCTTTTCCTGAAGAATTTACACTTAGTTTTCTCTCAGGATTTATTCTTTGACTCAGGATTTATTCTTTGATTCAGCTTTCTGTGTTACTTTTAGACCAGTGAGCACAATAAAGAGCTCCATGCTGACTTCTGCATTCACAAAACTTCCTTCCTTCCTTCCTTCCTTCCTTCCTTCCTTCCTTCCTTCCTTCCTTCCTTTAGTCCAAATGTTGAACTTGTGGCATCCATGCAATTAAGAGGAGAAGACATTTTAAATTCAAGCAATGCGCTGTTACCTATCATCAAAATAGAAAATTAAAAATAACAAATCAGTTTAAATAGATTAAAAAAGGATCACCTAATCAGAACCAAGTAAATATTACTGTGAGGTAAACCACCTGTTGGATTTTAAAATATATTTGGATGAAATTCTAAAACAATAGCTAGGTTCCATTCTTTTCCCATTTTTCGTGCAAAAGCATTCAATTACATCTGGAGTTTACATCTGCATTTTTCTTCATGCTTGTTTATTTCGTATTTAAAGTTAAGAAAAGTATGTTTTACTTCATCGTCTGCTTATTCAGACTGAAATTTTGTTTGCTACGTACAAGATAGTATTCAACTACTCTTACCTTCATAGAAATCCAGAGTGCACAATGTGTTTCCAATAACTGTGTTGAACTGATCAAGCTCCTTGGCACACTCCATAAGGTCTTCAGTTAGTTTTTCATCTAAGTATGTACTACGAATGACAGACTTCCCCAAAATAATCTGTTCAAACTGTGGCTTGAAGGTAGCATCTACAGCTTGCTTTGTGATCACCACAGAGCCTGGTGTCAAACCTACATTATAAATATAATTTGTATTTGATGATAATATAAATCAATCACATGTTTACTTTAATGAAATAACAATAGAAATACCTATTCCACCAGATGTGCCAATACGAATAATGGTTACATTGCAGCATTTGGCATGATACAGCAGCTTGATGAGTTCATGCAACATGATGGCAATTGAAGGGATTCCCATTCCATGCTGAAATTTAAAAATGGGAGGGGGAGGAATACTATGAATATTTATATCACTTCACATGTTCTGTTTATGTATGAATGAGTATGCATATTAACAGAAAAGTAAAACAGCGTGACAGATTATTCTTCATTACTTATAGAAACTGAACATTTTTGCTGAATAAAGAATAATATATTTATCCTGAACCTCTTAACAAAGCACTCTGAATAGCCAGTGTAGTGTAGCAGGGCTCTCAGCCTTCTTGTCTGGCATTGACTGAAGGGCTTGCAAGGTAGGTGGATTTGTGTGCTAAAGCAGGCAAGACTTGAAGCTTTTGACAAGTAATTTTTTTAATAATATTTTATTAGTTTTCTAATTTTACAATTAAACATTTAAAAAGCAGTGTGGTGACTGGGTAATCAATAATTTGACAAGTAATTTGATGGACATAGTTACTCACCTCCTCGGGTCTCCTTGCTGTTTCCTCTTCTTCTCATGATATGGGGCAGCGGCCCCTACCTTTTGGGCACCAGGGACCAGTTTCATGGAGAGAGGATTTTCTGTGGACCGGAGGGAGTGTGGTTTCGTGTGCTGCCTGCATACTGTGGATGGGGCTTCTCTTGTTTGTGTGGTCCAGTTTCTGACATGCTGCAGGCCGGTGTCAGTCCATGGACCAGGGGTCGGGGATTCCGATATAGGGTGTCTTGCTTGACCAGGAGATTGGACTAAAAGACCTCCTAGGTCCCTTCCAAATCTATTATTCTATGCTCTTCTGAAACCAACATTGATAAAACACTGCTTGCTTCTCCCAGATATCAACCAACTCTTTTATCTCTGTTCCTTCTTTTATTATTTCTTGGAACATAATTCATCTCCAAACCATATCATTTCAACTGATTGGTTCAAAATATGTCTGAAATCCAAAATTTCTCTTTTTTTGTAAATGTATTGTGTCCAGAAATATCTACATCTTTTGCATGTCCTATCCATTCATTTATTTTCAACAGCATTTTCTAATCTCATAAAAAAGCAGAGATTCTTAATTTTCAGGCCTTCCTTTGGGGCATATAGTCATTGAATATGTATTCATTGTCAGACATATTTATAACTGATTATTAAGTTGCAAATATTAAACTCATTAAAAATTAACTTTTCTCAAAAGGAAAATTAATGCTCTCACTCAAGGAGGAATGTTGGAGGATGTAAAAGATTGCATACTTATATGAAACATTCTAATTAGTCAAAATAAAAGCAAATGTTTAAAGTCACAGACCTATGTATCTTTTTAATATATTTTTTCCATATATATATTGTTTTTAAAATGTATATTATACTTACACTGACTGATAGTACAGGTCCTGCTTTGTACATTGCATACCGATCTGTTCCAGCACATATATTGGGATAGTCATAACCAGGGTTACCAATATCGAGCAGTTCAGCAATATAGGTAGTAAAAGTTTTCATCCGTGAAGGACTTCCTCCAACACATACAAACTAAGCAAAATTAAATAAATAAAACACATTCTTAAAAATATATACACTTTTAATGTGCACTAATATTAAAAATGATGGTTTCAAAAGCTACCTGAACTAAAATGATTTCTAGATGTTGCTCCACTATGCAGAATTATTAATGTTTTCAAGTGTTTACTATAGGAAAATATTATCTATGATTAGAATAAACACTTGGTCAATAAATTTTCCAAAGTGTAGTTTTCAATCCACATGGAACAGGGAAGGTGGGTAACAACCTATGTGTCTGTCCCAGATTTTGTAGATTACAGCACATACCATTTCTCATCCTTGGCCATCCTGCTCAGTACAAACATTTCCTGTTGACTACATCAGCAGGAAAAATTAGGTTTTAAAATTTCTAATCTAGAGGAACTCAAATTTAAATTGAGCCTGATTGCACCAAAGCTCTGTACTGCCACTTTAATTTATTTAATTTATATTTGGAATATATTGTAGAGAAGGTTGTTCACAGGAAAGATTGATATTGAAGCTGAAACCTAATTATTCTGAATATTTAAGGCAAGAATAATTGAGAAGACTCCAATGCTTGGGAAAATTAAAGACAATCAAAAAAGAGTTGACAGAGTTTCATGGTGTTATCATTGCCGACGCAAGTATGAATTTACAAGTAGTAGTTACTGACAGATTATGCTAGTAAAATTACATCTATAGGGTCACAAAAGTGACTGGACAACTGATTGATGTGATAGATTATGTCATCAAATTGTTTTTTTATTTCTGGCAACTACATAGGTTTTTCTTCATGACTGAACAATTGAACCAAAATCTAGATTTCTCAGGTCTCTACTCCACTACAGATAACTGACTCCATTTTTGAAGGCAAGGATAAACAATTCATGCATTTATTTTTATATGATCAAAAACCAAAGAATCAGGTCAGAATACAAAGCATTTTTCATAAAAGCCCCATTCATAATAGAAACTAAATGTACCTGGATTGTTTTTGATTCAGCAATTTCTAATTCCATAGCATACATTTAAAAAAAAAAAATTAATCCTGCCTTTATTATTTTTATAACTCAAGGTGGCAAACATACCTAATACTTCTTCCTCCTGCTAATTTCCCTACAACAGTCTGTGAAGTGAGTTGGGCTAAGAGAGAGTGATGGGTCCCAAACCACCCAGCCAGTTTTCATGCCTAAGCTAAACTCTTGATCTTCCCATTAGGAGGTGCCTTTCAATATTTAAACTTTGAAAGTGCCATTTAGTCACTTTTAAAGATTCTAGAAGCTTGAAACACTGAACATTTAAATAGGAAACACAAAGTTGTCTGATGAAGCTAGCCCAAGTGGTTTATTATTGGATATGATTAATTTCATTCTCTAAGAACACTACATAGCAAAATTCAACAGTATATATGTAGCTGGTTTGATTTTTCCATTGAGCATATTCATAAATAATTTTGAAGACTATTACTATATCTCCTCATTCATACCTTGAAAGCAGGCTAGAAAGATATAATAATGTGACAGAAGCATTTGGAAGTAATAACTGGTAGATGCAGAAGCTTACTATATAGGTAGTTCTTCACTTACAAACATAAAGGAGCCTGCCCATTGCAGTTGCAAGTCATAACGGTCATTAAGAGAGGCACCTATGTGATCTCACTTAACAATCTCCATCCCTGCTTTCCCCAGTGCAGCCATTAAGCAACCACACAGATCATTAAGCGGAGAACAAGGTGCCTTGGGATGAGGGAGGCCTAGCACAGACCCATGCTCACAGAGGCAGCACTCCAGCTCACTTATAGCTTGTCCCAGGTCTCCCAAGGCCTCCTCCTGCACCCACTGAGGCACCCCTTGCTCTACTTCTGACCCTTTACGGTTGCTGCAGGCTTTGGGTGACTGATCAGTCACTTTTCTTCCACAAGCAGCCATTATGCTACATGGCCTTCCTACATACTGAAAGTCATGTGGCTCCATCCTGGAAGCAGGCACCAAATTTGGGAGCTGTTATTTATTGCAAATGAATTCATATTCACTGTGAAGGAACGCTGTGCAGTGCAGCAGCTGCTTCCAGAAGATCTATAATAAAAGGTAAGTCACTGGTAACAGGTGACAGGAAGGAGGATATGGGATACAATAGAGTGGGAATCAGCTGTGGGGAGCTAGCGGACTATGAGGTGGGGGAGATAGATAGCGAGCCAGTGTAGCATCCCTGTGGTCAGTCATAAGGGTGGGTGGATTGCCAAGAGACTGCTGTAACAATGGGAATTTCAAATCCTTTTCAAGGATCCATCATAACTTCAAACTGTCTCCAAATGACCAGTAATAATTTGAGAACTGCATGTAATGAGGGATCCATTTTAATTGGCTGCACATCATTTAGAACATCTTCCAAAGCATTTTGAAATGAGGCTACTGGCCTCCAGGAAGAAAGGGAATGACCTCATTAAAAAATTAAGTAATGTCTACTATTCCAAGATAATTTCTGCTAACTTAACATAGCCATTGGTGAGAGATAAGGGAGTTCCAGTTTACCAGTAATTGATGACCATGCTGTCTTCACCTTGCTCATCTGGTGGCATACTTATCACTTGAGGAGGAAGAACACAGAAATAGTATAGTTGGGACAAAGGGTCAGACTTTGATTAAGTCTTTAAAGTACCAAATATGGGAATATGGTATCTATAAATCTCTAAATTCTTGGAGAAAGTTTTTTTTTTCTTTAGCTCTTGATGAGACTACTTCTTTGATAGACTGATTGGTGGGATATAAAATATGAGTAGTTGAGAAAGACTAGCCTCCTCCCCTCGCTACTATTTTTCTGGCTCCAGGTTATTTGGCTTTTAAGTAGATTCTGCAAATTTTATCTCAACCCATGTGTGATATAGTAGCACAAGAAAAAAAGACTCTCATAGAACTTAACTACAGAATGGAAAGGGAAAACAATTACTTTCATTTACAGTCTAGAGCCATTTTCTTTCTTACCTTTATATCTCCAAATAAGGTAGGAAAATCATGAGTACTAGTCCCAAGGGCAAAATGATACAAGATGTCATCTTTCATTTTCTTAAGGTATGGATTAGGGACACAAACTCTGGCATCTCTATCAATAAAGAATTAAATAGATTAGTAATCTCAAATAGCTATCTTCAACCAAGGGTAGTGTAATATCTAAATTAGTACATCTCTTCTTGAAAATTTTGATTTCACTGATATCATCATAAATACAGTGCATTTTTGTATGATCAACTTCCTTATTGACTATGCTGAGACACTGTGAACAGATTAAGTTTTACTCAGTGTAAAACATTTTGATGCAATTCTTTTGCAGAAAATTTACTTATGGAAATTGCCAAACCACCTATTGAACCGTGGTTGAGGAGTAATTTCATCGCATATTAAGAGAGAAATGGAATATTTTGGAGGTCTCAAAAATGCCGATTCAAAATCAATAAATAAAAATATTGCTGTAATAAACACAGTGGTAATTGTTATACATTACACCCCTATTTTAGAACACCCATTTCTATGATAGATAGATAGATAGATAGATAGATAGATAGATAGATAGATAGATAGATAGATAGATAGATAGATAGATAGATAGATAGATAGATAGATAGACAGACAGACAGACAGACAGACAGACAGACAGATATTTGTTCCCTCCCATCCCTCATTTTTGAGGTATTGTTTCTAAGCTCCGTTTAATTCTTACTCTGCACATTGCTTGTCTTCTGTCTTTTGCTTCAGAGCATCGTTAGTAGCCATTCTATTTCCTCAGACTCTGAGTGGGAAAGAATGGAAACGGAAAGTTGCATCAAACATTGCACAAATTATGCAAATAAGGAACCGGTTTCTGGAAATACACGTTCTCAGTATACATTTCGTTGCGATGCACATTTACCCAGTACGAACGCATTTTCCCAGAAACCACATAAAATCACGGTCACAGTTAATGCAACAGAATTGAGTAACACAGCGCTTCCTGCATGTCGACATCTCATGTTGGTTTCCCAGCCTAGTTTTTATCCCCCGTCAGTTCCTCCTAAGCGGATCGGCTTCTTTTGGGTAGGGTGCAGACCAAACGGGGGGAGAGAAACAGTCCTACAAGTCGGACAGATCCGCGGCTTCATAATAGCAGGCCAATTCCCCGGTATCAATGGGGCGGGGCGGCCGGCCGTGCGACATCATAATGGGCATCCGTGGTGGGCACGGGATCTCGCTCTGTTCTCTCTCGCCGCCGACATGGCAAAAGCAGAAGGCTCGGGGAAAAGTGCGATGACTAGAAAGGAGAGTCTTTTACTTTCCTACAAAATGTCTCCAGAGACCCTCGACGAAGCAGCCCGCCCATGCCACCCTTCTTTCGCTGGCCCTCCTCTCAGCATCCTTACCTGAGAAAGCCCAAAAAGAAGTGAAAGGAAAGAGGGAGGCCGCCGGCCAGCAGAAAGCAACGAGGCAGGTACGCGTGCGCACGCGTTTCTAAGCCTGTGGAAAAGCGAGGAAAGTTACAGGCGGCTGAAGGTTACAGAGCGGCTGTGATTGTGTCCTGTTGAGCAAGCTGGAAAGTGCCTGCTCTATTCAGTGTCGTCGTTGATACAACGAATCTTACAAAACAAAGCCATAGAAAGCCTTTTCTTCCCTGCCGGATTTCCTTCTTAGTCATCCTAGACAGGTCAGTTGAGGAGATCTGCAACTAGTGTTAACGACCTTGACCTTGTCACTTTGTTTTAGGAGGCTTCTGATATTTTAACAGTGGGGAAGAGAAACAAAGCTGTGTGAATTTGGACCTGCTTCACCTTTTTGAGAAAAACATTTTTTCACCATGCTATTGATTATTTTGGTGATGGCTTTCTGTGGCTAGCCTGCTACATCATGCTCTAACTTGTTATTTCTTTCATCATACTTGTGGAACAAGCCACATTGAATGGAATCATATGCAGCAGTACAAAAACATCAGCTAAACTGCATCAACCTCCAGATAGCAAAATCTTCTTCTATTATTTAGTTTAAGTACCATACCTACATATTTTTAATGATATTACATGAAATAACATCAGAGAATCAACCACCCAAACAGAAATAGGTCAATCTTATCAAAATACAAGAGATTCATGTTCTACTTTGGGCCAATTCAAAGAAGTGTTTGAATCAAATCAGCAACCAGCCACTAAAAAAAAGCCCCCAATGCAGTGGTGGGATTCAGCCAGTTTGCACCACTTCTGCAGAACCGGTAACTAATTTTTTGTTGCCCAGGCCTAGAATGGACTTCCGGAAGAGGCATCCACACAAGAGAACTGGTTGTTCACATATTTAAATTCCACTACTGCCCCAATGAAGTACCCACAACTTCTGAAGGCAAGCTGTTCCACTAGTTAATTGTTCTCATACCAGAAAAGTTTTCCTTAGTGCTAGATTGCTTCTCTCTTATGTATCAGTTGTTAAAAAAGATGGGGGAAATGCTACAAGATAGATAATCTACAAAAGAATATCTCCTGCATGTACATTAGAGATCTCTGGACTATGGTAAATTGTGAGTGTACTTATAAATGTATGTATGTATGTATGTATGTATGTATGTATGTATGTATGTATGTATGTATGTATGTATGTATGTATGTATGTATTTATGTATGTATTTATTTCTTTATTTATTTATCTATTAAATTTGTTTGCCACCCATCTTATCACAAGATTATATACATAAATTATTTCTAATATCAAATATGTGATATGGTTTAATGGTACATTTGCAGAACAGGAACTCCCTTAATAAATTATTCTGTTTTTGCAACTTAAATGTGTAGAACAGTTAGTTAGTATGGATGAACAAAAAACATGATGTGTAAAGTTGTATACTTCTGTGAATTTTGCTTAAGAAATTCAGATATTCACTTCAGTTATTCCAGAAAATTCGCTTAAAAAGTGGTCATATCAGAAAATCTGAAATTACACATATCACACAAAATACATTTTGTTGTTAGTTGCAAAGTCGTGTCTGACCCATTGCGACCCCATGGACAATGTTCCTCCAGGTCTTCCTGTCCTCTACCATCTTCTGGAGTCCATTTAAGCTCACTCCTACTGCTTCAGTGACTCCATCCAGCCACCTCATTCTCTGTTGTCCCCTTCTTCTATTGCCCTCAATCTTTCCCAGCATTAGGCTCTTCTCCAGTGAGTCCTTCCTTCTCATTAGGTGGCCAAAGTATTTGAGTTTCAACTTCAGGATCTGGCCTTCTAAAGAGCAGTCGGGGTTGATCTCTTCTAAGACTGACCGGTTTGAATGCCTTGCAGTCCAAGGGACTCGCAGGAGTCTTCTCCAGCACCATAGTTCAAAGGCCTCAATTCTTTGGCGCTCAGCCTTTCTTATGGTCCAACTTTCACAGCCATATATTGCAACTGGAAAAACCATGGCCTTGACTATACGCACTTTTGTTGGCAGGGTGATGTCTCTGCTTTTTAGTATGCTGTCTAGATTTGCCATAGCTTTCCTCCCCAGGAGCAAGCATCTTTTAATTTCTTGGCTGCAGTCCCCATCTGCGGTGATCTTGGAGCCCAGGAAGATAAAATCTGTCACTACCTCCATTTTTTCCCCATCTATTTGCCAGGAATTGAGAGGGCCGGATGCCATGATCTTGGTTTTCTTAATGTTGAGTTTCAAGCCAACTTTTGCACTCTCCTTCTTCACCTGCATCAAGAGGCTCTTTAGTTCCTCTTCACTTTCTGCCATTAGAGTGGTATCATCTGCATATCTTAGGTTCCAACTTAGGTTCCGGCAATCTTAATTCCAACTTTTGATTCATCTAGCCCTGCCTTTTTCATGATGTGCTCTGCAGGGCGACAGTATACAGCCTTGCCGGACTCCTTTCCCAATTTTGAACCAATCAGTGGTTCCGTGTCCAGTTCTCACTGTTGCTTCTTGACCCACATATAGGTTTCTCAAGAGACAAATAAGATGGTCTGGTACTCCCATCTCTTTAAGAACTTGCCACAATTTGTTGTGATCCACACAATCAAAGGCTTTAGCATAGTCAATGAAGCAGAAGTAGATGTTTTTCTGGAACTCTCCATGATCCAGCGTATGTTGGCAATTTGATCTCTAGTTCCTCTGCCTCTTTGAAATCCTGCCTGTACTTCTGGTAGTTCTCGATCCACATACTGCTGGAGTCTAGCTTGTAGGATTTTAAGCATAACTTTACTAGCATGTGAAATGAGTGCAATGGTGCGATAGTTTGAACATTCTTTGGCATTGCCTTTCTTTGGAATTGGAATGTAAACTGACCTTTTCCAATCCTGTGGCCACTGTTGAGTTTTTCAAATTTGCTGGCAAATTGAGTGTAGCACTTTTACTGCATCGTCTTTTAAGATTTTGAATAGTTCAGCTGGAATACTGTCACCTCCACTAGCTTTGTTGTTGCTCAGATTTCCTAAGGCCCATTTCACTTCACATTCTGGGATGTCTGGCTCGAGGTCAGAATACATTAGAGATCACTAACCAAGAAAAATAATTTGATACTGAATCTCCTGTAATTCAAAGGATAAGGAAAAATTATATTACATAAATAGTAAGCAAATTATAATCAAATGAAAATCAATAGCATTATTAGAATAATTATGGAACTTCTTTATGCAACTTATAGTATAAGATTAACTTAGAGGAAGGATGTGTTGTAATGATTTTAGTATTTAATGTTCTAGCTAGCAAGTTAGGGAAGTCAGCTAACTTCATCCTCATCATATTATCTAGGCATTTAGAGCATATGTGAAGAGTGCAAGAGTTCATGTGCAAGAGAGGGAATTCATAGAATCATAGCCTGGAAAGGGATCTTGGAAGTCTTCTAGTGACTAGTCCAAAGCAGGAGACTTTATTCCATCCTGGTCAAATGGTTGTCCAATCTATTTCTGAAAACCTCCATTGATGGAGCACTGACAACTTCAGGAGACAAGCTATTCCACTGATTAAATGTTCTCACTTTCAGAATATTTCTCTTAACTTCTAGGTTGGGTCCCTCTTTAATAAGCTTCCACCAATTATGTCTTGTTCTTGCCTCTGGTGATTTGAAGAATAAGTCAATTTCCTCTTTTCTGTGACTGGAAGACAGACCCCTAACCCTTCTCTTCGATAGGTTAGACATACCTAGCTCCCTCAACTATTCATCATAATATTTAGTCCCCATGCCCTTTATCATCTTTGTTGCTCTTCTCTGCACAGTTTCTAAGGTCTCAGCATCATTTTTTGTTTCATGATAACCAGAATTGGAGGTGTGCGGCCTCACTAGTGTATAAAGCAGTATTATTGTTACATATATGTTATATGATAGGAATATATTACAAATATGATACACAATGTATAATATATATTAGAATAAGTCATGAGTATAGTGGACCTACAGTACAACCATATTTAGCCTTTTCATGAGCCCATTGGGAAACTGGGAAATTCATGTTGCTGGAATGTGTGTATCACACTAGATCTTGGATATGTGTACAAGTGAATTATTGCTGATGATACCAATTGGAACATTAGTGGGTGCAAGGAATGCAGTGGATTGCATTTTTTTCATGGAATCATGGAACAGGGAGTAAGAATATGAAATTCCTGATGTGACCGGGGCATGATGTACCACACACATGAATTCAGAGTAAACAACTGATTATAAAGAATAGCCTGGAATGAACCCAGACCCCGACATGCAAGATGACTTTTGTTGGAGCAGGGGATGCCATGAGTCTAGTTACCGCACTGTAATTAGGAACCTAGATCTATCTCACAATTATTATTGTTGAGCCAAGTACTACCTGAGTTCAAACCCAATAATCTTCCTTTAAATTCTACATATGTACACAAAACATGTACCCAAAGGGACATTTCTGCCAATTGAGACAATTTCATCAACAAAAAAATGCATTAATGTAAATAAGTGATGGTGTCCAAATTTACCTATCCCTATTCTTCATTGTGGCATTTTTCAAATATTTTTGTTGCTGGATTCATTTCTTCTGCTAGTGCAATTTCCCATTCTAGAATACTATTGATCTAGTGACAATTATGCATTCATTTTCTAGTGTTTTATAAGAACAATTCTGGCTACTAATTTCAACCCTTCAAGGTAAGCCATACTTGGACACCAGAGACATGAGTACTAAAACTATTTTTATTTTTAGAGTTGTAACAAAATCTGACAACTATGAATGTGCCTCCCCTCTCCCTTCCTTACTCGTAAACAGAACTAGGGAGGATCAAGTCTGAATGGCTTTCTCAAATTGCATTTTTGTTTTCAGCTCAGATTTCTCTTGTCTGATAGTTGCCTTGCCTCTGGCTCCTCTTCTTCAATTTAATTCTCTCAGATCACTACATCTGAAAAGAGAAATGGAACATTTTATGCAATATGATTTATTTGTTGTAGGGAATAAATAATTCTATTCTACAGGTAATCCCCAAGCTACCAGTGTTTACTTAACACTCATTCAAAATTACAGAATAAGCGCCCCCTAGTGTTTACGAGCAAGTCCCAAAATTATGAATGTTGCAGCACTAGGGCAGTTGTTCACCCTTACGAACGACTGCAGAGACTCTGCAACATTCACCCTATTCCCCCCTCCACTCCCCACAAGTGCTTCCCTCTCTCTTCCTGCCACGCCGGATACACTCACCTTGCAAAATCTGTCTCCTCTCTGCCGCGGTTATTTTCCCTTTGAGGGAGAGGAGAGTCAGCTTGGAAATGCTTTCCGTGCCGACAATGTAAACTCCTAGGTGCTGTAATATAGCGTGAGTTCAAAAGAGATCATGACCCCCAGAAGCTTCCATTCTCGGGGGGGAGTGATTGCTTCATTTGCATGCCTATGGGGCAACATAGAGTCGGAGTCGGCTGGGCGCAATGCTGTCCGTGGCTTGGGTGTGCTGCTCAGGTGTGCTGAGGGCATAAACAAAGCCTTCAACTGAGCAGGGAGGCATTGTGGAGCATGGCCCCTTGCATCTGCGTCCAAGCCGCT
This sequence comes from Azemiops feae, assembly GCA_023970755.1. Classification (NCBI taxonomy): domain Eukaryota; kingdom Metazoa; phylum Chordata; class Lepidosauria; order Squamata; family Viperidae; genus Azemiops; species Azemiops feae. The sequence continues at coordinate 166,578 of JALGBA010003650.1, forward strand.
GATGGCAGCCGCCTGAGTAGCCATATTACCTCCTCCCCAGCCAGCCACCTATCCTACACAACCTACTCCTTGCCTGACCAGCTGGCTGGCACAAATCCTGACCGCTCTTCTCCAAATATTGCCCAAGTCATTGATGGTGAAGTTTCTCCCCCTGAAAAGAAAGAGGCCCCAAAACTGGTGCCATGTGAGCACAGCCCATGCCGCCAATCTGCTGGCTGCTTCAGGTTCAGGAAGGAGGGGCACCAAGCTTCTGACTGCTGAACTGCATTCCCAGCCCAGAAGGCAACTCAGGGTCCTGCACAAAAACCAGAAAAATCACAACAGTGAGCCCATGAAACTGCCTGAAGGAAGTCATAACCCCATCCCCAAAGAGGGTGGGAGAACTCTGACTGACCCAGGGGTCAGCCAATTGAAAAGTGAGTTGGACTATGTCAATGATCCCTTAATAAGTTGCCTGGATCAACCCAGTGACCTCCCTATAGAACTGGTGGTTCAATCCTCAAGGCAAAAGTGGAGTCTAGTAGCCCTACTGGACTTGGGGTGCACCAGATGCTCTTGTCAAGAACTGGGCATGAGACTCAAACAGCTTAAAGTTCCCATAGCTTTTTGCCAGCTGGATGGCTCAGTGGCGGGGGGGCAGCAACATTTGTTACCGAACTAATAGAGATGAGGATGGGGGCACATACGAAGATCCTGAGCTTCATCATAGTCCCTGGAATGGAAAGACCCCTTGTATTAGGACAGTCTTGGCTTCAGAAATGGAACCTTTGTGAACTGGAGGAAGGGCTGCTAAAAATCCAGCTTGCTGGCTGTGAAGGGGGAGGGGGAAAGGGCCGTCAAAAATCTGCTCCAGGCTTCCGGTTCCGGATCGCGACACCAGCAGTCGCACGGAGAGATCTCTCTCTCCCACCGGCTGGTTTCCCTCCGTCGGTAGACCCTTAATCGGGTCGAAAGTCGCCCTGTAGAGGCGACCACCGTTAGAGGAGGCTCCTGCTCGACTGGGGAAGAGCGGCGGCTCTCCCCAGTTCGAGCTTTCTCCTTAGGGCCGCCGGAGGAAAAGATCGTCCTACAAAATGGACGGTCACTTCGTCGCACCAGCTGAAAGCCAGAAGAACATCTAAGCGAAAGAACCCCCGTGGAGAATCCGGGTGAGACCTTTCCTACCCCCTTTTTTTTTCCCCTAACTACTTTCCTGTTAAAAGCTTTCTTTGAATTATTTCCCTGTCGTGAGGAAGCAGCGTGTGAGCAATGGGGAAAAACAGCGTTGGAAAAAAAAATATATAAATAAAAACCAGTTAATTTTGATACTATTTAAATTTTGGAATACTGAGGGGACCTGAAAACATTTTATTTTTGACTATTATTGCTACAACTACGTATTCATTATTTTGAACCCTTTCTTCATCTTTTTTAATACGAAAAATAAAAAATCTATTATTTGGAAAGAAAAAAAGGATTTTTTGGTTTGCTGAGGACATCTTGTGTCGAAAAGTGGTACTGCAACTATATTTTTTTTTTATGACTGGGAATGGCTATGACCCTGAAAGAGTCATAACTACAAGATAACGATGCAGCTGGCCTATTGAAAATTGAAGGTGAATGCTTGCTTGATTCTTATGAAGCAGAGCCTTTCTTAAAGATTAAAGATTAAAAAGCCTTATTATTATCGATATGGAACTTAATACACAACTGGACTATGAACTTATATTGGAAACAATTTTAGAAGCTGCAAAGGATGTGAGCTCTTACTTTCAATCCCTTTTCTCTACACTGAGAGAAACTGTGGAAACCACAAAACAAACTAATTTTATTCAACTTCCAACACAACCTATCGAGAAGTCTGATGACTATACAACAACTTCAACAGAGATGTCTGAAGCATCAATACCAACATCAACAGAGACTGACACTCAGACACAACTTATTGAAAATCGAGAAAAGGTGGATAAACAATTGGCAAATATAACATGGAATAAAACAGCTTTTACCATCCAAAGGCTATTAGAAGAAAGGAAAGAGAACTTTGACCAATTTGAAGCGTTAAAGAATATGGACCTTTTAATAGTGTGGTTTGATTATGTAGGAACCTCACTATGGAAACCACTATGGCATAGAAAGAAGCCTAGAGTTAGATTTAAAAATGTATTTTAAAGTTTTATTTAATGGGATTAAAAAGGCTTTGATTTCTGGACTGACTTAACAACTAATGGAATACGTGAAATTTTTAAGAGGATACCCTTTGTAATATTACTCTGTTTTAGATATGATATATATTGGAGAAGTAAACTTTATCTACTGGTTTAAAAAGATTTTTATAGATATAGAGGCATTGATAGAATATATATTTAAATTAGATAGAAATTTATTTGTTGGCCTGATATTTTTATTTTAAGAGAATTATTTGGAAATAAAAGGAGAATAAGAGGGATGGGTGATAAGAGAAAAAAATGGTATCAATGAAGAAGATATGAGAATGTTGTTGTAAGAACAATATACCAGATATAATTATGTAAAAAAAAAAAAAAAGGGCACCCGAAGTGTTAATAACATGTCTATTTAAGGCTAATTGAAATATAGTAATTGTAAGTTAGTAAAGCTTAAAAACAGGATTTGGATTTTTTAGAATTGAAATGTAACTGATATTTGATAGGACCGTTTGAAACTTATATAGAATTTATTAATTTGAATATGTAAAATTAAATGAGGGAATTAGAGAGGGAAGCTTAAAAGACTTGAGTTGACTTATATATCTGTGATTGTTTTTCTTTCTTTTGGATGTTTAATATACCCACCTCCATGGTGGTTCCTAAGCACCTTAATGTTATCCCTGCACCCCTATAAAATCTAATAAAATATATTTAAAAAAAAAAAAAAAAAAAAATCTGCTCCAAAGCTGCAGCAGGTGAAACCAAAAAGGGAGGTGGGAGTAGCCATCAAAGATTGACCGAGTGATCCTCGGATCCCCAAAGAGTACTGGGATTTATGGGACATCTTCAGTGAGAATGGGTCAGATGTGGTCCCACCCCATCAGCCAACTGACTGTGCCATAGAAATGCTATCAGGGGCCAAACTATCCAAACCTAAACTGTATTCTATGACTCCTAGGAATTGGAGGAATTGCAGACTTTTATAGACAAAAACCTGAAGTGTGGATTCATCCAGCCTGCCAGACCGAGGGTGGCTGCCCTGGTATTGTATAGGGAGAAGAAGGACAAATCCCTTCATCTATGCATTGACTATCATGGACTTAATGCTGTGTGGGTGGAAAATGTTTATCTACTTCCCCCCATGAAGGACATGCTGGCCTAGTTGGCCAAAGGAAAGGTCTTCATCAAGTTGGATTTGTAGAGCTGTACTACTGAGTGAGAATCAAAGCAGGGGATGAGTGAAAAACAGCTTTCAATTGCCCCTTAGGATGCTTCCAGTTCTGGGTCCTCCCTTTTGTCTGCAAGGAGCCCCTGCAGCTAATAAACAAAGTACTGCATGAACACCTGTATAAGGGAGTGTTATTTTTCCTGGATAACATTTTAATCTATACTGAGATCATGGTAGCACACTTAAAACTAATCAGCTGTGCTCAAGAAACTTTGAGCATCCAAACTATATGCCAAGCTGTCCAAATGTGAATTCCACTAGGGTAAAATCGACTATCTGGGCTACCACATCTCCCACAAGGGGATAGAGATGGACCCTGAAAAGGTGCAGGCAGTACTACAGTAGGCTCCTCCCTGTACTCAGAAGCAATACAAAGCTTCCTGGGATTTGCGAACTTTTACTGCCAGTAAATCCCCTCATTTGCCCAAATAGCCCTCCCCATCACTAACCTGCTAAAGACAAAAAGGGAAGGACAACCCAAACCCAGCCAGCCATTTAAATGGACTATATAATGCCAGGCTGCATTTGAAAAGCTTAAGCACTTGTTCACAGCAGCTGCTAAAACACCCAGACCCCAACACCCATTTCATCATTCAGGCTGATGCCAGTAATGCCAGTGATGTCGCAGTGGGTACAAAGCTTTTACAGGAAAACAAGTGAAGGGTCCTGCAGCCCTGTGCCTAACTCCTAAAAATCTAAATGAGACAGAGCAGAGGTGGGCAGTCTGGGAGAAGGAAGCCTATGCAGTACACTGGGCACTCCTAATTTGAAGGCATTTTCTAGAAGGAGGTAAAACCCCATTTGAAGTATGGACTTAACATAAAAATTTAGAAGCATTAACATACATACACACACCCCAGATACTATTGCCCAAACAGGTTTGCTGGGCCCAGTACTTTAACTAATTTAACTTCAAGTTAAGGTACCTCCCAGGGGGGAGGAACTTTCTAGCAGATGCTTTATCCAGGTTGCTGCAATACAATAGTTCAAAGCTGAAAGTGATTAAACTGATCATCCCCTCCAGGCAACTGGCAGCCTCAGTCACCACCCAGGCACAAGCCAAAATGAAAGCCCAACTAGCTGATGATTTAAAGGGTACCCTAAAGGCAGCTTTGGAGGAGGATGAGTGGTTCCAAATGCACAAGGGAGAATGTACAATACAAGATGGTCTAGCTTGGGTTGGAGCTAAACTATATGTCCCACAAAGCCAACAATTAATGGTTCTAAAAAGAAGCCATGATTCAAAAGTGGCGGGGCACTTTGGCTTCATAAAAACTTCACCCCTAATCAAGCGGCAATTTTGGTGTCCATCACTGAAAAAGGACATAGAGAGCTTTGTAGCTAGCTGCCCCATTTGTGCCTCTGCCAAGAGGCAACAAGGGAAAATACCTGGGCTTCTCCAGCCAGTAGCAGAGCCCAAAGCCCCATGGAAAGAGCTATCAATGGACTTTATTGTAGAATAGGTTAAGGAATACAGTGATCTGGGTAATAACCAGTGGTGGGATTCAAATATGTGAACAACCGGTTCTCTGTGTGGATGCTGCTTCTGGAAGTCCATTCTGGGCCTGGGCAACAAAAAATTAGCTACCAGTTCTACCGAACTGGTGCAAACTGGCTGAATCCCACCACTGGTGAAAACCGTCTGTTCTCCAAGCAAGTGTACTTTATACCCTGTCAAAAACTCACTTTGGCTAAACTATTAATACAGCGCATCTATCAGCTGCATGGTGCTCCAGAAAGAATAATCTCAGATCGCAGAGTCCAATTCACTTCACGGCTTTGGCAGGAGTTCCTAAAACTTTTGGGGACCACTCAAGGGCTCAACTCCTTGCATCATCCAGCTACTAACATGGGCTGTGAACAGGCCAATGGCATCCTGAAGCAGTACCCCAGATGCTATACTAATTATCAACAGGACAATTGGACAGACTTGTTCCTTTCATGGAAGTCGCCTACAATAACTCAGTGCAAAGTAGCACTGGGTTCACTCCATTTAAAGTAGCCACAGGCAAGACTTTGTAGCTATCCCTGAATTACCTCAGGAGACCCCATAGAGAACACCTGGCCAGTGGTGAAAAAAAATGGATGAAGCTAGGGAAGCATACAAAAAACAGGCTGATAAAAACACATCAAGTCAAAGGATTTCAAGGTGGGAGACAAGGTCTATCTCTCTACCAAATTCGTACAATCTAGGCAACCGTCAAAGAAATTGGGGCCAAAATATATTGGACCTTTCCCCATCAAGAGGATTACTAGCCCAGTAACTGTAGAGCTGCCAAAAACACTCAGTATACATCCAGTATTTCATTGTAGCTTACTGAAACCTGAAATCACATCTTTCCTGCATCTTGAATCGTAACCAGCTCCCGACCCCATTATGATCGAGGGAGAGCAGCACTTTGAAGTCAAAGACATTTTGAACTCTTCCATATATCAGGGAAAAACTCAGTATTTGATAGCCTGGAAAGACTTCCCCCCCTCAGAAATTGGGTCAACTCCCAACATATTAAAGCCCCCAAACCAGTGGTCGGATTCAGCCAGTTCGCACCAGTTCGGCAGAACCGGTAGCTAATTTTTTGTTGCCCAGGCCCAGAACGGACTTCCGGAAGCGGCATCCACACAGAGAACCAGTTGTTCACATATTTGAATCCCACCATTGCCCCAAACTGCTTAAAAAATTCCATGACCGATATCCAGATAAGCTGCATTGAACTGTTTCTTAATTGGGAAATTTTGTGTATCTCTCCCTCCCTTCTCTTTTTTGTTTTGCAGGACTAACATGTAAGGTTCTGCCTCAGCTAATCCCCCAAGAAAGTAGAACTTTTGAAAGATGGCGGCATTTCAAAAGGAACTTTTTAAAGAGACAGTGAATGCAGAGAGAGCAGGCAGGATCTGAATTTCCTGCACAAAAACAGGTTAAACCTCATTGTTCAAAACCTCTCCCAACTGCCCAGTCCATTGGGAATCAATCCAGAGGTGCGAAGGTGTTGTGAGAACTTCGAACTGAGAAGGTGATAAGAAGTAGTTCCCAGGCATCTTCCCAGGCATCATGTCCTTGGTCCTCTGGAGCTGAGACAAAGCATATGGTCCCAGGTTCATCCCTCCCCCTCCCATTCCCCAGGAAGAATATATCAAAGCAAAGGGAAACAAAGTAAACAAAGCAAAGCTAAGCACATCACAGGAAATCATCGGGGATCCCCCCTCCCATCAGAATGGCAGGCCCCATAGGGATCTATGGGGCCTGACATAATGTCTTTGTCAAAGGGGGGGCAGAATGTCAGATCTGCCTGGCTCGGCTTGGGGCCCCTCACAAGCATCCTGCCATAAAAAGAAGGGAAGGAAGGATGAAAGGGGGAGGAAGAGAGAAGGATGAAAGAGGGAAAGATGAAAGGGCAATAAAGCTTTGTGTGTACATGATAGGAAATTGGAAGGAGGGGAATGACATGTGAGAAGGACCAGAGCAGCCAGACCCTATTTGTACCAGCATCACACAGCCAGGCACCCTGAAAAATATGCAGATTACCCCCAAATATCTCAGAATTCTCAAAACATCTTGACAAGCTCCAGTTGGCTGGAAATGGACTGGTCACGGGGGGGAGGCTGGGAGGCAAATTTATGCCTTATTTTTGTATCCAGCAAGCGTAATTTTCAGAGCTGACTTGATTTTACTGCAACCGTCACTCTTAATAAAAAAAACCCTTGCTTTAACCAAATGAAGTAGAAGGTTTTTCTTTCCTAAGGGATCAGATTGAGGCAGGTCTGACAACTATCTTTAATGTAATTTTAGTGGAGTATATAACTACTGCTCATGTCAAGTTTTGATGATTTGCTGAAATCAAAAGGGAGTCTGTGCCATAAAATATTCCACTGAGATTCAGTCAAATTAAGAATCAAAATCCAATTTCCATACCTTTTAACACTTTCAGATATGAGTTAGCCAAATATTACTATATGGGTTCCAATTTTCTATCTGGATTTTAACTCACAGACTTCATGCTTTAGCTGCATTAGCTTTAGGAGCTATCCACATCCCCATAGCATAATATCTGACTATTATGTCTGAAAAATTCCAATAAGGATGAAACTGATCATGTAGTGCCTCCTAATGGCCAATGTAACTGAAAATACCACATAGGATTAATGCTCTGTAAAAGTAATGCAGGCATCACACTATATGATATCTATATGTCTGTGCACTGAATGTTTAAGAAAAGGTTAGTTAATCATATTTCTTGCAGGTTTTCCAATAATCATCTTTGCTACTTTGTCATGCCATTGTTTGTAGTCAGTCAATCTTCTTGCAGCAACTAACTAGGTAGTCCACTGTTTCTTCAGCTGCTTTACAGAGGTGGCATTAGCTATCTGCTGATCTCCTCTCAGTTCTGGCTTTGTATGAGTGGTGGGATTCAGCCAGTTCGCAACTGGTAACTAATTTTTTGTTGCCCAGGCCCAGAACAGACTTCCGGAAGCAGCATCCACACAGAGAACTGGTTGTTCACATATTTGAATCCCACTACTGCTTTGTATGCATTTGTTCTTAAGGTTTGGTCTTGTGCAGCCAGAATGAGCCCCTCTTTCTCTTTTTACAACTTTCCTACTCTTAGCCACTGCCACATCTTATTGTTATCTACTTTACTTTTTTTTTTTTTTATGTACTGGCCATATAATGCTTTGTCTTGCCCTGTCTCTTTTCTATTCTTCATTTGCTCTTTCTTGTAGGTCTGTTTGATTTCTCTCATACTCAGTAAGCCTTCATTGTATAGTACTTCAGTACATGTTCTTTGTCATCCTTAAGATTTATTTATTTATTTATAAAATTTGTTGGCCACCTATCTTACTGCAGGGTAATCTGGGCAGTTTACAGTCATAAAAGATAAAAATTGTACACACTAAAAGCATAAATAAATTAATACAAAGCCAAACACTATGGTCCAATTAAAGATGGGGAGGGAGAGAGCAGAAGGGGTGGTAGTGGGATTTGTTGTTAATCTATCAACCACCTCCACGGTAATGCTCCCCCATTAGAGTCCCAAGTTAACTGTTAGAGATAGGTCTTTAGGCTCTTATGGAAGGTAGGGAGGGTTGAAGCTATCCTTGTTCCAGGGGGCAAGATGTTCCAGAGGGCAGGCACAATGGCAAATAACGCCCTTCTCCTGGACCCAACCAGCCAGAATATTTGAGCTGACAGGGCTCACAGCATGCCCTTCCTGCCGGCACAAGTGGGGCAGATCAATCCCAGTGGGATGAGATGGTCCCTCAAGTAGCCTGAATCGATGCCATGAAAGGCTTTAAAGTTAATTACCAACAACTTTAATTGCCAGAAGCAGACCAGCAGTCAAAGCAGCTCACAAAGTGGTGGTATACAGACTATTCTTTAGGCCTCACAAACAGCCCACATCGCTGCACTCTGCACCAGCTATAGTTTCTGAATGCTCTTCAAAGGTAGCCCCTTGATATTCTTCCTATGCACCTTTTTAGCATAAATTAAGGCTTTTACAGCAGAGCTATAGGCAAACAAACTTCTCTGGCAACAGATTCCATGGAATGCAGTGGTGGGATTCAGCTGGTTCACATCACTTCGGCAGAACCGGTAACTAATTTTTTGTTGCCCAGGCCCAGAATGGACTTCTGGAAGCAGCATCCACACAGAGAAACCGGTTGTTCACATATTTGAATCCCACCACTGATGGAATGAAATACATTTAGGCTAGTCCATCAACAAATTTAAAGATAAGACAAAGACCTCTGCATTCAAAGGATTATCAAACCTGCAAAGCTGACATTTATGATTAATGCAGAATGAAGATGGAAAATTCATGAAACATTATATTCATCTAGCTACACTTATAGCTTTTGTAAACATCTTTCCTTTTTCAGAAACTTCTTTAGTAAAATCAGGATAAATTGATATCTTGTTTTTATTAGACTTCCCCCACTTCAAAGAAGACTTCACTGATTCTTGGTAAAATATATATGAAATTCATTTCTTTTGGTAACGTGAAGGAATTGCACAATAATAATATTGGAACAACTTCCAGTGTTCCTTCTTGTTAGAGGAATTTTAATCACAATCTCAACTAAAAATCCTTTCCCAAAGAAAGGAACTTTCTGAAAAATTCTTCGATAAATTTAGCCAGGTTTGATTGAGTTGGAAGGTTTTTATATAATCAAATGTGGATTTTCCCTACACAGTTGTGACTCTAAATAAGAAATTTGTTTATCCAAAATATTATGACTGACTTGTGTAATGGTCTCATCGGCATATAAGCAATCCTTATAGTGAGGCCATTTTTTCTTACATCCATTTTAAATCACATTTAAGCTCTGCCAGATCTTGTTGAACCAATTTATACCTGAGTCAGGATCTATTTTAACAAAATAGTAGAAGAATCTTTTTCTACCATCTTGACTAGCTCAGCAGATATTGGTGTAGTTGAAATTAGTCTGTTGAATGCTTAGATTTAATTGTCATTCCAATAATGGAGTGGTTTAGGTTAGGGGGCTCTTTGGTTCTTGCAGAATTACCATCTTTGGTCATGGATAGGTTTACATTGCCCCAGAATGACCCTGTCTTAATCTGGGGGTTCTGCTGAACTCATGACTATTGGTCAAGGAACAGATGGCACTCATGTCTATGAGGGCCTTGGCACAACTATGAATTGTGTGTCAGTTACATCCATTCTTGGCCAATGTGCTCTTCTCACAGTCACCCATGCCCTAGTCACCTCCCTTCTGGATTATTTATTCATTAAATTTATATGTCACTCATTTCATTGTCTAGCAACTCTATTGTAATGCATTCTACATGGGACAGCCCTTGAACAATACAAGGAAATTCATTCAGAATGCAGCAGTCCAAATAGTTTTACACAAGCCTAGACTTGTGAATGTATCACTTCTTTTGTGGGAGCTACAGTGGCTGCCAATCTTGCTTTTGGGTACAATTCAAGGTTCTGGTTATCATAATTAAAACCTTATATGGCTTGGGGCCAGGCAATCTGAAGACCTGCCTCTTCCCTATTACATTCACCTACCCCACCCACCAAGATGGGAAGCAGGATATGTCATGGGTCTAATCTATTAGGACAGTGGTTCTCAACCTTTTCTTCACTATGAACCCCCTTTAAACATATTTTGTGGCCATAGATCATGGCTACGGACCCCCAAGACTTAAGATTTAAATCATCACATTTCTTCAAGTCTTCGGGGACCCCTGTAATGACATTACACCACCACCACCCCAGGTCTGCGAACCACAGGCTGAGAACCACTGTATTAGGGAAATACATGTGGTGGGTCCACAAAAAAGAGCCATTTCAATGATGACCTCTTCTCTATAGAATATCTTTCCCTCCTATGGTACAATCAATCCCCTTGTTTTTCCAAGAGGCCCTTAAGATGTGGCTTTGTTAGCGGGCCTGGGGATCACAAATGGAGATAGAATCAATCAAGTGGTTGATTTGATTGTATCACTGCTGCCATGTGGGAAGTGGGCAAGGGTTTTATGTGGTTTTCTATTTTATATGGTTTTTTTAATATTATGAGCCATTTGGAGTCACCTGTATGTGAATTAGGTGGCCAGATAAATTTGTTTTAATACATAAATAAAATACCAATTCAGTAGAAAATGTGGATTATATTTTCTAAAATCAAAATAGAAGTCATTACTTTTTAATTATCTATTTATTGGGAGATAAACTCTGTCAAGTATAGTCTTGTCTCCAAGAAATGCCTTACTTGCCTTGTTAATAGTTTTTTTTAATGAAAAACTGAAAAAAAAATAGTTTCTTTTGCAATTTTAATTTAATTTAATGTACTAGCAAAGACTTAATGAGTAGAAAGCAACAAGATTTTTTAAAGTAATTATATCAACCTGGAAGTCTTGATATTAAGGAAATCTAAAATTGAGAATATTCAAATACATGACTTGGACTTCAGGAAACAAGATTTCATTATATCTATTATTAGTGGTAGTATATATCAGGAAGACATAATGGGAAAAATAATTCATGAGTGGAGATTTTTTAAAAAATAAATAAATTAAACAATCACAAACAATTCCAGTGAGGAAAAAAATGAACAGCAAAACAAACCTGTTTCTTAAATCCAGTTTTCCCCATCATTTTTCTGAGCAAATCTGAATGAACCTTATCTTTATTTCAATTTTAATATTTCTCTGAATGTTATACATTACTGGGGGGCTCCTTCATGCCCCAGCCTAGCTGGGGGGGGGGGCAGGGAGGAGCAACCACAATTGTGCTAGACCCATTGTAAGATTAGTAGGCAAGTTTGGACTAGCTGAATGGAATAAACCTGGCAATTATGTAGTGCAATTTTGCCAGGAAAATCATCTCAGCATAATGAAATGTGGTTTATACAACACAAGTGATGTTGACACATGGACAACACCAAATGGACATTGAAATCAGATAGACTTCACTTTATGTCAACAACACTGAAACAGCATACTTACCATTACCATTACCATTACCATTGACAACAATGATAGCTCAATTAATAAAGAACCAATCAGCTTGAAAGAAGTAGAATGAGCCATGGGGCAATTGCCAAACTGAAAAGCCCCAGGTATTGATGGAATACCAGTGGAATTACTAAGACCAGTGCCAATTAACTTCATCACTTTCCTATGAGATATTGATTTCATATCAATGGCATCAGGACTGGAAAAGATCTGTTTTTATCCTATAGGTAAAGAAAGGCGATGCCAGATACTGCTCCAACTATCACACAATTGCATTCATTTTTCATGCAAGCAAGATTCTGTCAAAAACCATTAAATAGAGGCTATAGAATTTCATCAAGAGTTATCTGATGTACAAGCTGGCTTTAAAAGGGGGCACAGCACTGGAGACCATATTGCCAGTATTAGATGGGTTATGTAAGACACATGAATATCAAAAGGATCTTTATATATGCTTTATTGATTACAGAAAAGCTTGGTGTCCCAGCCCACTTAATCAGACTCATGAGATCACTGTACACTGATGAGGCAATAATAAGAACACTTTATGGCAGGGGTGTCAAACTCGCAATGTCACGTGACGTGTTGCGATGTATCACGACTTTTTTTCCATTGCCGGCAATGGGGTGGATGTGGTTTCAGCATGATGCATCCAGCCTGTGGGCCAGCAGTTTGACACCCCTGCTTTATGGCAACATACATTGGTTCAGAATCAGTAAGGGAGTTAAACAGGGATGTATTTTATCACCTTTTTATTCAATCTGTATGCTGAAGTGATTATGTGGAAATTAGATCTGGAACTGCCTGATGTTGGAGTGAAGAGTGGGGAAAAACAATAAATAATTTGAGATACACAGATCCAACACTATTGGCTGAAAATAAGGAAGACTGGAAAAATGATCTGGAAAATCAAGGACAAAGTGAAAAAGTAGGATTGAGTCTTGACATCAGGAAAACAAAGATAATGAAAAGAGCTGCCGATAGACATGAGATGTTTAAAATCAACAAGGAGGAAATTGAATTAGTTTGAGAATTTATATTCCTTGGATCCAAAATTGTTTATGATGGCAGTTCTACTCCTGAAATCAAATGAAGGTCACCCTGCAATGGCTAACATGAATAATATCTGGAAAATCAGAGATATTGATATAAATATAAAAAGCAGGCTGGTTAGAGCAAAAGACTTCCCTATAATGATGCATGGATGTGAGAGCTGGATGCTAAGAATGGCTGATCAAAGAAAAATTGACACCTTTGAACTGTAGTACAGGTGTAAATTATGGTGTACGCCATGAACAGCCAGAGTAACTAACAGAGAGGTGTTAAATCATATAAAACCAGATACATCACAGGAAGTTAGAATCATAAGACTATATCTGATTTATTTTGGCCATGTCATGCCTTCAAGTTCATTGGAGAAGTCAGTGATGCTAGGAAGGATTAATGGAATAAGAAGAAGTGGCAAGCAAAGAACATGCTGGCATAGTAACATCAAATCTGATACAAAGTTGAACATCCAACAATTGAAAGAAGCTGTGCTTGACAGAGTAGCATGGACAGCACTTGTTATAAAGTCTCCAAGAGTCAGACATAACTAAAGGGTTAAAACAACAACAATAATTGTGGGAATACTGGCAGGAAGAAAATTAATGTAATAGGCCAGTTCCAATTGGTCACATGCTGGAAAGGAATGAAGAACAGTACATATATAAATATCATGCCCAGACCCCCAGTGGGCTTCTCTTTTGACTGATTTGTGTTGTACCTATGAAAAGTATGTTTTCTGCCATTTAAGTTTCCTGTGTTAAGTTTACATTGTATTTGAACAAGAAATATGCAAATGCAATATTCTTTTATTGCTTTTGAAAACAAAGCCCCCAAAACACTTTGTCGTAAACAAAGTCTACAAAGCTCAAGGAGGGGGAAAGTGTCATTCTAAATAAGCAATAGCAATAGCAGCTAAAACATATACCACTTCATAGTGCTCTACAACACTATCTAAGTGGTTTACAAAGTCAGCATATTGCCCCCAATAAAATGGGTCCCCATTTTACCAACCTCGGAAGGATGGAAGGCTGAGTCAACCTTGAGCCAGTCTGGATCGAACTCCTAGCAGTCAGCAGAATTAGGCTGCAATACTGCATTCTAAGCACCATGGCTTTTAGTAGGCTTCTCCCTGGTTTGATCCTCCTTTCAGCATGAGATTCAATCTAGAACTAAGGAAAAATTTCCTGACAGTGAGAACAATTAGAGAAAGGCTTGCTCCAAAAGATGTAGGTGCTACATCACTGGAGGTTTTAAAGAAGAGACTGGAACGTCATCTGTCTAGAATGGTGTAGGATCTCCTGCCATGGGCATGGGATTGGAATAGAAGACCTCCAAGGTCCCTTCCAACCCTATTATTCTATATTCTAGTTTCTATGCAGAAGAGATCTCTTAAGCATACAATGCAGCAGAGGATTTTATAGGTGGTGAATTCCATACTTCAAATAGTATGTTACAGGAACTACTGCCAGGCTTGCACTTTAGGCAACAAAAATACTCATTAATAAGTGACTATGAAAGTTTTGAATCAAGTTATAGTCCCAATTATTTATTTAATGATTATTAGGTTAATGGTTATAATTAAGAAATTTAATTTAAGGACTTATTTTACACAACAACTGTTGAAGGAAAAGTCTTCATCAGGGTTCAGTCCAAGCCAGGAATAAACAACATGGTGACTGCTTTAGAAAGAAGGTTGTAGTTTATTGAAGAGGAGAGCCAGACAGAAAGATGGCTCTGGAAGAAAAGAGAGACCACATGTAGTAGTGAGTGGGTTTTATATCCTCTTGGGCTTTTCTTTGGAGTTGTTTCCTGTTCCTCTTTGAGGCTTTCCTGTGTCATGTACTTTGACCTGAGTGGGCCCCTTTGGCATCTGTGGGTTAATCCTATTATGTCCTGTCCTAAAGTTTGAGTGGGGTATGTAGATTTTAGGTGTCTTTTGTCTTCCTAAGCTTCTAGCTGGAGGGCTCCAACCTTCCTGAATGGATTATTTACATCTGCATTTCTACAGAGCTGGTTTCTGCTTGGGGGAGGGAGACTTGGGGCTATTAAGAAAAACTGGGCATGCTTTTCTGCCTCTTTAAGATCCTTTGAGGAAATATAATATTCTGCCCTTTTAATATTTCCTTCTCTTGGGGGGGGGGCTGACTTCCCACACAACAATAAGGCTTTTCTTTTTAACTAAGCCAGTACTTTGCTCTTGTCTCTTTCCAAATGTTTATGAATTTCCCAAATCACTCCATATGCATTTGGAACCATCTAAATAGTCCTGATCCTGCTGAGTTTCTAAGACCAGACAAGTCCAGCAGGTGATGCCAGAAGTGGTTTACAAAACCTGATATGCTTTAGCTTTTGTGTCTAAAACATATAAAATTTTTAGAATAGAATACATCTGAAAGGGAGTTTGGAGGTCTTCTAGTCCAGCCCCCCACTTAAGCAGGAGAACATATACCATCTCAGACAAGTGACTGTCTAATCTCTTCTTAAAAACCTCTATTGATGAAGCTGTCAATGCTGCTAACATCGGATGTTCTTGCTTTGACAACAGATGGAGATGCAGCCATTTTCCTTTACTTTATGTTTTACTCTTAGAGTTAGAATTAGAAGATACTCTGGGGGGGGGGAGGAATCTACATGAGAATTTAGTTAGACATAACAATACTGTATGAGGGTGAGAACCAAGGTTTTTTGTAACAAGAGATGATAAGAAATGGTGGGTTGAAGAACTGGGGGGAAAGTCAACATTTCAAACTAATTGGAGAATGTTGATTTATTACTGTTAACTAGAGGAGGGAATTGTGCTTTGATACTATGTGCTCAGGGGAGGAGAATTCAGATTTTGGCTTGGCCTATGTACGTGCCGATGTTATGCTACTCGAATAAAGATTCTTTAAGGTAAACAATGCCTCGAAATTCTTTGAAGAGTTTCATCTGTCGGAACCATGACAGAAGCACCCACGATTTCTAATACAAGCTGTTCCACTAGTTAATTGTCCTCACTGTTAGGAAGTTTCTCCTTAATTCCAGGTTGCTTCTCTCTTTGATCAGTTTCCAACCATTATTTCTTATCCTGCCCTCTGGTGCTTTGGAGAATAATTTGACCCCCTTTTCTTTTGTCAGTCCCTCAAATACTGGAATACTGCTGTCATGTCACCCATTTCTTCTTTTCTTTAGACTAGCCAAACCCAAGTCCTGCAGCCGTTTTATATCCATCTTGTTTAAAATTAAATGGAAACTGTCATTAGATCTTGTATTTCTTAACATATTTGTTTGGAGGCCCAAATAATTGCTCAATAACATTATATTATTACTCAAAAGAGCAATAAATAAAGGACAATTATTTCCAATTTCTAATGGTGTTTATTCAAATAGAATTCAAGTATTTATATAAGTTTATATGTAAAGAATAAAGCAGAACAAAATACAAATAGTGTTTAAAACTATCAGTACAATCCAATATTCTGAAAAATAATTTCAGTGTATCTACCAACGTTCAATTTATTACATAGAAAATAAAAATAACTAGCTTTTACTTGGAAAAAGATTCCAAAAATAAAAAGTCAGCACTGTAAAGTTCAAGCTGGTCTCATTTTTATGTTCCCCTATACTCTTTTCAGTAGTTCAATTCAAAGTATAGCTTATATTAACAGTGTCTTATGACTGTAGGGATACTCATCAGCTTTCAAGCAACACATGTGGCTTTAGAAGAGACTAGGTGAGTGTTAGTAATAGTTGGTTTATGAGATAACCATTGAAGTCTATTATAGTTGGTTAGTAGATTACTATTGGAGCCTGCTTCCTAAGCTGTATAATAGTTTCCTGCATACAGTGCTATTTGGAAGTAGCAACAGAATTGTGACAATTCTGTGAAGTACCAGCTTTTACTCAATTTCTGTTTGTGTCAATTCTGGCTGGGATGTTTCTGAATCTGCAAAACAGAAAATGAGAAGAAAGTTAGTAATCTCATCAAGACACAGTATTTCTGCTTTGCAAAAGAAAAAATGTATATAGGGGGGAGAGGGGAAACAGAAGGGCTTCACTATTTTAAAATTAATAATAAAAACTGGGATATCACTTCTTTAAACAAGACAATGAATGTCCAATTTTTATTTTACTTGGCAATATTGAAGATTGTAAATAATATTAAATTTGACTTGCCATGAGTTCTTGAAATATTATATAAAATATTGCACATGAAAAGGTTTTGAATAACTATGATTCAATACAAATTAAACATATTAATTTCATTCCCAAAATATTCGAAGTGCTTTTGCAAAATATGTAGGATTTTAAAACAGGTTAAACTTGGAATTTCATGGACATATGAAATGTAAAAGCACTTACTACAATTCATTTACTATTTAATACTGGAAAACATATAAACTAATATCAACTGAAAGACTGAGCTTTTTAAAAAAGTAGATGCAGATTTATTTTTCTGTATATTAAGTCTATCAATAACTACCTGACATAACTGACCCTTCTGGCAACTACTGCTGTTAGTAATAGTCAATGGCACCTAGCCTTAAAATATCCTCAGATCCATCCATTAATAAAAGATGAACTATGAATATATTTGGAAGTTCAGATTATGTGGGAAACAAAAATCAAGAAGCCAAGCAATCCCAGTTTTGAAACATTGATTGCACTATATGACACATGGGAAAACTTTTATTTAAAGCTATTACAGAACATGGGGGCTTTCTAGACAAAATTTTGATTTCAGATATTTATTTTAAATTAAACTTTAAGCAACTGCAGATACGGCCCTGTAATCTCAAGAGATTATCTTTTCCCATTTTTTAGTGCATCATTTAATATTAATCATGAGTGTTCTATACCTCATGCCAGAACCACACCAAATTTTAAGAGGGCCACTAATAGGTACAATACTTCTCTAAATTGGTTTATAACTCTGAAATGCTTTTCCTTGACAGAATAATCAACATTGCTTTTAAGTATTTTTTGCTTGTAAAATATGCTGGTTTGGGCTACTTTAAATGCCTGTGAAAATGGCAATTATTTTTGGAAATGTTCAACTATATTTTTCAGCAAGAAGGTATTGTTAGGTTATTTTCTTTTTTATCATGTTTTGATATACTATTGCGCCTGTCAAGACACCTAACAATAGAATATAAATAAATTATTTACATAAATAAATGTCTTAATAAGAAAAACATTTAAAACATCTAGGTGAATTTTCTAATTAACTTCCTAATATTATGAACATATGACATTTCTCAGACTTAGTTTTCTTAAAATAATGTAAATATAGCCTTCACATACTTACTATTAAGTATTAAAAACCTATTTAGCCAGAAATTATTATTATTTTTTTGTCCATGCATCTTTGCTAAAAAAAATCATACTGAATTCAGTGGGTAGTGTGCAGTCTTGCAATTTGAGGAGGCAGATATGAAAAAACAGTTATTTTTAGGCACTTAGTTTCATTCTCCAAGGAAGAGGCTGGAATGTACAGGTAGTTGTTGACTTATGACCACAATTGAGCCCAAAATTTCTGTTGTTAAGCAAGACAGTTAAGTGGTTTTGCCCCATTTTACAACCCTCCTTGCCACAGTTGTTTAGTGAATCATTAATTAGTAACACGGTTGTAAAATGAATCTGGCTTTACCATTGAATTTGCTTGTCAAAAAGTTGAGAAAGCTGATCACATGGCCCTGGGACACAGCAACCTTCATAAATATGAACCAGTTGCCAAGCATCCAAATTTTGATCACCTGACCACAGGAATGCTGCGGTCGTAAGTATGAAAAACGGTCATAAGTCACTTCTTTCAGTGCTGTTGTAACTTCGAACAATCACTAAACAAGCCAAAGACTACCCATAGTTAAAAGAACAAGAGTTGTTCTGACATATAAGAGTTTAATATTTAAATCTAATTTCCTTTCAAAAACATTCCATTTTGTTTCCAGTATATCATTAATTCATTGGATGCAGGGTTTTTAAATAATCATTTTAATCAGTAATTTCTTTTTCTTTTACAACAGAATACAAATACAGCCCATGGAGTTATTGTATAGGTCTATGTCTGTGCCATTCTTTACAGATACCACATAAATAAAAAGAATGAACTTCCCTATCATAAGAATTAAATTCTATTTTGAATGTGATGAATGTTACCTGAATTCAGATAGTTGGTTTAGAATCAACTCTGTATTTTTTACTGTTACATAAAAGAAACATTATTATTTCCTAATAAAGGGCCTACATGAAATGTGCACAAGGGCAACATTAGTATAAGTTGTAGAAATTTCATTTTGCATGCTGCATAACTAACAGCTATTTTGCATTAAACTCATGCATTTTAAAAATTAGTCTGCAAAAAGGTTCAGGAAAAGTAAACAAGAGCCTTCATATATACCAACCTCCGATTTATTCTGTTTTGAACTGAAGCTATCATGTATAAAGTAGAAATAATTTCTACTTTATTATTTATTTATGCTATGATGCAAAATTACTATTTATTTAACACTGCCTTATTTTTTGCCAACTCAAGGCCTAATTTTGTCAACAAGGCCTAATTATTTACCATTATAAGAAGAAACTTTACTGAATATTCTTGTACTTTCAGAAGTGCATTCAGGGGAGGAATGCATCATTCAATATTTGATTAACATTAAAAATATTTGTATTAACCATATGCCTAAAGGTACTTTTCCCAATTATTAAATTCTCTTCTAATAGAAAAAAAATAACAGCAAAATAGAATTCTTATATTTGACTATGTCAGAAATGGGCTGTTGGGATATGATCTTGGGTGGCATACATTCTGAGCTTGAAGAGTGACTTCTTAGGCTGGGCACCCATTTCAAGTCCAGATTGAGATTTAGATTTTCTTTTGTATGACAATGTATGTTTCCTAGCTTTCTGCCTCTTTTCTATTTTCTTCTGATACTCACTTGGAGGAAGAAGAGAATCTGCAAGAAATAATGGAAAAGGAATTCTTTACTTAAACTGCATTCTGAATATAAAGAGATGGGAAATCTATGACCCTCCAAAAGCTGTTGAATTGCAATTTTGTCCCATGAATAATAGAAATTCATCTGGAGGGTTATAGGTTCTGTTTCTAAGTCAGAATTCAGCCAATATGTTTTAACAATTGTCCAAAGCGCTTGCTTAAAGCAAAGTGACTATTCAAAAGATGTTCCGATCTATATTAAACATTTAAATGTAATATGAATTTGGTTCTATAAAAACAATTAAGATTATGCATTCAAAACTGCACTTTGCAAAACTTACAGGACTACTTAAGCATCTGTGCCTGGATTCACAAAACAATTCTCTGTGTGTAGTAAATGTGTGTGCACATATAATAGACTTTATCCATAGTCATTCATTCCCTAGTCATTTTGATTATGCTATTATAATGCATTCTACATGGGGCTGATTTTGAAGTGCATTTGGAAAGTACATCTAATCCAGAATGCAATGGCTCAAGTAGTTATGGATACTCCTTGTTGCACCATTGTAACACATTATTTTTGGAGCTGTACTGGCTATTGATTGTACATTAAATGTAATTCTAGATGGTGGTTACCACTGTCAAAGCCCTATATCGGGGTGTCAAACTCACAATGTCACGTGACATGTCACGACGTATCGTGACTTTTTTTCCATTGCCGGCAATGGGGTGGGCGCGGTTTCATCATGATGCATCCAGCCCACAGGCCGGCAGTTTGACACCCCTGGCCTATATGGTTTATGGCTTGGATATTTACAGAATTGTCTTCTGTTCACCCAATATTGTCAAACAAGACAAACTCTCTCCATGTCCTTTGCTCAGGTAATGCCATCTACAGGTGCTACAATAGTATGCCTTCTCTATTGTTCATCCACTTGTTTGGAACAGCAGTCTCTCAGACATTCAAATGGCCCATTCCCTGTTGGTGTTTTAAAAAGGATCTTATGTGTCCCTAAAAAAAATGGACATAGTTTCAGTGGTGAGGGTATATAAAGTATGGTCTACAATTATCCCTAGGGTCTTATACTGTGATTTTATGGCTTTAACTTGTTAACTATATCATGTTTTGTTTTAATCTGAGATATGGAAAGGGAATCGAATACTACTTCTTCTATGTAGTTGGAGTGGACTATAAACTGCATAAAATAAACCAACAAACAATTATGTGCAGACAGCTGCAACAGCTTCCCATAGAGTGTGACAGTTTTATTGCTTGTAAGAAAGGTATTGGGCATGAACCAACATGCCTTATGAAGTATCATCTTTAATGCTTTGCAAAATCTTAAAAGCTGCTACTTCTCTGAACATTTCTTCAGATATATTTAAGTATTAATTATAATATAAAATGAATATTCCACCAGAATATAATCTACAGACATATTATGCCATAATTTTAAATATTTTAAAGTAGAATATCTTTGATAATGGCAGTTGCCGCAAAACAATGCTTATGATTTCTTCTTTACAATGAAGATGTTCTGTTGTCTTTATAATCAGGACAGAAATGAATGCTTTACTCTTTGAAAGCATATTTCATTGAAAAGAATTGGACTTCCTTAAAAAACAGTTAATGGAATCACACATCATACTAAGTTTTGTTTAACTATGGATTGCTGAATAAGCGATAATTGACAAATTTACAGAAGGTAAACTATAAACCATAATTCATATAAATAATGGCTGAGTTTATAAAATATTAAGTTTTTAAAAAAAAGAAAATACAGCTGCCATATTGTGATGTGTGAATTCAAGTCTGATAAGTTGCAGAATGTGAATAAAAATACTTTATTTACTTATGACCCAAAAATATTTAAAACAGGCTTGTAAATTAGAGCAGGGATTATTAAGCAACCTTTTAAGCATATTAAAAATGCTGTAATATTTTTAAAAAAGTTTTAACACATTACCATTAGGCTCAGTATTTTTTTTCTCCCACTGATCACGTTGCTGAAGCCATTCATCACCATAACCACTGCTAATCAGTTTGCTGAAGTTTATAGGTTCATTTTTTTTATGAGCAGGCCTTCATAGAAAATAAGAAATAATTAAGTGTTAAATTAAAGCTAGGTCTAATAAATTTTTCATAGTAATAATTATGAGCAAACACTAATTGTATATAAATTAAAAAACAAAGCAAAAAGAAAAATTGAATACCTATTTCCCTATTATGGATAACTAACAGTAAATAATTTGAGAAAACATTCCATTATTAAAGGCCCAATAATTAGCGGAACTGAAAAATAAAATGTCAAACTATTTCACAGAAGTTTTCCCAAGTAGGTAAATTGAGCAACAGATGTATCATTATGTGTAAACATCTATTTTGTGGTTTGTATGTACATTCTCTTGTAACATGCAGATTATTACAACTCTTGTTTTACTTCTTTCCTTTAGTTGTTTAATTATCAGTTATTCTGTGAAATTTATTTCTAAAATTGTATCAAAAATTCTTCTAATGCAAAGATATGTAATTAGCAGCACAGTTCTTTGGACAAATGACAAAAACCAATACTTGTACAAATCCTGTTATTGTATATATTGTTGATTACACCCTCCCTTTCAGTAGTGAAGGGGAAAAAACTATTAAAAGTTCAGAGAACCCAGCTACAATTAATATAAGTAAGGGTAGTCCTTGACTTACCACCATAATGGAGCCTGCCCATTACGATCATAAGTTGTGACAGTTATAAAAGGATCATCATGTAACTGACCCAATTTTACAGACTTTTTTTGTGGCAGTCATTAAGCAAATCACTATAGTTGTTAAGTGAACCCACGGTTCTTAAGCGAACTCACTTTGCTATGGGACATTTTTGCTGAAAACCAAAAATAAATGCTGGCTTTCATCAAAAAGCCAGAAATTGCAGTCATGTAACTGCAGGACACTGCAAACAGCCATAAATGCAGGTGGGTTGCCAAGTGCCTGCAATGTAAAAATGTGATCACACCTCACCCAGCCATCATAAATTTGGAACTAGGCTGCAAGAGCCTTTTGGGGGGGTCCACTGCAATGTCAGATGCTAAGTGACCAGTTGTAATCATCTGTACAGTTAAACTCATCAAAATAGCAACAGTCAGATTTTTATATATATTGATTTTGTCATGTTTGTTTAACATAATTAGTATCCACAAGTATCAAAAATAAACTAATGTACTCATGAAATATGAATTGATGTTTTAAATATTGTTTTAAAATATGTAATAGTGAAAAATTAGGGAAGCAAATTAAAGCATAGCAGGCATTAACATTCCACATCTGATCAACCATATATGCCCAGGGAATCCTCAGTTAATATTCACTCATTCAGCAGCAAGTTAGTAGCAGCAAAATCATACAGTTATAAATCTGAATCAGGAAGGCTGCAAGAGAATATCTATTTGCACCAACTTTGTGAAATTACTGTGAGGGCAACTGGCCTGACCAGAAAACACCCATAGTTTGAAAGCAATAATTCATCCTTGATATTACCAATATTACCAAGAATATTCTATCCTTGATAAGTGCTTATGTGATTGCAGTTTTATTTTAGAATGTCTGGCTTTGCTCAGTGCAACACTTGTTTTGCAGTTGTCTTTCGTTTTACTCTTTTTAAATTTGGATACTATCCTATTTTAAGCTGACTACTAGTTTACATGGACAGATTACTTATCTAAAGTCTTTAGTCTGTACTCTTTAGGCTGAAATTAAGTGTCTGACTTAACCTGTGTGTTCTTTTGAGTTGCCTCACTATCAGCCCTCTCTATCACAAAGACCCTGCAGGAGAAGGGCAGTATGGACAACTGTTGGATCTGGCAGAGTGAGACCTGTGGACCATAAACACAAAGCTTTTGATGTGTCTCTGCCTAATAGATACAGGGCTCTTACTGAACTTAATGCCACTAAGGTGGCAGATTCAGCTGTTTGTGATGAAGAAAATGACTCAACTGAGCATGGCATTATGGTCTGTGAGGAAGATGTTTTGGATAAGGGAAGGTATGAATCAGGTATTGCAAAGTCATGTGAGGTGAACAAGGAATCTAGAAAGAGAAGCCACTTTCTGGTTGGTGACTCAATAGTAAGAAGTGTCAATTTAGGAAAGGATGTGGAGGTTTTGAACAAGGTGAGATGTCTGCCTAATGCTACTGACAGGAGAGAAAAGAGACACATTGTTAAAAATGCTAGTAAGGATTGTGATGTTGATGTTGTTGTGCATCTTGGCACTAATGATTTATCCAAAAGATTTCCAAAACCTGCGGCAGGAACTTAGTAGGATAGGTTGTTGTCTTACTTTTTCAGAGGTATTATCTATATATATAAGGAGCAAAATGGAAAAGATGTTCAATATGTGGCTAAAAGAGTGGTGTCAGGTCCCCAAATCCTTATTGTTTTCCCTGTATATATGCTCTTGTTTGGGGCCTGCCATTCTGCTCGGAGGGGTGGGATTTGTTTTCACTTGGGATAACTTTCACTTTCTATTTTTCCTCTCCCGCCTCTATCCATTTGAGAAAAGAATGTGTCTCCCTTATCAGGGAGACAGCTATGGAGAAACGAAACTGAAGAAGACCTTGAGATGTGCGCCAACTGTGCCAGTTACCCAAACATCATGCCACCTGTGGATTGGCTGGATTTCAAATGGGCACTATGACTTTGGTGGGAGGAGGAAGATTGCTAGTTTTAACTATACCGTTTAAGCGGGATTTTCCCCAGATCTCGCCTTGACTTCCCTACTGTCACTAACCTGTAATAAAAGTTCCTTTTGAGACAATGCCTGTTTCAAGAGTTCTGCTTTCTTGGGTAGTTAGCTGAGGTGGGTCCTTACATAAGGCAAGATCTGCATAGTACTCAACCTGGAGAAGCTGCTGCTCTGCCGGGGGAGTCGCAACTGAATTCCACATGGAGGAGTTCCAGGCAGAGAAATGGGCCGAATATCTCCTCTGTTTGAAACCCAATGAAAGCCTCTCCAGGCATCTGGAAGCCTTCTGGTGAAGAAGATCGAGTCAAATGGTCACTCGGGGTCGGGAAAAAAGAAGGATGGAAAGAAAAAGCCCCGAAGGTCACCCTTACTCAAGGTGGAGGGAAGAAAAAGGCGAAGAAGAAAAATCCAGATCCTGCCTCTCCTGATAGAGAAAAGGAAGAATCGAAATCGCAAACGATGGAAGTGGTGATGGAGTATGTGAAAAAAAACCCTGACGAATTCAAGGTGCAGCTGAAAGAACGCCCCGAATCGGAGGAAGAGTCGGAGGGCGAATCGGAGGAAGAGGAATCAGAAGTCCAAGAACCGGCAGCAGCTGGAGCCCAGGAGGCAGCACTGCGGCAAGGCCATCCGTCTCAAGGAATCAGAGGCAGGCTACCTAAACCAGCCGAGGTGAAACCGATTCTGACTGGAGTGAAGGTTGATGGAGACCTGAAGTGATTGGAGTATTTCCTGGCACAAGTGTTCACCTACATGCAAATCTATGGGAGAACACTGCCTACCAGTGTAGAAAAGATCCAGGTAATTACCTTAGCTTTGGAAGGTGGAATAGCTGACTGGATGGTAACCCTGTACAACTGCAACGCACCCAAATTGAGGAATTTAAACCGCTTTATGGCTGCTCTCCATAGACGCTTCGAAGACCGGCTGACAGACAAGAAAGCCCGGGAGCGCATAAAGACAGTGAAGCAAGGAAGAAGACTAGTGGCTGAATATACTGAAGAGTTCAGAGAATTGGCCAGCCATCTTCGCTGGCCAGAAGACATCCTGGTAAGTTATTTCCAGGATGGGCTCAACAAAGAGTTGTATAATGCCTGCGTAGCTCGGGGAGCCCCGGGACTGCTATACGATTGGTGCCTGCCAGCTGAGGAAGTAGATAGATCAACTCAAGAACCTACACCACCCGGTGAAACCAAGCTTCAGACTGCAGTCAGAGAAGCGAGGGGAGACCGCTCGAGTTTCACCTGCCCCACCTTGCACCACTGCCTGCTTCAAATGTGGTAAAGAAGGACATTGTGCCGTGGATTGCCACAGCAAGACACCTGCCAAGAAAGAAGTTTGTCAACTGGCTGGAAGACCTCCGAGAGTCTCACCGCACCCCAGGGAGACTGCAATGAGATCCGAAGGAATCGTAGAGCTCCCCCGTGGCCGTGACCAAGAGGGCTGAGCTCCGACTCCATGCTACGATGACCCAGAAGGGACGGAAAATGGCTATGAAAACGACCCATTGGTGAGTGGGCCAACTGACCCCATAACAGTGCCCCTAGAACTTTCCATACCCGGCACTAGGAGAACAGTGCTGGACTCAGGGTGCACCCGATGCATGATCAGCCCAGAATTAGTGGGAAAAATGGGAATACCCCTCAGGAGGGTAAAAACTCCAATTACCTTTTGCCAATTGCTCAGTTGCAGGGGGGGTGCCTACCAGTTTTGCCACCAGACCTTTACAGATTGACCTGGGGGACCACGCAGAGACTCTAGCATTTATTGTGGCCCCAGGAATGGAGTGGCCACTAATTTTGGGACTGGCTTGGCTAAAGAAGTGGAACCCCATGATCAACTGGAGGGAAGGATGGCTAAAATTCCCACAGAGGGGAACCCTGCCCATCTCTAAAGAAAACGGCAGGAGATGTGGATTACACTGCGATTTTACCTCCGCCCTCAGTGAGTCAGACTTGCAAAGCCTCCCAATGGAATACCGAGATTTGGCCGAGGCCTTCAGCAAACAGAGAGCAGATGAACTCCCCCCTCACCAGCCCACTGACGGTGCTATTGAAAACATTTCAGGGGCAAAACTGCCAAAGCCAAAAGTGTACTCTATGACTCCCAGGGAGTTAGACGAACTGGGAAAGTTTATCAAAAAGAATTTAGACCGGGGTTTTATAGAGCCGGCTAGACCTCAGGTAGCAGCCCTGTATTATTCAGAGAAAAGAAAGATGGCTCTCTTTGTGTGTAGATTATAGAAATCTGAATGCTGTGTGCATGGAAAACATGTATCCACTACCTTTAATGAAAGACATGTTAGCGCACTTGTCAAAAGGGAAAATAATTTCCAAGCTAGACTTGAGAGAAGCTTATTACCGCATACGAATAAAGAAAGGGGATGAATGGAAAACTGCCTTCAACTGCCCATTGGGTTGCTTACAATTTAAATTCTCCCTTTTGGACTACAAGGGACCCCTGCAGTATTCATGCAATTGATCAACAAAGTTCTGCATGAGCACCTGTATAAAGGGGTTTTGGTTTACCTGAATGATATCCTTATTTACACCGAAACCAAAGATGAATACGTTAAGCTAGTCAGAGCAGTACAAAAAAAGCTGCGCTCTGCCAAACTGTACACCAAACTGTCAAAGTATGAATTCCACAAGGATTGTATTGATTACTTGGGCTATCGTATATCAAATAAGGGGGTAGAGATGGACCCAGAGAAAATGAAAGCAGTCTTAGACTGGGCTCCCCCAAAAACCAGGAAACAACTCCAAAGTTTCT
Source organism: Azemiops feae (assembly GCA_023970755.1). NCBI lineage: Eukaryota > Metazoa > Chordata > Lepidosauria > Squamata > Viperidae > Azemiops > Azemiops feae. The sequence continues at coordinate 193,906 of JALGBA010003650.1, forward strand.
TAGGATTTGCAAACTTTTACAGACAATTAATCCCATCTTTTCCACAGATTGCCCTCCCAATCACAAACTTGTTAAAAACCCGAGGGGGGGAATAAGCCAAAGCCCAGTCAACCATTAAAATGGACAGGAGAATATGAAACAGCTTTTGAGAAACTTAAGATACTTTTTTCTGTGGTGCCAGTTTTGAAACATCCGGACCCAGAACAGCCATTTATAATTCAAGCTGATGCCAGCGATGTGGCTGTAAGAGCGGTTTTACTACAGAGAAATAAAGAAGGACAGTTGCAACCTTGTGCTTACACCACTAGGAAATTATCAGAGACTGAGCAGAGATGGGCAGCTTGGGAGAAGGAGGCCTATGCTGTACCATGGGCTCTCCTCACTTGGAGGCATTTCCTGGAAGGGAGTAAAATACCGTTTCAAGTATGGACTGATCATAAGAATCTTGAAGCAATGAAAACTCCCAGGAAACTCTCGCCCAAACAGGCAAGATGGTCCCAACATTTTCATCGTTTTGATTTCACTATCCATTACCTCCCTGGGGGAAAGAATTTTTTGGCAGATGCATTGTCCAGACTACCACAATATAACAGCAAGAAAGCAGAAGTGACTAAACCATTTTTACATCCTTGTCAATTAGCAGCCCCTGTAACCACCAGGCCCCAGTCGAGATCTGTGGCTCCTGTCGGAAAGACTTTGTTGCAGGATTTTAAAATTGCATTAGAAACCGATGAGTGGTTTCGAAACCATAATAACCTGTGTGTGAAAAGATGGATTAGCCTGGATTGGAGAAAAACTTTATGTCCCAGCAGCCTTAAGACTTAAAGTAATGCAAGCAGGGCATGACTCGAAAACTGCTGGACATTTTGGATTTGTAAAAACCTTACATCTCCTTAAGAGGCAATTTTGGTAGCCTGCATTGAAAAAGGACATAGAAAGCTATGTAGTCAGCTGCCCCATATGCGCAGCGGCTAAACAGTGGCAAGGGAAATCTTCAGGACTGCTTCAACCGGTAGCAAGTCCGTCAGCACGCTGGAGAGAGATCTCTATGGATTTTATTGTGGAACTGCCTGAAAGTGCTGGAAACACTGTAATTTGGGTCAGAATGGATTTGTTCTCTAGACAAGTTCATTTCATTCCATGCCCTAAGATCCCAACTGCAAAGATTTTAGCTAAACTGCAAAGACTTTAGCTAAACTCTTTGTGCAAAACGTATATCGATTTCATGGGATCCCAGAACACATAATTTCAGACAGAGAGGTTCAATTCACCTCAAAGTTCTGGAAAGCTTTTCTGGACTTGATGGGTTCTAGTCAAGGGTTGTCATCTTCCCATCATCCTCAAATGAATGGGGGGACAGAGAGACTGAACTCAGTTCTAGAACAATACCTGAGATGTTTTATTAATTATCAGCAGGACAATTGGTCCGACCTGTTACTGTATGCTGAAGTTGCTTATAATAATGCTGTACACTCCAGTATAGGTTTCACTCCATTTCAAGTAGTTAATGGTCAAACGTTCGTGGCCATGCCTGAACTCCCTACCAAAGAACCTGAAATCCCCTCCTTGCAGGAATGGATTACACAGTTATAGAATACCTGGCCAGTAGTCAGGAAAACTCTGGATGAAGCCAGGGAGGCCTATAAGACTCAAGCCAATAAACAGAGGGTGGAACAAAAACCATATAAAGTTGGAGACAGGGTATACCTCTCCACTAAGTATTTGCAATCTTTACAACCTTTAAAGAAATTAGGCCCTAAATTTGTAGGACCTTTCCCTGTCAAAAGCATCATCAACCCTGTGACGGTTGAATTGGACTTGCCAAAGAACCTATGGAAAATCCACCCTGTTTTCCACTGCAGCTTACTCAAATAGGAAGTCACTTCTAACCTTAGGCCTCCTGCATCTCAGGTGCCCACACCTATTGTAGTTGAGGGTGAACACCACTTTGAAATTAAAGATATTTTGGACTCTCGAACACATCATGGGGTAACACAGTACCTAGTAGCTTGGAAGAATCTCCCTTTCACCCAGAATGAGTGGGTGTAGAAGAAACATGTTAGAGCCCCTAGACTTCTCAAACATTTCCATGCTAAATATCCTGATAAACCTGATTGATATGTCTGTATTGTTTATCTCCCCCTTCGTTTCCTGTTTTCTAGGTGGATTTCCCGTTCTTCTAGGGGGGGGGGCGCATGTCAGGTCCCCAAATCCTTATTGTTTTCCCTGCATATGTGCTCTTGTTTGGGGCCTGCCATTCTGCTGGGAGGTGGGGGGATTTGCTTTGCTTGGGATAACTTTCGCTTTCTACTTTTCCTCTCCTGCCTGTATCCACTTGAGAAAAGAATGTCTCCCTTATCAGGGAGACAGCTATGGAGAAACGAAACTGAAGAAGACCTTGAGATGCATGCCAACTGTGCCTGTTACCCAAACATCATGCCACATGTGGATTGGCTGGATTTCAAATGGACACTATGACTTTGGTGGGAGGAAGAAGATTGCTAGTTTAACTATACCAGGGGTAGGCAACCCAAAACACTCAAAGAGCCACTTGGACCCACTTCCCACCGAAAAAACCCACTATAAAATAAAGGTAAAAAAGGATATATGCAGTGTTATCTTCATTTTAGATGTCAAAAGGGTCTCTCTTTCTCTCTCTCCCTCTTTCTGCCCTTAATCTGCCAATCCTCTTCCCCCACTCAGTGTGTTTGTGTGTGTGTGAGAGAGGTACTTGCGCTTCCTCTCTTTCCTCTTTCTCTCACTCTCTCTCTCTTTCCTCTCCCTCTCTCTCTTTCCTCTCCCTCTCTTTCTCTTTCCTCTCCCTCTTTCTCTCTCAAGGCAGACGGTGCCGAAGGGGAGGGGAGGGGGGGCAGGAGGCAGCGGAAGGCGCTGAAAGGCACCCGGGGCACCACGGAGAGGCCCGGGGAGATACGTGGCCGGCTCAGCTGCCCAGGGAGCAGCCCGAAGCGATGCCCCCACCGCCGCCGCTGCCGTTGGGACTGCCGCCCGGCCCGGGGAGGCGCATGGCCGGCTCGGCGGCCCGGAGAGATGCATGGCTGGCTCGGCGGCCCGGGGACGGCCCAGGGAGCGATGCCCCCGCCGCCATCAGCACTGCCGCCCGGCCCGGGGACGGCCCAGGGAGCGATGCCCCTGTTGCCGCTGCTGGGACTGCCACCCGGGGCGCAGCAGGAGGAAGAAGGGGAGGAGGAGGGCGAGGAAGCCTCCGCCGCCCTCCCCCCAGCCGGGACTCTGCGCTGCTTGGCCTCGCCCTCTGCCCATGATGTAGCCGCGGCGGGCCGCTGGGGGGGCTGGTGCCGCTGCTCTGCCTGACCGGCCCCCTGCCAGCCCCTCCGCCTAGTACAGGTAAGCCGGGGGGGCGCGCCACCTGCCCCGCGGCCGCTTTGCAGCGGTGCTCTGCGGACTCGAACCCCCCTCCCTCCTCCACCACCTACCCTCCATCACCGACTCTGCTGCTGCTTGGCCAACGGTCGCGCCGGCTGGGCATCGCAGGGGCTGCTCTCCCTCGGGGCTGCGGCTTGCGGGAGGGCTGGCCCGCTCAGAGGCGGCTTCGGCAGGCCGCTCCCAGCGGGGATCCCGGGGCTTCCCCGCGTGGCTCCCCGGCCACATGCGCCTCGGATGGGGCCAGCCCGGGAAAGGGACTTCCTGGCCGCCCTTCTCCCAGGGGGTGGGGCACCCGGGCGCAGGGCCAATCAGGAGCCCTGTGAGGGGGCAAGTCTGCATGAGAGAGAGAGAGACAGAGAGGGGAAGCGCAAGTGCCGCTCTCCGTCTCTGTCTCTCTCTCTGCAAATGGCGGAGGAGGCTCCGGAGCAGCAGAAGATGGCTCAAAGAGCCACATGCGGCTCCGGAGCCGTGGGTTGCCGACCCGTGAACTACACCATTTAAGCGAGATTTCCCCCAGATCTCGCCTTGACTTCCCTACTGTCACTAACCCCTAATAAAAGTTTCTTTTGAGACAATGCCTGTTGCAAGAGTTCTACTTTCTTGGGTGGTTAGCTGAGTTGAGGTCCTTACAAGTGGGGTAAAGCAGAAAGTTTTGGTTATGTTAATCATGATGTTTGAAGTTGGTCTGATGAAAACCTATCCAAAAGAAATGGTTTGCATCCATCACAGAAAGAGACTGAGTTACTTTGTACTAAATTCAGAGGTTTTCTGGAGAAACATTTAAACTGAACAATTGGGACAGAGAATTAATTGGTACAGCACATATCAGTCCCCAGTAATCTAAAATTAATAGGATTGTCAGTGTTTCTATCATAATGTTTGTGCGGTTCCAAGAATATTACTGTTGACATTAAGAAAAATCAAACTTTTGACAGTGTGTGCCGTATCATGGGCACTATTCAAACAGGAAGAAGGGGAATTCAGATACAAAACAGGTTGTGTAGAAAATAAATACAAGGACAGTCTAAAAGGATTCAGTGCCTATACACCAATGCACAAAGTATGAGGAATAAATAGGATGAATTGGAAATCCACTGGGGGCAGATATGATATTGTCACCATTATGGAAACTTGGTGGATGAATGAAACCCATGAATGGAATATACAGCTAGAAGGATTTAAGTTGTTTAAAAGAAATACAAGAGAAGGTGGAGTTGTGCTATACATAAGAAATAACTATATCTCTACAGAAATGCAGCAAAATAATGATGAAAACCATTTTGAATGCATTTGGGTCAATATAAAAGGAAAAAAGAATGACATTGCCATAGCTGTATACTATAGATCAGGGATTTTCAACCGGTGGTACGCGTACCACCAGTGGTACTTTAGCACCTGGCAGATGGTACGTGACCCCTAGCCAAGTGTAGCAGGGGAGGGAACCAGCTAAAGCGGCATCGCACAGACCTGGAGGAGATCAGCTGGAGCTGCAGAGCTTGGCAGAAGCCCCAGGATCGGCGCACATGGCAACGTAGTAATTGGAGCTTCCAGCATACCCGGAAGAGAAAAGGAGGAGGGCAGAGAGAAGAGAAAATATAAAAGGGGCAGGTTTTGGCGGTAGAGGGAGAGAAAGAGCGAGAAGCAAAGAGGTTTTTCTGAGCAAAGCAGTGATGAGAGACAGAGCAAGTGGCCTGTTTTCAGAGGAAGGGAGAGTGAGCGAGCAACATGTTTTTGGAGGAAGGGTGAGCGAGTGAGCGGCGTGTTTTCAGAAGGGCGAGCGAGCGGCGTGTTTTCGGAGGAAGAGTGAGCGGCGTGTTTTCAGAGGAAGGGCGAGCGAGCGGCGTGTTTTTTTGGGGAAGGGCGAGCAAGCAAGCTGGGCAGGAGCCCCAGGATCAGCGTGCGCTTCTGCAGGGCTAAGGGGGCTTGGCAGAAGCCCCAGGATCGGCGCATGTAGCTACAGCTGATCCGCGCTTCTGCTGAGCCCCCCAGAAGCGCCTATCACTGGAGCCCAGCACTGATCCTGGTGCTTCTGCTGAGCCCTGACAGCCCTGCAGAAGCACGGATCAACTGTCAGGGCTCAGCAGAAGTGCCAGGATCAGTGCAGGAAGGAAAGAGATGGGAATGAGAAGGAGGGAAAAAAGGAAGGAAGGAAGGAAGGAAGGAAGGAAGGAAGGAAGGAAGGAAGGAAGGAAGGAAGGAGATGGGAATGAGAAAGAGGGAGGCAGGGTGGGAGGGAAAAAGGAAGGAAGGAAATCCCCCCCCCCCACAGTAACCACAATGCTAATGCGGCCCTCAATGAAATTGAGTTTGACACCCCTAATATAAAAGGTTGTTAAGTGAATCTGGTTTCCCCATTGACTTTGCTTGTCAAAAGGTTGCAAAAGGGGATCACATGACCTTGAGACACTGCAGCCATCATAAATATGAATCAGTTGCCAAGCATCCAAATGTAAATCACATGACCTTGAGAATGCTGAAATGGTCATAAATGTGAAAAATGGTCATAAGTCACTTTTTTCAGTGCCGTTGTAACTTCAAACAGTCACTAAGCAAACTGTTGTAAGTCGAGGACTACCTGTACTTTATCACTTTTTTCCTTTTTTGGGGGGGGTCATCAAGTTTTTGACACCTTGCTAGGCGACTGGTGGTACACGGATATTGCCATATCCTAAAAGTGGTACAATGGGTGGAAAGGATGAAAAGCCCTGCTATAGATCACCCAACCAAACAGCGGAAATAGATATGTAGGAAGCACTTCACAATAGTAATGGGGGACTTTAACTATCCTGACATCAACTGGGAGACAAACTCTGCATCCAGTGGAAGATCAGATTCCTGACAAACCTAGCAGTAAACTCTGTCTCCCAAAAATCAGAGAAGGGAACTAGGTCAGCCATACTGGACTTAATTCTCACAGAGAGGAAATGATAGATGGTGTTGAAGATACAGGAACCTTGGGGGGGGGAATGACTGTGCAATACTGGAATTTAATATTATGCAAGCACAAGCAATAGAAGAAAATCAAACTAGAGCCTTGGACTTTAAGAGAGCTGATTTCAATAATTTTAGAGAGAGCTTGGGAAGGATTCCATGGACAAGAAATCTCAAGAGGAAAATAACCCAAGAAGCTTGGGAAATTTTGAAAACTTTGAAAAGTGAGATTATAAAAGTCAGTCTAGCACAATTCCAATGAATGAAAAACAAATCAAAAGATCTCAAAATAAGCTGGCTGCACAAAGAACTCTCTGATAAACTGAAAGACAAAAAAGACAAGTATAAAAAGAGAGAAGAGGGGCACATAACTTAAGGCAGCATATCAGCAAATAGTCCAAACCTGCAAAGATGAAGTCAGGAAAGCTAAGGTGCAAAATGAACTAAGGCTTGCAACAAAAGTTAAAAATAATAAAAAAAATTTGATTCAACACACAAAAAAAAGTTAAGGAAATGACTGGTCCATTAATGGGAGAAAATGGCAAGAAGGTGACGAACAGCAGAAAGAAAGCAGAACTGCTTAACTCATTTTTTTGTATCTGTCTTTACACAAAAAGAAAAAATAGTCCAACCTATCAAAAAAAAAAGACAAATCCTGTAAAATGCAGAACAGGAATGCAACAAAATGGTAAGAGAACACCTATTCATTCTAGATAAGTTCAAATCAGCAGGACCAGATAAATTATGCCCCAAGATTCTGAAGGAACTAGTAGATGTGATCTCAGAACCACTGAACCATATCTTTCAGAGATCCGGGAGCACCAGGGAACTATCAGATGACTGGAAAAACTCACAACTAGAAAACCTTCAGAAAACGACTATAAAGAATGAATAAGGAATTCAGAAAATAGAAGACAAATCAGAGGAAACTGATCCAAAGACAGAAGATATAAGGAAGAAAATCACAGACTGGTGCAGACAAAGAAAAACCTGAAAGACTCAGCGATAATACTGGAAATGGAAAAGGCATCCCATCCCTCAAGATTTCAAAACATACCTGAAGATAAGGAAGAATACTTTACAGAATGGATTATAGAGCTTTTAGGAGAAATGTTAGAAATTGGGAAACAAGAAATGAAAAGAGAAGCTGAGGGAGAAGGAAAGTTGGAGTTTTTCAATGAATATAAATGGGTTGAACTCCCCCTCAAAAATATCTTACCTAAATGGTTTTCCCTATTTCAAATAGTACCCATAAAAACAGAGAAAATTTTTTTGGCGACTTAAATACACTGATTTGGAAATTTATCTGGCAAGGAAGAAAGCTAGAGTTAGATTAAAGAAAATAGAGGACTTGATCTATTGGAGGGAGATCTATACTACCAAACAGGTGCTTGAACACAGCTAAAAGAAATAGATAACCCTTAGACACAAAAAGATCATTATATTTAGAACATACAATTAGGATGGTACACTTTTTTTATGGTATGGGAAATAAAATATCGGGATGACTTTTAACAAGGTAAGCTTTTGCCTACTTAAACTTAATCAATGTTGAGAAAATTGTAACCTATAAAGATATTTTGAATACCGAAGGGAAATCAAAATTGAAATAAGAGTTGGAAGAACAGAGTTGGTGATATGTTCCGAAGCGAAGAAGCAATCTTAAAGGAATCTGATCCATTTTATTCAGAAAACTCTTTATTTATGCAACATACTCCAGTACGGATAAAGTATTGCCAAAAACTGAATAACTCCTCCTTCTTCCCACAGTGTCTAAGCATTTCCTCCTCCCTCAAATGACAGGTCATAAATCACATTCCCCAATTAGTTTAAAGTGTGAGCTTTCTTTCCCACCATGTTATCTATCTTCTCACATTTCATTCTTTGAAGACGCTGTGCTGAGATATTGTTATGGCTAAATAGTTCCCAACACATTCTTTCACTCCCTCCCCCCATACTATCTATTAGTGACTCTTAAAGTAATACACAGGTTAAATAGTGAATGTCTGCATCCATATATATATTGTCAAGCATAACATCCGATGTTAGAAGCCTTGACATCCGGCCCCCCTTACAAAAACGACCAATCCTGTAATATAAACAAAGCATATGTTAATGATCAGGTTTCGGTTTGTTGGGATATTTTGCATGAAATCTTTTGACGAGTCTGTCGGCTTCTACCTCGCATGATTTCACCCAGGTGGCTTCAGATAGCGGGTATCCTTTCCATTGTACTAAGTACTGTAATTTGCCTTTAAAGATTCTGGAATCAAGAATACGTTTCACTTCATAATGGGTCTTCCCTGCAACTACAAGGGGCCCAGGTGCTTTCTTTGGGGGAGGTCTTATAGTGGAGCCCCGATAAGGTATTAACAAGCTACTGTGGAAAACAGGATGAATTTTACCCAGAAGTCTAGGAAATTTCAGTTTTACGGTGACCGGACTGATGACCTTTACGATAGGGAATGGGCCTAGGAATTTCGGTCCTAACGTCTTGCTAGGTAATTTAAGGCGTAAATATTTGGTTGACAGATAAGACTTTTTCCCCAACTTGAAATGTTCTTTGGGGAGCCCTCTTTTTGTCAGCTTGTTTTTTATAGGTCTCAAAAGTCTTTTTTAAAGCAGACTTAGTGTTCTTCAAAACTTCCTCCCATCCCCTCACCCATTGGTCAAGTGTCTGGGAAGCGGTTGGCACTTGGGGATATTCAGGTATTGGGCCGAACTCTTTGCCTGTGGCTACTCTAAAAGGTGTGTAGCCGGTACTGCTGTGCACAGAATTGTTGTACGCCACCTCTGCAAAAGGGAGGTCAGTCCAGTTAGTTTGTTGATAGGATACGTAGCATCTGAGATATTGCTCCACCATTTTGTTGGCGGCTTCTGCAGCTCCATTGGTGGCTGGATGAAAAGCAGACGATAAGCCTTGAGATGACCCAATTAATTTAAGAAAACTCCTCCAGAACTTTGCTGTGAACTGCACCCCCGTCAGAGATTATTCGCTTAGGGGCGCCGTGCAGTCGGTAGATATGTTTCAGGAACAATTTGGTCAGTCGTTGGGCAGATGGGAGTCCTTTGCAGGCGATGAAATGAGCCTGTTTCAAAAACAGGTCTATCACAGTCCAGATAACAGTATTTCCTCTACTTTCAGGTAGGTCTACGATAAAGTCCATAGCTATTTCTTCCCAGGGTTGGGAAGGGTCTGCCACCGGTTGCAGTAACCCAGGGGATTTCTCCGGGATTCTTTTCATTGTGGCACATACGGTACAACTCTTCACGTAATTTTCCACATCCCGTTTCAGTCCAGGCCACCAGAATTGCCGACGGGTGAGATGCAGAGTTTTTAGGTATCCAAAGTGTCCAGCCTGTTTAATATCATGGCTATGTTTGAGAGCATTTAGACGGAGGGATTTGGGTAAATACAGTTTCCCTCCCTTGTAAGCCAAACCATCCTGGCAGGCCAAGGAGGTTTGATTATCTTTGAACCATTGATCGGTGAGGAGTTCTCGTTTTACTTTCTTTACTCCAGGGTCATCCAGATTGGGGACCCTGCGAGGTGTAATTTGTGCAACAGGCTGTGGATTAGAGATAATCGCCTCATTGACTTCTTCACGTTTGCTTTTGTATTGGGGCAATCTAGATAGCGCATCAGCTAGGAAGTTTTTTCCCCCTGGGATGTACTTTAGAGTAAAGTTGAAGCGGTTAAAGTATTGCGCCCACCGTACTTGCTTTGGAGACAATTTGCGGGGATTTTTTAGTGCCTCTAGGTTTTTGTGATCTGTCCATACTTCAAATGGCACCTTGCTCCCTTCTAGGTAGTGTCGCCAGTTTAACAACCCCCATCTAATTGCAAAGGCCTCTTTTTCCCATATTGCCCATCTCTGTTCAGTTTCTGTAAACTTTTTTGAGGTGTAGGCGCAGGGTTGCAGGATTCCATCTTTGTTCTTTTGAAGTAGTACAGCTCCAACGGCCACATCGCTGGCATCGGCTTGTATTACAAAAGGTTCCCCTGGACAGGGGTGCTTTAGAACTGGTTCAGCGGCAAATAGTCTTTTCAAGTTCTCAAAAGCCGTTTGACAGTTCATAGTCCATGCTAGTGGTTGGCCCAGTCATGGCTTCCCTCCTTTTTTCCCTGTTTTGAGTAAGTCTGTAAGGGGTAGGGCAATCTTGGCAAAAGAAGGGATGAATTGACGGTAGAAGTTGGCAAAACCTAGAAAGCTCTGGAGCTGTTTGCGGGTTCTTGGGGGTTGCCACTCAATTATAGCTTTCACCTTTGCTGGATCCATCTCTATACCCTCGTTGGAAATTCTGTAACCGAGGTAATCTAATCGGGTCTGATGAAATTCACATTTTGACAATTTGGCATAAAGCTTGGCATTTAGTAGTTTCTTCAATACTTCTCTCACCAGCTTTACGTGTTCAGTCATATTCGTGCTGTATATAAGGATATCGTCAAGGTACACCAGAACCCCTTTGTATAGGTGATCATGTAGGACCTCATTAATCAGTTGCATGAACACAGCTGGGGCCCCCTGTAGCCCAAATGGCATGACCTTGAATTGGTAGCTCCCCATGGGGCAGTTGAAGGCAGTCTTCCACTCGTCTCCCTCTTTTATTCTCACTCGGTAATATGCCTCTCTCAGGTCTAGCTTAGTGAAGACACTCCCTTTAGCTAGATGAGTTAATAAGTCCTGTAGGAGGGGGAGGGGATACTTGTTGTGCACACTTACAGCGTTTAAGCCCTTATAGTCCACACAGAGACGAAGAGACCCATCTTTTTTTTCTTTAAATAATACAGGGGCTCCCACAGTAGATTTGGCCCTTTCAATAAACCCCCTCTTTAGGTTCTTATTCACGTATTGCTGCATCTCTTCCATTTCGAGGGGGGACATGGCGTACATTCTCGGGCGGGGGAGCTTGGCGTCTGGTACCAATTCAATGGAACAATCATTGGGTCTGTGAGGGGGTAGAACATCGCATTCATTCTCACTGAATACTTCTGCTAAGTCCCGGTATTCATTGGGGACGAGTAGATCATCTGGTGTCGGTGAGGCAGTTATAAGTGCTCGCTCATTTGGTGGCCTAAAGTGTTCCATAATGTCTGCCGAATCAGGGGGGGGGTTCTGGTCCTATTGGTAACCTCACAGTTCTCATCCCTTTCTCCCACCAGATAAATGGCTTCCATTTGTCTAACCAGGCCAATCCTAGGATCACAGCCTCAGTTAGTTTTGGAGCCACTAGGAAACGTACGAACTCCCAGTGCTCCCCTATTTCTAGGCGTAGAGGCTCAGTTAGTTGTGTGACAAAAGTTCCTCCCATCAGGGAGCCATCGGCTTGCTCAAACCTCATTGGCTGGGAGAGCGATTTTGCTCGTATTCCTAATTTCATGGCAAAGGGCAAGCTAATGATACATCGGGAGCATCCAGAATCTATTAGCACTTTTAAGTCTGTTTGTGCTCCTGACTTAGGGCTGATTAGCCTTGCAGCCAGTTTGAAAGGAGGGACAAGTCGACTCACCATTGGGTCGTTCTCTCCTTCGTCATCGCTGTCAAAAGAGGGTAGAGTGACGGCAGGTCCAGTCTCAGCTCCGGCGTCCTCTTGTGTAGGGGAGGTAGCTTGGGCAGCCAGTTGCTGTGTGATCCCACTGGATTTTCCTGTCGACGGCTGTTGGCTAGGTCTTTTCCTCACTGCAGGTGGTGGTTTGTTCTGCTGTTGGGGGTAGGGGACCGGGCAGTTCGATGCTCGATGTCCCTGTTGTCCACACCGGAAGCATGTGATCAGGGGACCTGCTGATGGTCTGGGCCTTTCGGTGGTCGTAGCCGTTGGGTTTTTTTTGGGGGGGGGTTGTCGTCTGGGTGGCTCAGGTTCAGGTGGGGGAGGCTTCTTATAGCGGGTGAGTTGAATATCCAGCTTCACCGCTGTCTGGTACCACTCATGATCAGGTACTGCTCGAATGAGGCAGGCCTGGGAGAGGTGGTCATCTAGCCCCTCTATGAAAAGATGGATTAGGGATTGCTCCGGCCACCCCTCTATTCGACCAGCTATCTTGCGGAATTCACGCACATACTCTAGTGCAGGTCTACCGGCCTGCTTTATTTTATGGATTTGTCCTCCTGCTCTAAGGCTGGTAGAGGGGTCCTCAAATCTCTCCTTGAGACTCAGGAGGAAGAGGTGGGGATTGCCCAATTCGTGGGCTTGCTCATTGTATAAGTTGTTTAGCCATTCAGATGCCTCTCCCTCTAGGTTTGATGCAATTACATCGACCATCGCACCTGGGTCTGGGTAGAGGTGGGCCCAACGATTTAAATGAGAACGTACTTGATTGAGGAAAAAAATTAGCTTCTCCGAGTCCCCATCAAAGGTTGCTCTGAGACGTGGAGCCATCATAGGCTGTTGTGGGGCCCACTGGGGTTGTTGTTGTTGGCCCCAGCCTTGCTGCTGTGGCAGGCCCAAGGGTTGCACATTCGGGGCTGGCTGCTGCAGGGCTGGCGCTCTCAGCTGTGGTTGGCCCCAGCCTTGCTGTTGGGGCGTGGCTAAGGGTTGCACGTTCGGGGTGGGCTGCTGCAGGGCTGGCGCTCTCTGCTGTGGTTGGCCCCAGCCTTGCTGCTGGGTCATGGCCAAGGGTTGCTGCTTTCTCTGGTGTTGGCCTGTGGGGGGTGATGGCACCCTCTGCTGCCCTTGCACCATCCCAAGCTGCTGTAAGACCTCCATCAACTGACGCATGCTCAGAGGCTTTTCATCTTCCCTCTGTGGGGGCTGCCAAACTCCCCATTGAGGCAGGGCCCCTGGGCTGGGCTTCCCTCTCTCCACTGGGCTGGGGGCCCTGGTAAGGGGTTCCAGGGGTCGGAAAACTGGTTGATCTGTGAGGGAAGGGCTGGGGGCCTCTCTCAGCAGGTACTGTTCCGCACCCCTTACTTCTAATGTTTCAAATCTCTCTGCTAAATTCTCCACAGACTCACTATGAGTTGTAAATTGACATCTCCACTCACCCGAGTCTTCAGCTGCCGAAGGCTTGGCAGTTTTCCACTGGCGTGGGGGATGTAATCTGTGAAGATCCCTTTGTTGTGGCTCTAACCCGTCCGTCTTGGAAGTCTTTGAAGACGGAGAAGCTGTCACGAAATCTCCGGATCCCACACTTGCCTTATCCCAGTCTGAAGACCAAATCAGCTCTTTTAATCTTTTTGGCTTTGCTCCAAGTTGGGGGACTTGTGAGGGTTCTCTCTCAGCAGGTTCGCATGCTGCGGCTCCCATCTCTGAGGGACTTGCAGCTGTAGGGAAGCTGGTCTCTGGTAATTCCTCTCCTTCCATGGTGTTCCCTAAACGTCTAGAAATTTTGTTGGTTTTTGGCAAGTTGATATGTTCTGAAGCGAAGAAGCAATCTTAAAGGAATCTGATCCATTTTATTCAGAAAACTCTTTATTTATGCAACATACTCCAGTATGGATAAAGTATTGCCAAAAACTGAATAACTCCTCCTTCTTCCCACAGTGTCTAAGCATTTCCTCCTCCCTCAAATGACAGGTCATAAATCACATTCCCCAATTAGTTTAAAGTGTGAGCTTTCTTTCCCGCCATGTTATCTATCTTCTCACATTTCATTCTTTGAAGACACTGTGCTGAGATATTGTTATGGCTAAATAGTTCCCAACACATTCTTTCACTCCCTCCCCCCATACTATCTATTAGTGATTCTTAAAGTAATACACAGGTTAAATAGTGAATGTCTGCATCCATATATATATTGTCAAGCATAACATTCGATGTTAGAAGCCTTGACAGTTGGAAGAGTTGGAAGAACAGTGGCCTCAATTGTAAATATAACTGAGATATGAGTTGGCTAGAAAAGATGTTATAAATTGGAAACATTTTTATTAGGTATAATATTAGAAAAATATGATGATTAAGTATATACTTAATGTTGCATGGATGGATAGTAGTAAGAGTTGTATTTGTTTAGTGCTGGAAAAATGAAAAATGAAGAAACACTACCTGAAGAAGAGATGATCAAGAAAACACTGGACTGTGTAAAAATGGACAGATCGATATTGAAGGATAAAGAAAAAGAAGACATAGAATAATTTCAAATATGAGATGTAGTTTATCATTGGCTGGAAAAAAGGGGTAGAGATTAGGAATTTAATATGTATTATTAAGTAAAAATGGACTCAGACAACACGCTGTTTACTAAGTACTTATGATCTGTAAAAATAGAAAATTAATAAAATATTATTTAAAAAAACAGATCATGCCAAACAAATCTTATTTCATTCTTTGAGAAAGTGACTAAATTAGTAGATCAGTGAAATGCTGTGGACATATTATACTTAAATTTCAGTAAAGCATTTGATAAAGTAGACCACAACCTACTTCTTAGCAAGCTAGCAGAATGTGGGATAGACAGCACCACCACCAAGTGGATTTATAACTAGCTGACAAATCATACTCAATGTGTAGTCCTCAACAGAACTACATCAACATCGAGGAAAGTAAGCAGTGGGGTACCCCAAGGTTCTGTTTTAGGTCCAATATTCTTCAATATCTTCATAAATGATCTAGATGAGGGAATTGAAGGGGAACTCATCATATCTGCAGATGACGCTAAGCTGGCAGGAATAGCCAACACCCAAGAAGACAAGCTCAAGATCCAAAAAGATCTTGACAGACTTGAATGCTGGGCCCTATCTAACAAAATGAAATCCAACATAGATAAAAGTAAGGTTTTACACTTAAGCAAGAAAAACCAACTGTATAGGTATAGACTAAGTGAAACATGGCTTAATGCCAGTAATTGTGAGAGGATTCTTGGAATCCTAGTGGACAATCACTTACATATGAGCCAACAGTATGTGTCAGCAGCCAAAAAAGCCAATGCAAACCTAGGCTGAATTAATAGAGGGGCAGAATCAAGATCATGTGAAGTTCTAGAACCGCTTTACAAAGCCTTAGTCAGACCACATTTGGACTACTGCATCCAGTTCTGGTCACCACAATATAAAAAAAGACATAGAGACTCTGGAAAGAGTGCAGAGAAAAGTAACAAAAATATTTAGGGGGACTGAGGTTAAAATATATGAAGAATGATTACAGGAATGAGGTATGTCTACTCTAATGAAAAGAAGGACTGGGGTGACATGATAGCACTGTTCTTACTATTGCAAGGGCTTCTACAAAGACAAGGGGGTCAAATTATTTTCTAAAGAACCGAAAGTCAAGACAAGAAGCAATAGCTGGAAACCAACCAAGGAGAGAAGCAACCTAGGCTTAAGGAAAATTTCATAAAGGTGACAGCAATCAACTACAGGTAGTCCTCAAGTTACGAATGTAATGGAGCCTGCCCATTCCATTTGTAATTTGAGAATTCTTGAGAGTGAATCTCATACCTCGAACGAGATCACTTCCTGCTCGTTAACACACACACGGCTCGTTAAGTGCACATGAGGTATCCCATGGGGAAGACCATGGAGGGCCTAGTGATGGAACTGGCCCCCAAGGCCTCCCCAATCCACAAAGATACCTCATGCTTCCCCCTCCCTTCCTGCTGTGCTGGACTCACTTATCTTGAAAAGATCCGTCTCCTCTCTGCTGCGGTTTCTGCCTTTGAGGGAGAGGAGAGTTGATGGAAGTTCCTGGGTGCCCGTAATATCACGCGAGTTCAGGCACCCATCCTCTTTTGCAGAGAATGGAAGCCTGAACTCTCATGGTGTTTGTTCCCACCCACAACTCCTTTCCGCCACTGCTGGAATTTTTTTTTCCAGGACAGAGACCTTGGGGAAACTGGAAGCTCCATCTGCATGCAAATGCATGCTTAGAAACGGAGAGAAACACTCCATTGTTCAAACGCCTCACTGGCAGCCACGTGGAGCTTCCAGACTCTTGTCAGGTTTCTGTTTGGATAAAAAGTGTTTCAGCACCTATAGAGCACTTCAAAATGTAGCCAATCCCTGTGTTTTGAAGCACTCCATAGGCTCTGAAATACTTTTTATCTGAACAGAGACCTGACGGAGACTGGAAACTCTGCGTGGCTGCCAATGCGCGCTTAGAAACGGAGCAGAAAGCTCCGTTTCCCAAGTGCCCCATTCCAGGCATACGGAGCTTGCAGTGTCTGTCAGGTTTCTGTTTGGATAAAAAGTGTTTCAGAGCCTATAGAGTGCTTCAAAACGCAGCCAATCCTTGCATTTTGAAGTGCTCCATCGGCGCTGAAACACTTTTTATTCAAAAAGAGACCTAACAGACTGCAAGCTCCATATGCCTGGAATGGGGCACTTGGGAAACGGAGCCTTCTGCTCTGTTTCTAAGTGCGCATTGGCAGCCACGCAGAGCTTCCAGTCTCCCCATGGTCTCCATTCGGATAAAAAGTGTTTCAGTGCCTATGGGGTGCTTCAAAACTCAAGCCACTGGTGCCAACAGCTACCTGAACAGCCATGATCTTCTCTCTCCAGCCATCCAGCCACCCCACCTGACCTACTCATTGCCTGGCAGGCCAACTGGCACAAATCCTGACTGTTCTTCTCCTTGTCGACCTTCTCACTCAAGTGGCGGCAGCAACTTGAGTTTCTCAGCTCCGTCTGAGTGGAAGAAAGCAGAGACACAGCAGCAGGATTTCTCTCAAGAAGACCCGGGTGCGCTGCTTGCTCGCATGCACTGGACTTACTGAGAGCAATCCCACTGCTGCGCCTCTACTTTTTTCCATTCAGACAGAGCCAAGAAACCCAAGTTGCTGGCGGAGGTTGCGGCAGCCATCTGAGTAGCCATGATCCCATCTCCCCAGCCACCCAGCCCAACCTACTCATTGCCTGGCAGTCCGACTGGCACAAATCCTGACCGTTCTTCTCCTTGTCGTCCTCCCTACTTAAGCGGTGGCAGCAGCTTGACTTTTTTGGCTCCATCCAAGTGGAAATCAGAGGCACAGCAGCGGGATTGCTCTCAATATGGCTGGCACACACGAGTCAGCAGTGCACATGGGTCTTCTTGAGAGCAATCCTTCTGCTGCATTTCCGCTTTGATTGTTTTGGATAGAGCCGAGAAACTCAAGCCGCTGTTGCCGCTTGAGTGGGGAGGACGACATGGAGAAGAGCGGTCAGGATTTGTGCCAGCTGGCCAGTCAGGCAAGGAGTAGGTCAGGTGGAGTGGGTGGTTGGCTGGGGAGGGGGGACCATGGCTGCTTAGGTGGGTACTCCCATCACCAGCAGTTGCTTGGATGCAGGTACAAGGGGCCTGGCTCCACAATGCCTCCCTGCTCAATTGAAGGCTTCGTTTTTGCCCTCAAACTAAGGCCAGCGCACGGGAGTGAGCAGCACACCCAGCAATGGATAGCATTGGTTCCTGCACCCAGCCAACTCCAATTACACGCTATGCCCCATCGGCATGCAAAGGAAGCAAACAATCCCCCCCCCCCCAGAATGAAAGCTTCTGGGGGCCATGATGTCTTTTGCAGAGAATTTGTGTTTGAACTCGAGCGATATTACGGCACCTAGGAGCTTACAATGTCGGCGCGGAAAGCATTTCCAAGCCGACTCTCCTCTCCCTCAAAGGGAAAATAACCGCGGCAGAGAAGAGGCAGATTTTGCAAGGTGAGTGTATCTGGTGTGGCAGAAAGAGAGAGGTAAGCAATTGTGGGGAGTGGAGGGGGGAATAGGGTGAATGTTGCAGAGCCTCTGCAATTGTTTGTAAGAGCGAACAACTGCCATGGTGCTGCAATATTCATGATTTTGGGACTTGCTCATAAATACTAGGGGTCGCTTGTTGTGTAACTTCAAATAAGCATTAAGTGAATGCTCGTAACTTAGGGATTACCTGTAATAGAATAGTTTGCATTCAGAAGTTGTGGGTGCTCCATCACTGAAGGCTTTCAAACCATTGTCTGAAATGATATAGGGTCTCCTACTCAGGCAGAAGGTTGGCCTAGAAGACCTCCGAGGTCCCATCCCACTCTATTATTCTATGTTGTATGTTCTATTCTCCAAAGAATTTGAAGGCACTACAAGAAGCAATGGATGGAAACTAATCAAGGAGATAACCAAGTTAGTACTGAGGAGAAATTTCCTGACAGAACAATTAATCAGTAGTCCAACACTGGAGGTTTTTAGTAAGAGATTGGACAACCATTTGCCTGGAATGCTATAAGATTTCCTGCTTCAGCAGGGGGTTGGACCTCTAAGATCCCTTCCAACTCTGTTATTCTATTATTCTTTTTTTAGGAATTGGCATTGCAAATTACTTACATTGGAGGAAAATAAATTCGGTTTCCTCCATGGAATTCTTTAGATGTGACAGCTTGCTGAGTTCTGTGTGGGTATCTTGGTGTAATAGCAGGAAGTTTTATCTGTGTGAAAAGAAAATGATTTCATTAGTTCACATAGTATTATTATATCCAACTTAAGAAACAGCTAAGAGAAAAAAAGTAGTCATAAGAGTTAAGCAGTAAATTTCATCATAGAAAATAAGGAGCTTCTTTGGGAGCCAAATTCCCTGGAAGATATATATATATATATATATATATATATATATATATAGTTTCTTTCCTATAAGCTTTGCCAATTTTCTAATTCTATATTATATCCAAAGTTCTTTGACCATATTGTCATCGTTTCTTTTACTTGTTCCTCTTCCATCTTTAAGCTTAACAAATGCTTGTAAAGTTTTTTTAATCATTTTTTCATCTGTTTTCAGCAGTATCTGGTCAAATTCTGTCTGTTCTTTGTAAAATCCCGTTCTTTTAACATCTTTTTCATATCTCATTTGAATTTGCAAATGTGGCCATCATGATAAATCAATACCCTGTTCTTCTAAATCTTGTCTATATTTCAGTTTCCCTTCATTGTCTAGAATATCTTTTGTAGGTCACAACTTTCTCGTAATTAATCAAGTTTGGGTAGGCAAACGCTTTCATTGTTGAAAGCCATCCAAGTATTTTAATATAAATTTTCGCTTTTATTTTTTCCCATTCTAAAAAAAGTGCATTTCTTATATAATGATTTTGAAAATATCTATGTATTTTATTCTTTCCAGACCACAGAAAGGCATGCCATCCAAGTTGTAGGTCATGCCCCTCTAGGTATAATAGTCTGTTGTCTCTAAGCATTATCCACTCTTTTATCCATGTTAATACAGTTGCTTGGTAATATAGCGTCCAGTCCGGCAGTCCAAATCCTCCATTTTCTTTCGCTTCTTGTAACATTTTCAGTCTAATTCTGGCTTTTTTTCCTTGCCAAATAAATTTCAGTAATATTGTATTAAGTTAATCAAAAAAAGTTTTTCCCAATCTTATAGGTATTGTTTGAAATAAAAAGAGTATTTTTGGTAAGATATTCATTTTCACTGTTGCTATTCTCCCCAGCATCGAAAGTTGTAGATTTTTCCACTTTTCCAGGTCTAATTTTATTTGTTTTAATAATCTCACGTAGTTGTCTTCTTTTATTGTTGCACACCTTGTTGTTAAATAATTCCCAAATATTTAACTTTTTTAACTATTTGAAGGTTTGGTTTTTTTGCTAGTTAATTTTTTTGTTTTTCTGTAAGATTTTTAATTAACACTTTAGTCTTTTCTCTATTTATTTTCAACCCTGCCATTTCTCCAAATTCTTCTATTTTCTCCATAAGCTTGACACTTGTTTCAAGCGGTTCTTTTAATATAAAAACCAAGTCATCTGCAAATGCTTGTAGTTTATATTTTTCATCTTTTATCTGCAGTCCTTTAATTTCTATATCTTGCCTGATGTTTCTATTCAATACTTCCAGCGTTAATATAAATAGTAATGGGGATAATGGACATCCCTGTCTTGTGCCTTTTTTAATGTTAAAATTTTCTGTAAAAGCTCCATTTACAATTACTTTAACTGTTTGTTTGTAATAAATTGTTTTGATTATATTTATAAAGTTTTCTCCAAAGTCCATTTCCTATAGTTGCTTGAACAAAAATTGCCAATTTATGTTGTCAAATGTCTTCTGTGCATCTAGAAATATTAATGCCATCTGTTTCCCTGGGTGAATTTCATAGTACTCCAAAACATCTAGAATCATTCTTAAGTTATTTTTTATTTGTCTTTTAGGTAAAAAATGATTTTGGTCTGTATGTATAAATTCAGTCAGAAATTTCTTTAGTCTTTCTGCTATTATTGAGGCAAAAATTTTATAATCTACATTTAATAACAATATTGGTCTATAATTTTTTATTTGCGACAAGTCAGAATCTTCTTTAGGTATTAAAGTAATGTTAGTTTCTGTCCATGTATTTGGTATTTTAGCCTCCAACAGTATTTCATTACACAGTTCTTTCATTATTGGGCTTAATATATCTTGCAAGGATTTATAAAGCTCTGCAAGTAGTCCATCGGGGCCCGGGGTATTGTCATTTTTTTGCCTTTTTATGGCCTCTGTTATCTCCATCACTGATATTTTCCCATTTAATATTCTCTGGAATTTTTGGTAGATCTGCTTTTTTTAAGTACTGCTGTATTTTTTCTTTTGAGGTTTCCTCTGTATCATAAAGTGTCTCATAAAAATATTTAAGGATTTTTTTTAATTGTGTCATTTTGAAACTGTAATTCACCTTTTGAGTCTTGCAACTTGTTTATCAATTTTTCTCTTTTTCTTTTTCCAATTTATATGCTAACCATCTCCCCAATTTATTGGCATTTTCAAACAAGTTCTGTTTAGCCTTTTTGATTCGTTGAGTCATTATTTCCACATCTACTAGGTTTAGTTTATGTTTTATTATTTCCATTTGCTTTTTAAGTATTTTCTTTTGTGGGTCTGTTTGTAGTTCTAATTCTAATTTCCTAAATTCTTCCTTCAACTTCAACTGTTGTTGTTTTCTTTCTTTGTTCTTTTTAGCGGTATAAGTTATAACCAGCCCTCTAAAATATGCTTTAGCTGTATCCCACACATTTTGAAGTGATGTCTCTTCTTTCTTATTTTTTTTTTTTTAAAGTCCATTTTCTTTGTCGCTAGTTGTATAAATTCTTTTTCTTTCAATATAGATTTATTCAGGGACCATCTTAGTTTTTTCTTGGCTCCTCTCCAGGTCATCTTTATTGGATTATGATCTGCCCAGATATTAGTTTCTATCTCTATTTCTTGTATCATCGTGCTAAGTTCAGAGGATATCCATATCATATCGATTCTAGACCATGATTTGTGTCTATTTGAATAAAATATATATTGCAATTTGTTTGGATTTTTTTCTCTCCATATGTCTTGAATACAAATTTCATCTGCCATTTTAGAAAAAACTTTAGGTAATATATTTCTTCCTTTCTTCCCTATTTTAGTGGTTTTATAATCTAAAGTTCCATCTACTATTGCATTAAAGTCTCTCATTATAGAAAAATTTTGATATTCCAATTCTAATATTTTTAATGTAATTTTTGATAAAAATTCTTCTTGTTTATCATTTGGTGCATATATTGCCACCATCAGTATCTGTTTTTGGTCCATCGTTATTTCCACCATTAATATGCTTCCCTCTTCATCCGCATCAATTTGTTTAGGGTTCATTGTTTCTTTAATATATAGAGCTATTCCTCTTTCCTTTTGTTGTGCTAATGCAAAATGGGGTTTACCAATTTTCGGTTGTTCTAACAATTTATAGTGTTGTCTCTTAAAACCAAAGGGCCTACCACACTTATCTAAACCAAAATAACAAGGCAGAAAAACAAGCACAGGGGGGAAAAAAGACAGAACAATATGCATAATTACCCAGAACTGAGTAGCCAGAAACAAAGCTAACAGCAAAACACATCCACCAACCAAAAAGAGGGGCCTTCAAACAACACATTCATGGGAAAGATGACTGACACTATTGTGGTATGCAATACATGCTCCATGCATTCGCTCATGCCCAAAGAACTACCAAATTACACATGTATTAAATGCAAACTATGTTAACTGCTGCAGGAAAAAGTAAGGAACACATAGGCAACTCTAGCCAAACCCCAACGTACAAAAGAAAGCTCTACTCAAACAAAACCAATTAATGAACAAATAACTCCCAGAGGATCCAACCCTATTGATAAACCCCCAGAGGAAGGTGGTAGGTATGTCACCCAAAGAAGGAAACACAATACTCAAAGAAAGAAGCAGCATACAACCAACAAACCCCTTCTGCCCAATCCAACCCAACCAGAAGCAGCCCCACTAAAAGTGAGCAATCAATTTCTCCCCCTAGATGGAAACACGCAGACCCACAACCTTCCCCTCAAAAAAACCCATACAGACACCTAGCAAAGAAACAACTTCAAATATCCCTAAAAAAATCACTTCAAACATCCCTAAAAAAAGTCATGTCAACAAACACACCAGAGGTAAACAGACAAGCACTCCAGACTGCAGCCCCCCCAAAAAGAAGGCTACTGCTGGTAATAGGAGATTCTATCCTCAAGGCACGGAATCGTCCATCTGCACACTGGACATACAATCCAGGAAGGTATGTTGTCTCCCTGGAGCAAAAATCAAAGATGTGGCTGAGAATCTAGCCAAAATAATTAGGCCTACAGAGTACTACCCCTTCCTCCTCCTCCATATTGGGATGAATGACACAACAAACAATCTGAGAACAATAGTGAGAGACTACACACAACTAGGCAATAAAGTTAAGAAGCTAGGAGCACAAGTAGTGTTCTCATCGGTACTCCCAACAAATGCCAACACCATTGAGGGAAAGAAGAATTCTAGAAATAAACCGTTGGCTAAAGGGTTGGTGTCACCAAGAAAACTTTGGTTTCCTGGATCATGGACTACATTTCCTTCGTGAAGGACTCTTGGCAAGGGATGGGCTGCACCTCACAAAAACAGGGAAAAATGTACTCGGAAAAAGACTGGCCCAACCCGTCAGGAGGGCTTTAAACTTAAACTGAGAGGAGAGGGTGACCAATCTACAGAATCTCTAGAACCCAAAACCAATAATAAATCTCAAGAAAACAAATCAAACAATGAGGTGTGCAGAGATGAGAAAAAAAGAAAACTCAAAAACATTCAGGAGATGCAGGAAACATACCCACGGACAGGCATAAAAGCTTTAAATGCTTATATACAAATGCTCAAAGTTTGGGGAACAAACAAGACGAACTAGAAGCAATAGTATACAAGGGAGGGTATGACGTAGTCGGCATTACAAAAACCTGGTGGGACGAAACCCATGAATGGAATGAACTGATAGATGGATACAAATTGGTCAAAAGAAACAGGTCTACAAAAAGAGGAGGGGGAGTTGCACTTTATGTAAGAGAACACTACATATCTACAGAAATGCACATGATCGAAGATAAAATCTCTTCAGAATGCAGATGGGTCAATATAAAAGAGGAAAAAAGTGACATTGCCATAGGTGTATATTACAGGCCACCCAACCAATCAGAAGAAATAGATGAATCTATGCCAATCAGTTAATAAATGTATGTAGGAAGTATACTATAGTAGTAATGGGAGACTTCAACTATCCAGATATCAACCAGGAGACAAACTCTGCAGCGAGCAGAAGATCAAACAGATTCCTAACCAATCTAGCCAACAACTTTGTCATCCAAAAGGTGAAGGAGGGAACTAGACATTAAGCTATACTGGACTTAATTCTTATTAATAGAGAAGAAGTGATAGAGGGAGTTGAAGTTGCCGGAACCTGGGTGAAAGTGACCATGTCATACTGGAATTTAATATAATGCAAACACTAGCAATAGAAAGCAATCCAACCAGTGTCTTAAACTTCAAAAGAGCTGACACAGAGAGAACCTAGGAAAGATCCTAGGAAAGATCTAACTTCCTGACAGTTAGAACAATTAACCAATGGAACAACCTGCCTCCAGAAGCGGTGAATGCTCCAACACTGGAAGTTTTTAAGAAGAGACTGGACAGCCATTTGTCCGAAATGGTGTAGGGTTTCCTGCCTGAGTAGGGGGTTGGACTCGATGACCTCCAAGGTCCCTTCCAACTTTATCATTATTATTATTATTATCAGCAGACAGCCAGAACATGAAAAGAAGACGTCAGGAAAGCAAAGGCTCAGAACGAACAAAGATTCGCAACAGAAATCAAGGACAACAAAAAAAGTTTCTTCCAACATATTAACAAGAAAAAAGTCAAAGAAACTGTAGGCCCACTAAGGAGAGAAGATGGCAAGGAAATTACAAGCAACAGGGAGAAAGCAGAGCTGCTTAACTCATACTTTGCGTCAGTCTTCACACAAAAAGAAACTATAGCCCAAAACACCAAAAAAACCACTGCAAAAGACACACTAGCAGCAAAAATTAAAATAAGCAAGAAAATGGTAAGAGAACTCCTACACGACCTTGACGAGTATAAATCACTGAGACCCAACAGATTACATCCCAGAGTTCTGAAAGAGCTGGCAGATTTTATCTCAGAACTGCTGCACCACATCTTTCATAAATCCTGGAGCACCAGGGAAATACCCGAGGATTGGAAAAGGGCTGATGTTGTCCCCATCTTCAAGAAAGGGAAAAAAACAGATCCAGGAAACTACAGAAACTACAGTTTAACATCAATACCTGGGAAGATCCTAGAAAAGATAATCAAAAAACAGATCTGCGAACAACTAGAAGAAAACAAAGTGATAACTAGTAGCCAGCACAAGTTTGTTAAAAACAGATCATGCCAAACCAATCTTATATCATTCTTCGATAAAGTGACTAAACTAGTAGACCAGAGAAAAGCAGTGGACGTAGTATACTTAGATTTCAGTAAGGCATTTGACATAGTAGATCACAACCTACTAATTGACAAGCTAGAAAAAGGTGGAATAGACAACATCACCACCAGATGGATCTGTAGCTGGCTGGCAAACTGTACTCAACGAGTAGTCCTCAACAGCACTACATCTACATGGAGAGAAGTAAGCATGGGGTACCACAAGTTTCCATCTTAGGCCCAGTACTCTTCAACATCTTCATAAATGACTTAGACAAGGGAATTGAAGAGGAACTCATCAAATTTGCAGATGACACCAAACTGTCAGGAATAGCCAGAAGACAAACTCAGGATCCAAAAAGATCTTGAGAAACTCGAACAATGGGCCCTATCCAACAAAATGAGTTTCAACGTGGAGAAAAGCAAAGTCCTATACTTAGGCAGGAAAAACCAAAAGCACGAATACAGATTGGGCGAGACCTGGCTTAAAAGCAGAAAATGTGAGAGGGACCTTGGAGTCCTAGTGGACGATCACTTGACTATGAGCCAGCAGTGTGCAGCAGCAACCAAAAAAGCTAATACAATCCTGGGTTGTATAAACAGAGGCATAGAAGCAAGATCACACGAAGTACTAGTACTGCTTTACAAAGCCCTAGTAAGACCACACCTGGAATACTGCAGCCAAGTTGGGTCACCATACCACAAAAAAGATGTTGAGAGTTTAGAAAAAATTCAGAGAAGAGCAACAAGATGATCAAAGGCCTGGAGGCTAAAACATACAAAGAACAGCTGCGGGACTTGGTTTGGCTAGTCTAAAGAAAAAAAGAAATAGGGGAGACATGATAGCAGTGTTTCAGTATTTGAGGGGCTGCCACAAGGCAGAAAGGGTCAGGTTGTTCACCAGAGCACCAGAGGGAAAGACAAGAAACAATGGTTGAAAACTGATCAAGGAGAGAAGCAACCTGGATTTAAGGAGAAACTTCCTGACAGTGAGGACAATCAACCAGTGGAACAGCTTACCCCCAGAAATCGTGGGCGCCCCATCACTGGAGATCTTTAAGAAAAGACTAGACAATCACCTGTCTGAAATGGTGTAGGTTCTCCTGCTCAAGCAGGGGGCTGGACTAGAAGACCTTCAAGGTCCCTTCCAGCTCTATTATATTATTATGTGTTTCTCGGAGGCAAATTATATCTATTTTTTAATTTTTGTAGTTGTGGGGAAAAAAAATCCTTTTTGAGGGGGAGTTCAGTCCGTGTATATTCATTGAAAGGATCCCATTTTCCTTCTCCATCTCCTTCAATTATATTTAGGTCTTAATCTTCTAGTCGATCTTATCTGTCTCTGTTCTCTTGGTCTTGCCCCTTCTTCTGTATTTGTATTTTTAGTTTCTTCTTCTCTTGGTTTGGCTGCTCCTTCTATTGCCATCTCTTCCTGTCTCTTTGTTTCTCTCGCTATACCAGATTCAAAGTCACCCCCTTCGATGAACGTTTTATGGTTGTCATAGAAGTCCATTGCTTTAAGTGGCATATCCAATCTGTATCTTTTCGTATCCCAATAAATTAAAATCCCTTCTGGGATCAGCCATCTAAAGTTTACTCCTTTTTCAATTAATTTTCTGGTTAAAAATTGATATTCTCTTCGGGACTCTCTTATTCTCCTAGGGATCTGTTTGAGGACTACAATTTCTTTTCCTTTATATTTCAAAGGGTCGACTTCCGGCTGTGACGTCATCGTGGAGCGGGTGAAGGAACAGATCTCTGTTCCTAAATCCCGGGAAATTCTTCGCTAAGAGCCCGGTAAGGGCTTTACCGATCCCGGAGAGACCGGTAAATTAAAGAGGAAGCTTCAGAGAAGCCGGGTGGAAAGCAAACACCCGAGCAGACAGGAGCAGCACTCTTAAAATTGGCGGAGAAGAAGCCGGTCTTTAAGGCCGGCTGGGAGCGATGGCGACAGCCTGAGAGGGAAGTGAAAAGTAGAACTGACAGCTTCGTACGGGAGAGGAGGAAACCCCTGAAGGAGGTGAGGAATATTTGATAGAAGGCGCGGAAAAAGCAAAGCGATAAGGAGAGAGACACAGCGGCAACTGAAATTGAATAGAGCGGAGAAGGGAGCCTTAGAGCAGAACGAGAGCAGCGAGAAGAAGCAGAGAGCCCACAGTAAAGTTTATAAAACGTGAAAGACTGGAATTTAAAAGCTGCAAGAAGCAGAGATTGAAACTAGAGAAAGGACTGGAGACGGCCAGAGGCAACAAAGGGTGATTAAGAGACTTTGAAAAAATCAACATAAGGATTAAAAGTTGAAGTGAGACAACGGAGAAACTTAATACCAATTACTGGATCTTATTTTTGAAGAACAAATACCATTGAAATTTGAATCTTAACTGACATATATCTGGACAAAGTGACTAGTGGACGTTTTGGATTTATTGGATATACAGAAGAAGAAATAAGGTGACATTTGGTGGATCTGTGGACACATTAAACTGAGACAGAGAGAAAAAAGGCTGATGCAATATTGCAGCACCTGTTAACAAACAGGGATCATAGAGAGAAAGGTGATTATTTAAACAAGAGTGATAGTGAATGAAATTAAGAGTGGTGATAATATTTTGAGAATAGTATATGTATATGCATTGTGTGTAGTATTACAGAAATATATAAAAGAGGTGTTAAGAGTATTATAAATTATATTATATAATAGTGGGATAAGAAAAGGTATAACTCTATTTGTAATCTTATTTTTAAGGTTAACCCAAAGAATAACGTTATATAAAATTGATATATGCAAGTGTGGAAAAATATTATCCAAGTAATAAAAATGACAAGTACCACAGCAACAACTAAAATAAGTAAAAAAACAGCTATAAATCCCACACCTATAATGGCCTCTCCTATAGGTCAAAGAACGATAGGAACCATCTTGGGGAAAGAAAAAGAAAAAGTAGAATTGGCAATGAACCCACAGAGTATACAGATAATGCTACAAATGATGCAGGAAAAAATGACGAAGACCCAAGAGGCAATAGCAAATAATCATGAAGAAACAAAAATTCACCACAAAGAAATCAAAAATGAAATTAAAAACATGAATGACAAGATAGAGAGTATACAACAAACAATGATGAAGAACGAACAAAGAATTCAAAAAGTTGAAACAAAAATAGATCAAGTTGATGGCAAAATAGAAAAGATGGATCAGATATCCAAACAAGTAAACAGAGAGCTGACCCAATCTATTACCTTCTTGGAAATGGAAAAAGCTTCGTTCTTCCTAAGATTTCAAAATATCGTAGAGGAAAAAGAAGAAGATTTGGGAGAGAAGATGGTGGAGATATTGGCCGAGATATTAGGAAAGGACAAACAGGAAACAAGAAGAGACATAGATGAAATATATCGAGTATATACAAATTATGCACGAAGGCACAGACTGGCGAGAGAGGTACATATAAGGTTTACTAGAAGATCAATAAGGGATGAAATATATAAAAAAACAAGAGACGAACAGATAGTATATAAGGGTAAAGAAATAATTGTATTAAAGCAAATACCACGTAGAATACGAAATCAGAGACGAGAATACCAATTTCTAACAACCCAATTAACTAAATACAAAGTTATGTTTCGATGGTTAGTACCTGAAGGCATATTTGTAACATGGCAAGAAAAAAAATATAAGATAGACACACTCGAGAAAGCGCAGGATTTTTATGAATGTCACTTTGCGCAGGGAGAAGAACAAGAAAGTAGGGAAGAGCCAGAGAGTAAAAGTCAGGAGGAAGACCTAATAGAAGAATTTGAACGAGAAAGAGAAAAGCAAAAGAAACAAGAAAGAGAAAGGTTAGAAAGAGAAGGAGCAAAAGGAAGGGTAATAGAGACAAGAAGCACAAAAAAACCAGATCAAGTAAAAAACGGGAGAGGCAATTAAGCTCTTTTCTGTAAACATTAATGGTTTAAACATACCAAGAAAAAGAGTACAAACGTTTAATAAATTAAGGAAATTGGATGCAGACGTGATATGTCTCCAGGAAGTTCATATAAAAAAGGATTATAGAAAACTACTAGAGAATGTAAAATTAGGAACACTATACACAACACTAGCACAAAACAAGAAAGGAGGAATTGCTATATATGTTAAAGAAAAAATAAAATCAAAATTAATATATTCGGATGAAGAGGGGAGAATTTTAATGTTGGAAATAGAATTAGGGCAAAAACAAACTTTATTAACGGCAGTATATGCACCAAATAATAACCAACATGAATTTTTTAAAAAGGTACATAAGAAACTAGTGGATCTGGACTATGAAAATATTTGTATGATTGGGGATCTAAATGCAATAGTTGATGTTAAGAAAGACTATAAAAGTAGTAAAAAGAGCAAAAAGAAGAAAAATATATTACCAAAATCATTCTTTAACATGGTAACAGAACTTAACCTTCGGGATATATGGAGAGAGACACACAGATCAGACAAACAATACACATTTTATTCGTATCCGCATCAATCCTGGTCCAGGATCGATATGGCCTGGGTAACAACAGAAATACAGAACGGGATAGAGGAAATTGAAATAGGACTTAATGACTGGGCAGATCACAACCCAATAACAATAAAATGGAAAGGCCAGAAACAGAGAAAAAGATGGTCAATGAATCAAAGACTATGTAAAGACAAACAATATATACAGATGCTAGAAAAGGAACTGACATTATTTTTTCAGGTAAATAAAAAGGAAGAGACATCAACACAAAATTTGTGGGATACTACAAAAGCCTACATTCGGGGATTGACAATTGCATACAACTCTAAGAAAAATAAAGATAGGAGACTTCAACAAGAAAAACTGCAAGAAGAACTTAAAGAAACAGAAAGTGACCTACAGAAGGATCCACAAAACAAAAAGATAAAAGAAAAATGGAATATTATAAAACACAAGATTAATCTGACAACACAAAAAGAAATGGCACAGAAAATTAGGATGGCGAAACAAAATTACTTTGAAAACGCGAATAAAACCGGTCGATGGTTGGCCTATAAATTAAAAAAAGAAAAAGGTAAAAGAACAATACATCAACTACAAGATGAAAGTGGAACAGTACAATATAGACGGGAAGAGAAAAAGAACATAATACAAAATTTCTTCTCAAAGCTATACTATCAGGAAGATATAGCAGATGATAAAGTTAAACAATATATAGAGGCAGCAAAAATGAGCAAAATCACAGAAGAACAAAAGGAAATGTTGAATAGACCAATAACCGCAATAGAACTAGAAACAGCATTGAAAAAACAAAAAAATAATAAATCACCAGGCCCAGATGGAATTCCGGTTGAGTTTTATAAAAATACACAAGAGTCACTACAATGGATAATGTTGGAGATTTGTAATGAGGTGCTGGAGGAGGCGAAGATACCGGCATCTTGGACTGAAGCAATTATTACTCTCATCCCTAAGGAAGACTCAGACTTGCAACAAATTCAAAACTATAGGCCGATTTCTTTACTGAATACAGACTATAAGACATTTGTAACAATAATAGCAGAAAGGATTAAAAAAATCTTGAATAACTACATCCACCCAGATCAAAATGGATTTCTACCAGGACGACAGATAAAAAACAATATGAGGATAATAATGAACACCTTAGAATTCTATGAAGTCCACTCTGAAAGACAAGCTACACTGGTTTTCCTTGATGCCCAGAAGGCATTTGATAATTTGAATTGGAAATTTATTATAACACAACTGAACTACATGGAATTTGGGACAAAATTTGGAAAGATGGTTGAGAAAATATATACTAAACAAACAGCTAGGGTAATTATGAATGACGAAATGACAGAAAAAATTGAGATAACTAAAGGAGTAAGACAAGGGTGCCCACTCTCTCCTCTTCTATTTATTTTATCATTAGAAATACTTCTGACAAAAATCAGAGAGGACCAAGAAATAAAGGGTTTAAAAATTAAGAAGGAAGAATATAAGGTCCAAGCCTTCGCTGATGATTTGGTATTTATTTTGGAAGACCCATTAGAAACCGGCCCTAAATTAATTCAAAAAATAGAAGAATTTGGTGAGGTAGCCGTACTTAAGATTAATAAGAATAAATCCAAATTAATAACCAAAAATCTTACAAAGGCACAGGAAAGCGAATTGGAAGATAAAACAAAAATAAGCGTAACTAAAAAAATAAAATATTTAGGGATTTGGCTTACAGCGAAGTGCTCCTCGATTAAGGAGGATAATTATGATAAAATACTACACCAGATAAAAAAAGATTTAGAAAATTGGGAAAACCTACAAATTTCATTTTTAGGGAGGATTGCAACGATCAAAATGAATATATTGCCAAAAATATTATTCCTGTTCCAAGTTATTCCAATAAAACTAGGGAAAACATTCTTTCAAGAATTAAATAAATTGGTTACTAAATTTATATGGCAAAGGAAAAAACCTAGGATTAAATTAAAACTCTTGCAAGATACGAAAGATAAAGGGGGATTGGCATTACCAGAGTGGGAAATATATTACCAAGCATCAAGCCTAACTTGGCTAAAAGAATGGATGAAATTGGAAAATACCAGAATTTTAACACTTGAAGGACACGACTTGCAAGCGGGGTGGCATGCATTTCTATGGGACGAAAAATATAAAGTACATAGATACTTTCGAAGACATATAGTTAGGGATGCATTGCTACAGACTTGGGAAAAGATAAAACAAAAACATTACATAAGAATTCCAATGTGGTTATCCCCAACAGAAGCTCTGAAACACCCAAACCTACTGGACATAAATAAGATAATTAGATACAAGGAATTGGTAAATGAACAGGGAAATCTGAAAACAAAACAAGAATTGGAACAAGATGTAGGCAGAGAGATTGATTGGTGGACATTCACACAAATCCAATCTAAATATACAGAGGACAAAAAATTATATGAAATACAAAAAGAATCGCAAGAATTGGATAAAATTATACATGGAACAGAAATAAAATTAATTAGTAATATATATAAATATTTACTGAGATATAAAATGGAAGATGAGGTTGTCAAAGACACAATGATTAGATGGGCAAAAAATTTCGGATACAACATAGAATTGGAGAAATGGGAAAAAATATGGGAAACAAACATAAAACTGACTATGTCTGCGGCATTCAAGGAAAATCAGTTGAAGATGTTTTACAGATGGCATCTTCCACCAGCAAAGCTTGCTAAGATGTTCCAGAACAACTCACCGACATGCTGGAAATGTAAAAAGGTACATGGAACATATTATCATCTATGGTGGACATGCCCCGTTGCAAAAAAATACTGGACTAAAATAAGAAGATGGATGGAAGAAATAATAGATCAACCTGTAGATTGGAAACCAGAGATCTTCCTGCTGGGTATCTTAAATAGAAAATACAGTAAAGAAATACGGTACTTAATCTTACATATAACAACGGCAGCAAGAATAGTCTACGCACAGTTCTGGAAAAATGAGAATATACCATCAGAGGAAGAAGTGATAAGGAAAATCTTAGACTGTGCGGAGATGGACAAATTAACAAAAGAGATAAAAGAAAAGGAAGACACAGAGTACTATGTAATATGGAATAAGTGGTATGATTGGTTGGAGACTAGAAATAATAAATGAAAATAAATGCAGAAAGGTCAAGAAAGGGAAAATGTGTGTATAATAATGTATAATAATGTATAGTAATAATATGTATTATTCTTAGTATGAAATATAGTATGAACGAAGAAAATGGAAATAAGAAACAATGGGACAACAAGGACAAATATTTTTTAAAAAGAAGAATAAAGGGGGAAAATGTAAATAATAGAAGATTACAGTTACGAAATTGCTGTTTAAAAAAAAAAGGAGTATACATTGTATGTTTATGTGTGTTATGTTTTGTTGTCTTAAAAAAATAAAAATATATTAAAAAATATATATATATATATATTTCAAAGGGTCATCTCTCACTCTTCTCAGGATCTCGTCTCTTATAGATCTTTTAAGAAATCTAACGTATACTTCTCTAGGAACTTTATTTATAATTTGAGTTAACTATATAATTTGAGTTAACTCAGTATATCTGATCCAATTCTCTTTCCATTTCCTATTTCCCGATTTCTAATGCATCAGCCAGTAATTCTGTTATCAGATCTACAAGGTCCTCTTCCTTGTCTTCCATAATGTTTTGAAATCTTAAGAAGTAAGAAGCCTTTTCCATTTTCATGACTGCTATTGAGTCCTCTAAATCTCCATTTATTTGCATCAATTTCTGATTTTCATCTTTTAATTCTTCTTGTTGATTTATCTTCTATTTTTTTAATCCTTTGTTCATTTTTGTAACCATCTGTTTAAAATTTTCAAATTGAGAATCCATATTATTAATTTTTTGGTTCATTTTATCAAGGTCATTTTTCATCTCCTCATGGTTTTTCATTATAGCTGCCATGTGGGTAGCGATTGCCTCTTGGATTGCTTGTAGTGTCGCTTGTGTCTCTTTCTGGAAGCTGTTAGCCTTTTCTTGTTGAAGCATAGTATCAATTGCTCTCTGATAAACTGGACTTGCAAAAGCAGAGGAAGGGGCAGAGAGTACTTTTTTGCCAGCTTTAGTTAAATTCGGGACACTCATTTTATTCCTCGCCCTCAAATCTTTTAATCATAGTTTATAATCCACCAAGTAGTTCAAAGTTGATAGTCCCTTTCCAATTTGAAATTAAAAAATTGTAATCCAATGAGCTCCAAACAAGGAGAGGTAAAAAAAGAAAAAAGGAAAAAAGAAATATCTTGCTAGTAGTACTTTCTTGCCATTCACTCTGTCTCAAAACAACTTGTAAGATTCCAAGTCAAGCTGTATTTATAATCCAAGGAAGTCAGATGACTTCAAAGCAATTTGTACTTTTAATTATAATCCATCCTGTACAGAAAAGCAACCCAAAGAGATTCTTCTCTTTTTCCAGTCACAATCTCCAGGACTGTAGATTTCAGGGACATCAAAGGCTTTAGTCTATAAGCTGTGTCTGGGCATTTAGCCAAGTTCTGACACTCCAGCCACAATATCTAGATAAGGTAGTTTTTAGTTTTTCCACTAGATGTCATTAGGTGTCCATTTTGTATTTTTCCAACCAAGCTTTACGAAGTTTACAAAGTTATAGTCAGATGCTTTCCAATAAAAAAATATTCAGAAATGTTTCTGAATATTAAAGCTCCCCAAAATATTCTTCTTCTGTTCCACTCAATTATCTCCACAATAGTGTTGTAAGTTACTTTATTTTCCCCTGGAGGCTTAAACTGCCGCTTCTATTCAGGAGAGGAGTAAAAAAAAAATCCCCCCTCCCTTTAGCTTTGGGGATTTCTTGCTTTCGGGGACTTTTTCCAGAACAGATTTTTCAATTGTAGAAAGATAAGGAAGATAATCTTACCCAGATCAGCTGTTTTGCTATCGCTTGGTTGTAGTCATTTCTCCTGGCGGACAGCAGCTTCTGGCTGGCAGCATGGGTCAACGTTTCTTCCTGCCGGTCCCAGGGGCTTCCTTGGATCAAGCAGGTCGACTACAGCCAACCTGCGATCTACAAGGATTCGCCCTTTGGCCCGTCACCTCTACTGGGCGACTTTTGATCCTTTCGGACACCCAGCAGGTAGAATTCAGACGTGGGAAACAGAGCCTTGTTTCCCTGCGTCCGTGTTACTGCGACATCACAAACGGAAGTCCCTGGAAGATATTTCTACCAGTACTGCATGCAACTGGTTAAGTGGAACTAACATTTATAACTGACAAGGTTGGGACTGACAGTTTTTTTTTCAAGCAAATAGTATTATTTCAAGAATATGGGGGGGAGGGGGAGACTTTTAGCACATACATTTTGGTGTATTTTCTATTCTGTCACTGCTTTTATCTATTTTGCCAATCCTGCCATTCCAGTTTGCTCTCTTTGGGGGTCCTACCATGGAATCCTACTAATGGACTAGCCAGGTTTTTTTTTCATAAAAGCTGACAGTATTCTTTTGGATCTTTCTTCAATATCTTAAGTAATCCATATATCCCTACTATAGTTCAACTGAGGAAGGAAAATAGCAGACTCATAATTCATAAATCAAAAATACAACCACAAAGCTAAGCAAATACAGCATCTTTGACCAATTCTGGGAAAAAGAAAGGAAAAAAGAACCTTTTTTTAATGCCAGTCTTTTAGATCAGTTGCAAAATAACATGTGGTTTTAGTACTTAATGCTAGAGTAATTAAGATTTTGCTTTGTATTTAACATAGATTTTCCCTAAATTAAAATTTGGACCACAGAATAGGGAGTGGATTTAAACTTTTCTTAGGAGAAATATGTTATCTAATATGCTTGCAT
The DNA here is from genome assembly GCA_023970755.1 of Azemiops feae. NCBI lineage: Eukaryota > Metazoa > Chordata > Lepidosauria > Squamata > Viperidae > Azemiops > Azemiops feae. The sequence goes on from JALGBA010003650.1 coordinate 229,236, forward strand.
CTGAAGGAGATTTCAGGTGATACCAACTGACAAAAATAATTGGGTTACACATCATGCTACAACATGATTTGCTGCAACATACTTTATTTAAAAACCTGTAATTCATTAGACTCGCACATTTTAAGATGTGAGTTACAAATGACAAACCAAATAGATTGTCTAATTCGGGTACTGAGCCAAAACCAGAAAATTATATTATACAGCAATACTAAAGTAATCAAGTAGATAAGCAATGCATTTGTAACAATTTAAATTTATTTATTCTACTCAGAGTTTATTCTTTATTACAATTTGAAACTAATGAGTTAACTTTGGTTTAAAGTAAATTATGATTATGCATAGATTCATGCTGGAAACAACAAAGATTTTGTTAACAAAGTTTAACAAAATTGTATTTTTTAGAAGAATTTGTTCTAATTTTATTAGCCTTGTCTCAATAGCTATTAAATGATTCTTTAAAATACTTCATTTGATTCTTTTTTATTTTTCTTTTAGCAAGTCCAAAGAGTATGGCTCTAAAGAGCAAGATAATCAGACCAAGGCTATAACTATCATAGTGGTCATGAATTCCTAAGCCGTCTCAGACCCCACTCCCAGAGAAGGCAGATTAAAGTCTCCCAGAACCATAAGCCTGGAGAACTCCACTGCCAATCCTGAGAATGAGTTGAGCAACTCCGGCAAGGATGTTGCTTCACATCAGGGACGCTAATACAGAAACAACAATCTCTGGAACTGATAAAAGGAATAGAGTCTCAAATTCAGCAACTTGCAGAACAGTGACACTCCTGGAAGGCACTCTCCACATAATCCAGAACCTGGTTGAACACATTTCCAAAAGGGGGACACATACTACCCCTCAAATCTAGCTAGGTCTCAATAATTCACATCAGGCTGGCTTTCTCATCCATGATTAAATCACAAATAAAAAAGGCCTTATTACAGACTGCTTCCATAAGAAGAGAATCCATGGCAATCTGTAGGAAACAACCCTCCTCTGCTGCTAGTCTTCCCCAATTCAGCCAGTTGCCCCCCTCCAACATTTCCAAGGGGACAATCCAGAAGTCTTTCAAGTCCTAGGCTGAATTGCCTAGGATTTGGCAAACTACATGCCACGTTGTCTATCTCTGGCTAAACCATGAAGGCATCACATCAGATTGCCACCATTTCTAATGCCAGTGGCATTGTCAGCATTGTCTCAACAGGATGCACATTGGCCAGACAATACCAACAGGAAAAATGGCATCTGGCATCACTGGCATCACCGCCTGCACTCCCACTAGACCCCTTCAGCACCTTAGTGACCAATCACCCAAGCTGCACCAGTCTGACAAGCTTTCTTCTCATTGCAAACAGCCTCAGCAAAACTCCCACTGCTGATATAGATTTACAAGAGCAAGAGGTGTGCATTAGCTGTGCACCTTCATACCAAACAGCCCAAGAAGAAATACTAGGCACATAGCCCAGCTCACCTAGCTTGGGGTCCAGTTCAACTTGTTAATTGCAAAATGAGTCAAAAAAGGCTAGGTAAATGCAGAATCTATCTAATTAACCAATTAAACACAAATTCAATCTGCCCTTATATAACTCTAACATACACACATCCTTTGAAACATACTAATGTGAACAGAGCCTACAACACACATTCACCACTTTACCACCACCCACTCCTTAGATTCATATCTCCCCTGGTGAGTTAATGCTGCTGGGCAGGGATTCTGTGGAATTCTGTGGTTGGGTCCTAGCAGTGATTAATTCTTCTTTGAAAGAAGGGGTTATTGTACAAGCATCCTTAAAGAGGCTTTGTTTGCCTCTCCTTAAGAAGCTACCACTGTATTGAATCGCTGTTTTTTTAGGAATGATGTTGGAAATGGTGGTTGCATAGCAGCTTCAATGGTCAAATGAGGCAGCTTATTTGGATCTCTTTCAATAAGGATTCAGCCTGGACATGGGACAAGAGATGGCACTGGTTATACTTTTAGAACATCTTTGATGGAAGTGGGAGCAGGACAGGGGTAGTGCATCCATCCTTGATCTTTTTGACCTCTCTGCAACCTTTGGATACCATCAACCATAGTATCTGGATTGGCTTCATGGGTTGGGAGTGAATCTAGTGGGAATATTGCACTGGTTCACTTCCTTTTTGCAGAGCTAATACCAATCAATGTTAACTGAGAGAAAGAAATCCTCAGGGTTCCTTAGGGTTTGGTATCTTTCTACTTTTATTGAACAACTACAGGAAGCTACAGAGGGAGTTCATCCATCGCCATGGAGTAGGATAAGTTGATGATACTCAGTTATGTATCTCTGTCACTAGTGATGTAGTAGATGTCTTATCCTAGTGCCTGGAAACTGTAGAGGTTTGGATGGGGAACAACAGATTTCAGTGAAATCTAGCAAGATTCTGTAAGTCTGGGTTTTGGGGCTTTAGTACTGGATGGGATGGCATTGCTCAAACAGACCATAGTGTGCAATCTGAGGTCCTTCTAGACCTGATTCCTGCTCAAGGAGCAATGGCAGTTGTGGCTGGGGACAGGGGCTTTGCACAACTTCATGTTTTTGCCAATACATTGCTTCCTAGAACATAAGGTTCTGTTCATAATCACTCATGTCCTGGTCATCTTCAGAATGGATTACCGTAATGTGCTCTACATGGGACTGTCCAATGATGGGATTTAAATATGTGAACAACTGGTTCTCTGTGTGGATGCCGCTTCTGGAAGTCCATTCTGGGCCTGGGCAACAAAAAATTAGCTACCGGTTCTGCCCAAGTGGTGCGAACTGGCTGAATCCCACCACTGGGACTGTCCCTAAAGAACATCTCAAAGCTTCAACTGATGCAGAATGTGGGTGTGCAGTCAGTTGGGTGCTCCTAGGACAGTATACATTATACCTCTGTTCTGTCAGCTGCATTGGTTGTTTCTTGGTGCAAGTGAAAATGTTGGTTTTGATCTTTAAAGCCCTACATTTGAGAGACTGCCTCTTCTCTGTTATACCTAACCACCCACCTGGTCAGGTAAGAGAGATATGCTCTGTGAGTCCCATCCCCAAAAGAGCTCTATCTGGTGGAACCAGGCAATATGTCTTTTCTGCTATGAACCCAGCAGAACCCTTGGAACATCTTTCATCCTGAGGTGAGGTTAACACCATCTCTGTCAGTCTTCCAGAAAGCCCCCTAAAACATGTTTTTTTCACAAGCTTTGGAGATCCCAAGGACAGCTTGCAAGATGGTTGTATGAAATTGATGTTTGTTCTCCCACTTTCTTGGGTTTTGTTTATTTTATATGTTTACTTTATTTATTATTGTTTTTAGATTGTTATTGAATTTTTCACTGTTGTGTTGCACACTACCCAGAGTCTGTTTGTGAACTTGGTGACTATATAACAGTGCTTTAAAAAAGTCAAAATGTGATTTAGTAAACTCACCTCTTCTTTCACACTGCTTGGAGAGCCCTCGACCTGTACACCGTTTTCCTGAAGGGAAAATATTTTACAGTTAAAATTAAGGTAGTCACATTATATAATCTGTAATAAAAAATATGCTAATTAATATTTGTGTAACCATTGAATAAAGTCAAGGCAGTACTTACATATTCTCAAATAATAACTTATTAATACATAAACAATATAATTCTTGAAACAAAATGTGTTAATATTGATAGCAAAAGTGCTTTATTAAAACATCCAAAAGAATAAATTTAATTATTATTCCAAAAGCATTAATTTAATTTAATTGACAAGAGCTTCTATTCAAACAATATATAACAAACCCTCATACACTGGGGTATGCAGTAGATCCAGAGTGGGAAGATGCCTTATGTCTGGCAGAAGCACAGGTAGACAAAAAGCTTTTAAAAAAGATTTTCAGACTCCAAAATAAACACAATTTTGATATACATTCACAATTTAGATATATATTTCAGCAACTGAAAAGAAAATTAATCCATAATGTATTAAATAACCTAATCTAGATTCCCCTAAGACCTACATGTTTTTAACTAATCTGGTTGGAACCTACTGGGATTAGAGTGTTTTTACATTATGAAACTTCCTTGAGGGTCTGCACCAGTGGTGGGATTCAAATATGTGAACAATCGGTTCTCTGTGGGGATGCTGCTTCCAGGAGTCCATTCTGGGCCTGGGCAAGCTACCGGTTCTGCCGAAGTGGTGTGAACTGGCTAAATCCCACCACTGGTCTGCACCAAATTCATTTTCCACAATAAACTAAACAACACAGTGTTTTAAACTACTTAAAAAAATACTGATAATATAAGTCCCAAGTATGTAGATATATTCACAATACTTTAAATGGACAAAATAAAAAACAATTTCAAAATCCAGACAAAAATGAAATTTAAGCTTTTGGAATATTACAGTAATTAATTCTCAAGATTAGGCATACCAGTTGGAAGAGTCAGCAATAATGTGTATCTGTAGAAGAACAACATATATTCTTTTTTTTTGTAATATATTTTATTGATTTTTTTAAAACATAAATCACAATAATTGGTGAACAGTGTGTTGTCTGGGTTACATTTGTAAAACAATCATTATCAATTGATTTCTATAATCCATAATCCACATACTGGTTTTAGTTGATTTCCTCTTTTCTCAAAATATCCTCTTTTGCGAACATTGAGTTAATACAATTCTTATTGTTTTGATAGATAACAGTTAAATATATATTTTTCCCAATATTCCTAAAAATAATAATCACATCAACATAATATTTCTTTTCTATCTAATCATTCTGGTTGCCTTATCATAGATCCTGTTACAGTCCTTATTTTAATTTGTTTCTCCCACCAAATTCTAGGTATTCTTACTGGTTAAGATTTTCTCAAAAATTAATTACATTTAAAAATTTAACTCTATTTTTCCATATGAACCATCTCACACTTTTACATTTCTTAAGGAATAGATAAAACAATGGGAAAAAAAGGAAAGGAGAGGAAGAGTAAAGAAACATAAAAAATAACATACTACTTAAAATATATATCCCTCCTAAGCTAATATATATTTATTTCCTAAATTTCTTATTCTTTTTAACCGTAATTAAAAATATGTTTAATCTTTAAACATTTAATACATCTAGTCATCTAGTCCAGACATGTCAAACACAAGGCCCGTGGGCCGGATACGGCCCGCCAATGGCCCAAATTTGGCCCCTGGAGCTGTTTCAGAAATGGCAAGGGACCGGCCCCCGCTGCCCCAGCCCTGGCCCACCCTAACCTGGCTGGGCGCCCTCCCGGCGCATGCACAAGAAATGGTGAGCGCTCGGAGGCTGGTGGTGCGCAGAGCCAGCTGCAGCTCATTTGCCTCATCCCGCCCCACCCCTCCCAGCCTCGCCTGTCACACCTGGCCATGCTCCATTTTACTGGGCCTCTCCTCGTCCGGCTCTGCTTTGCCAGGCCTCGCCTCACCACGCCTGGCTCCACTTTGCTGGGCCAGGCACCAAAGCGCCGCTGAATACAGCAGAGTCTGTGTGCATGCCTGCCTTGCCCATGTCAGCCAAGCTATCCACGGCACGCTACAGCTGATCCAAGGCATGGAAAACAAAGGCTGACGGGTGAGCTTGTAGCAGGCGAACACACAGACTCCGCTCTTTTCGGCAGCCCTTCTTGCCGTTGGGGCTGCTGCTCGCCTTCCTCTGCACTAGCGCCTCCATGCCCCGCTCGCCGGCCTGGTCTCACAACCTGCAAGGCTTTTCTTTCACTGGGATCGCCCCACCTTCCTGAGCAAGGAGGAAACAGAATGGGAGCTTTAGGATTCTGCCTGCCAGCGTGCAATAGGAGATCGCAGGGGCTGTCGGGAAGACACGGCAGGTGAACAGCAGCAGCTTGTGGTTTCTGGCATGGGGGCGGCGGAAGCAAAACTGACCTTTTGGCAGGCGTAGATTCAATCCTGGCGTGGAGGCAATGGAGGGGAAGGTGGACTGAAAGGGAAGCCACTGCTCCACACGTTTTTTTCTAAGCTGCCAGAGACTCCGGACAGAGGTTTCCCATTTTGACCCCTTCCCCTAGCGCACGGGTCGGCAACCCGCGGCTCCGGAGCCGCATGCGGCTCTTTCAGCCGTCTCCTGCGGCTCCTTGTCCTCCGCTGCCATGTGCAGTCCGAAAAAAAAAGTGGGATAAAAAAAGTTCAACCAATGAATTCAAACTTCTCACAAAAAAAATAATTCACAAAGTTTGAATTGATTGGTTGAACTTTTTCCTTCTTCAGACCGCACGTGGCAGCAGCGGTGGAAAAGCCGGGAGGACGGCTGGAAAGGTGTCCCTTTGCCGTCCTCTGGAGGCAAAACCTGGGTAAGGAGCCGTGGGTGGGGGTGGCGAGTCTCGGGGTGCCTCTTCCCTGCCCGCCGGGTCTCCCCTCGCCCTTCTCCGCTGCCGCCTCTGCTAGCCCTGAGGGGGGTCACCGGGGGTCTCGGAAACTTCCCCTCTCGGCCCACACCTTTCGGCCATCTCGGCCTCTTTTGAGATTCCCCCGCGGCGACTGCCCGGCCCTTTTCCCACCTGCTGCGCGGCACCCCTTCGCCGTCCTCCTGTCGCCGCCGCTGCTGCCGCCACCCGCGCTGAGCAGAGGCAGCAGCGACCGGGCGGCCGCGCCCCTTCGCCGTCCTCATGTTGCCGCCGCCACCCGCGCTGAGCGGGGCCGGAGAGGCAGCAGCGACCAGGCAGCCGCGCCTCTTCGCCTTCCTCCCGCCGCCGCTGCTGCCGGTGGTGCTAAGCGGGACGGTAGAGGCGGCGGCGACCGGGCAGCCGCGCCTCTTCACCGTCCTCCCGCCGCCGCCGCTGCTGATGCCGGTGGTGCTAAGCAGGACGGGAGAGGCGGTGGCGACCGGGCAGCCGCGCCCCTTCACCGTCCTCATGTTGTTGCCGCCGCCCGCGCTAAGCGGGGCAGGAGAAGTGGCGGCGACCGGGCAGCCGTGCCTCTTCACTGTCCTCCCGCCGCCGCCGCTGCTGCCGGCGGTGCTAAGTGGGATGGGAGAGGTGGCGGCGACCGGGCAGCCGCGCCCCTTCACCGTCCTGTCGCCGCCGCCACCCGCGCTGAGCGGGGCCGGAGAGGCGGTGGCGACCGGGCAGCCGCGCCCCTTCACCTTCCTGTCGCTGCCGCCACCCGCGCTGAGCGGGGCCGGAGAGGTGGCGGCGACCGGGCAGCCGCGCCTCTTCGCCGTCCTCCCGCCGCCGCCGCTGCTGCTGCCGGTGCTGCTAAGCGGGACGGGAGAGGCGGCGGCGACCGGGCAGCCGTGCCCCTTCACCGTCATGTCGTTGCCGCCGCCCGCGCTAAGCGGGGCAGGAGAAGTGGCGGCGACCGGGCAGCCGCGCCTCTTCGCTGTCCTCCCGCCGTCGCTGCTACTGCCGGTGGTGCTAAGCGGGACGGGAGAGGTGGCGGCGACTGGGCAGCCGCGCCCCTTCACCGTCATGTCGCCGCCGCCACCCGCGCTGAGCGGGGCCAGAGAGGAGGCGGCAGCGACTGGGCAGCCGCGCCTCTTCGCCGTCCTCCCGCCGCCGCTGCCGGTGGCGCTAAGCGGGGCGGGAGAGGTGGCGGCGACCGGGCAGCCGCGCCTCTTCGCCGTCCTCCTGCCGCCGCTCCTGCTGCCGGTGGCGCTAAGCGGGGCGGGAGAGGTGGCGGCGACCGGGCAGCCGCGCCCCTTCGCGGCCCAGGAGCAGAGTTGGGGCCGTTGCCTATCACAGTCACACGGACGGCAGGCCTGGCTCACAGGCAAGGGTTCTCTGGGGTTCTTTTGCTGGGAGGGCGAGGAAGCAGCGGGGAAAGACAGCTCCGGAGGGAGGCAGCCCAGCAACCAGAAGCCGGCGGTCCAGCGGAGCGGCACGGAAGACCTACCGGTCAGCGTGGGAGGCAACGCTGGAGCCTCCCACGCTGACTGGTAGGTCTTCCGTGCCGCTCCGCTCGGACCGCCGGCTTCTGGCTGCGGGGCTGCCTCCCTCCGGAGCTGTCTTTCCCCGCTGCTTCCTCATCCTCCCAGCAAAAGAACCCCAGAGAGCTGGAAGACGTCCTTTCTCCCACTTTCCGCTTCTCATCCTCTTTTCCAAGCACCTCTCCCAGAGCGAGCCAGAAGCCTCAACTATGGCCTCCTACAGCAGGCTGAGATAGGCGAGCCCCAGCGGCCCTCTGCTGCCGCCTTGGAAGATTTGCCGCAGCAGCTCCTTCTCCCTGTCGGCCTCCTCCTCCCTAAGAAGAAAGTCCCAGAGAGGTAGAGTGCGGGGGGGGGAGCAGTCTTTTCCGAGGGGAGGAGAAGCCAGGACGGCAGAGCCGTCCATACCAGAGCTGGACGGGAGGGCAGGGCCAGCGCATGTCTCACCTTAGGCTCCACTCTAATCAAGCCCCCTGTTCCGTGTGCGCATGCGCGCGCACATGCGGCTCCCAGGTTTTTTTTTTTGTGAGGGAAACGGGTCCAAGTGGCTCTTTCAGTGTTTCAGGTTGCCGACCCCTGGTATAGGGTATCCAAATGACAATGTAACACTCCTTTTTATCTGCAATTAGTAGCTATGTTTTTGTTAACTTATTTTAATTCAGTCTTCAAACAGCTATTATTCCTGCAGGACAATAAATGTTTCATGTGGAGTCAGTAAATACAATACTAGGCCTCACTGTGCAAAAGCCATCTTTCTGAGAGAGAGGGAATACAACAGGAACAGAAACTGCATCACAGGAACAATAGAGATGAATCATAAAATAGCAATATGACACAGGAAACAAATACAATAGAGATGAATGATAGAGCTACATATAAGGTAAACATAACACCCATAACATCTTCCCCTTTTCATGTTAACCAAACAACATTATGAAATTTTGGATGAGAACCAGTAACAACACTTCCTATAGATTGAGTCTGTTGGGTGGTCATGAACGTCTGCCACTACAGGTGAAGACTGGCCCTCTTTGTACTAAGAGTTTCTCCAACCTTGCTGAGGTTGCTGGGCTTTTTTCACCGCTTACTGGGAGTTCTGCGTTTGACTGCTGTCAGGTATACCGGCTCGCTCAGGACTGTTATTAGCATTGGTCTGTAACACTAGTACTGTGCATTTCCTATTGCCAATGGGTAAGTGTGGCCCGGTAATACCAGGTGAGTTGGGCCTGTCCACTGGATAGGGAGAGTCAGGCTGCAAGTCAGGCTGCTCAGCCATATGCAGATCCACACAATTGCGATGATAGAGGGTTCCATCAATGTCCACTAGATACTATAGGAGCATAGTGCCACCTGCTGTAAACAGATACCCATTTTCCAGCAACCTGTTTGATCTTCAGGTAGCAGTTTCATTCAGATTCGTCCCCAATATTCAATTCTGGCAAATCTCTGGCTGATTTGTCATATCTTGCCTTAAGTCGTAACTTTTCTGGGACACCTTGTATCACAGAAGGCTCAAGCAACTTATTTGTCACTGGTAAAGAGGTCTTTAGTCTCCTTGACATCAGTCTCTGTGCCGGACTACTGTCCATGCCCTCGGTTGGAGTATTTCTCCAATGCAGAATGGCCTTCCATGGGTCTTTACCATCACTTTGCGCTTTCTTGCATAAACTCTTAACAATCTTCATAGCTGATTCAGCTTTGCCATTAGCATGTGGATGACATGGTGAGGAAGTCACATGCTCAAATTCCCACTCAGTGGCAAATTTCCTAAACTGTACGCTTGCAAATTGAGGGCCATTATCAGAGATCACTTTATCTGTTTGGCCATGATGTGCAAACTGATCCTTGCATCTCTTAATGGTAGTTTCAGCAGACAAATCAGGAAGAAGTTCAATTTCTCAAAAATCTGAATAATGATCAGCTAGTATCAGGTACTCTTTTCCTGCATAGTTGAACAAATATATATTGATGATCTGCCAAGGATGTGAGGGTATCTCATGTGACATCATGGTTTCTTTTTGTTACAAATGTGCATATTCATTGCAAGTGGGACAATTGCTAACAAAGTCTTTGATTTCGCCTTGCATGTTAGGCCAGTAAAGAGTATCACGAGCTTGTCTGTAGCATGCCTCACCTCCAATGTGGCTTGAGTGTATGCGCAATAACATCTCTGCTCTCAGTGTCTTTGGCACTGACGTTTGGGCCTTTGTACAAGATACATCTTGTATGCTGATCTCATCTCTGAAGGACCAATATTTCCCCCCAATTGCAGAAACTGCCTCCTTCTCATCTGGCCACCCAATCAGAACAATAGCCTTCAGTGCCTGTAAAGCAGCATCAGTGTCTGTGCGCTGCTTGAACCACTGATTTGTGACGTTAAGATAGTTTGAAAGTATTCTGTTTCTTCTTTTCTTTCAACCTCATAGTAAGTCTGTCCATTTCCGCACATTCTAGTATTTTTTATATATATATAAATTTTATTAGTTTTTATAGGATTGGGAGTGAGGTAGGGTCGGGATTGGGGTTGGGATTTGGGTTAGGGTTGGGATTAGGATTTTTTTCAAATAACATTCTCAATATTTAGCAAACAGCATGTCAGGATTCATGTGTTTAACAAAAAATAATAGATAATAGTTAATTATCATAAACATTATGTTAATTAATTGCTCAATAGTCTTCTTCTTGCTAATATATTCAAAGTTACATATCACATTCCTTTCTCTCTAACTTGTTTTTCTAGCCCACGGGTCAGCAACCCGCGGCTCTGGAGCCGCATGCGGCTCTTTGAGCCTTCTCCTGCGGCTCCGAGCCTCCTCCGCCATTTGCAGAGAGAGAGACAGAGAGAGACACTTGCACTTCCCTTCTCTCTCTCTCTCATGCGGACTTGCCCCTCGTGGGGCTCCTGATTGGCCCTGCGCCCGGGTGCCCTGGCCCTGGGAGAAGCGCGGCCAGGAAGTCCCTTTCCTGCACTGGCTCCGTCCGAGGCGAACGTGGCCGGGAAGCCACGCAGGGAAGCCCCGGGATCCCCGCTGGGAGCGGCCCGCCGGAGCCTCCGCTGAACGGGCCAGCCCTCCCGCAAGCCATGGTCCCAAGGGAGAGCAGCCCCTGTGATCCCCAGCCGGCGCGACCATTGGCCAACCAACAGCAGAGCCAGTGACGGAGGGTCGGTGGTGGGGGGAGGGAGGGCGCTCTGAGTCCACGGACCGCCACCGCAAAGCATCCGCGGGGTAGGTGGCGTGCCCCCCCGGCTTACCTGTACCAGGCGGAGGGGCTGGCAGGGGCCAGTCAGGCAGAGCAGCCGCAGCATCACGGCCAGGGCCAACGGGCCGCGTGGCACCAGCCCCCCAATGGCCCGCCGCGGCTACATCTCATGGGCAGAGGGTGAGCCTGGGCAGTGCGGAATCCCGGCTGCGACGGCAGCTTCCTCAACCTCCTCCTCCTCCTCCCCTTCTTCCTCCTGCTGTCCCCCGGGCGGCCGTCCCAGCTGGGATGGCAGCCGGCGGGGGCATCGCTCCCTGGGCCATCCCCGGGCCGCTCCCTGGGCAGCCGAGCCGGCCACGCGTCTCCCCGGGCCGGGCTGGGCAGCAGTCCCAGCCGGGGCAGCGGCGGCAGGGGCATCGCTCCCTGGGCCGTCCCTGGGCAGCCGAGCCGGCCACGTGTCTCCCCGGGCCGAGCCGGGCGGCAGTCCTGGCTGGGCCGATGGCCGGCGGGGGCATCGCTCCCTGGGCCATCCCCGGGCCGCTCCCTGAGCAGCTGAGCTGGCCACGCGTCTCCCTGGGCCGGGCCGGGTGGCAGTCCTGGCTGGGCCAGCGGCATCGCTCCCTGGGCTGTCCCCGGGCCACTCCCTGGGCAGCCGAGCTGGCCACGTGTCTCCCCGGGCCAGTCCAGGCGGCAGTCCCAGCTGTGGTGGTGGCGGCGGGGGCATTGCTCCTTGGGCCGTCCCCGGGCTGCTCCATGGGCAGCTGAGCCGGCCACGCATCTCCCCGAGCCGGTCCGTGGTGCCCCGGGCGCCTTTCAGTGCCTTCTGCTGCCTCCTGCCCCCCTTCCCCTCCCCTTCGGTGCTGTCTGCCTTTCGTTCTCTCTCTCTCTCCTCACCTGGAGAGAAAGAGAGAGAGGGAGAGGGAGAGAAAGAGAGAGAGGGAGAGGGAGAGGAAAGAGAGAAAGAGGGAGAGGAAAGAGAAAGAGTGAGAGAGAGGAAAGAGAGGGAGAGGAAAGAGAGAGGGAGAGGGAGAGAGGAAAGAGAGAGGGAGAGGAAAGAGAGACAGGAAAGAGAGAGGGAGAGGGAGAGAGAGGAAAGAGAGAGGGAGAGGAGAGAGAAAGAGGGAGGGAGGGAGGAGAGAGAGAGAGAGAGGAAAGAGAAAGAGAGAGAGGAGAGAAAGAGAGAGAGGAAAGAAAGAGGGGAAGCGCAAGTGCCTCTCTCTCACTCTCACACACACACACACACACACAAACACACTGAGTGGGGGAACAGGACTGGCAGACCAAGGGCAGAAAGAGGGAGAGAGAGAGGGAGGGAGGGAGAGACAGAGAAAGAGAGAGAGAGACCCTTTTCACATCTAAAATGAAGATAACACTGCATATATCCTTTTTTACCTTAATGATATATATATATATATATATGAGCTAGGAAGTTTTTTCTTCCCTGTATGTACTTTAGAGTGAAGTTGAAGCAGTTAAAGTACTGTGCCCACCGCACTTGCTTTGGGGACAATTTGCGGGGAGTTTTCAGTGCTTCTAGATTTTTGTCATCTGTCCATACTTCAAATGGCACCTTGCTCCCTTCTAGATAGTGTCGCCAGTTTAACAGTCCCCACCTAATAGCGAAGGCCTCCTTCTCCCAGATTGCTCGCTTTCAGTAAATTTTTTAGAGGTGTAGGCGCAGGGTTGTAGAACTCCACTTTTGTTCTTTTGCAGTAGTACAGCTCCGACTGTCACGTCGCTGGCGTCAGCTTGGATTACAAAGAGTTCTCCTGGGCAGGGGTGCTTTAGGACCGGTTCAGCAGCAAATAGTCTTTTTAAATTCTCAAAAACTGTTTGACAGCTCATAGTCCATGTAAGTGGCTGGCCCGGTCGTGGTTTTCCTTTGCCTGTTTTGAGTAGTTCTGTAAGGGGTAGGGCAATCTCGGCAAAGGAGGGGATGAATTGATGATAGAAGTTGGCAAAACCTAAAAAGCTCTGAAGCTGTTTGCGAGTCTTTGGGGGCTGCCACTCAATTATAGTTCTCACTTTGGCTGGATCCATTTCAACGCCCTTATTGGAAATTCTGTAGCCAAGATAATCTAATCGGGTCTGGTGAAATTCACATTTCGACAATTTGGCATAAAGCTTGGCATTCAATAGTTTCCTTAACACTTCTCTCACCAGCTTTATGTGATCAGTCATATTCGTGCTGTATATCAGGATATCATCAAGATACACCAGAACCCCTTTGTACAAGTAATCATGTAGGATCTCATTAATCAACTGCGTGAATACGGCTGGGACCCCCTGTAGCCCAAATGGCATGATTTTGAATTGATAGCTCCCCGTGGGGCAGTTGAAGGCAGTTTTCCACTCGTCTCCCTCCTTTATTCTCACCTGGTAATATGCCTCTCTGAGGTCTAATTTAGTGAAGATGCTCCCCTTAGCCAAGTGGGTTAGTAAGTCCTTCAGGAGGGGGAGGGGGTATTTATTTTCCACACTCACTGCGTTCAGACCTTTATAATCCACGCAAAGACGAAGAGACCCATCTTTTTTCTTTAAATAACACAAGGGCTCCCACAGTAGATTTGGCCTGTTCAATGAACCCCCTTGCTAGGTTTATGTTGACGTATCGTTGCATCTCCTCCATTTCGAGGGGGGACATAGCGTATATTCTCGGTCGTGGGAGTTTGGCTCCTGGCACCAGTTCGATAGAGCAGTCATTGGGTCTGTGAGGGGGCAGGGCATCGCATTCTTTTTCACTAAATGCCTCCGCTAGGTCCTGGTATTCACTGGGGATGAGTGGTTCGCCTGGTGGTGGTGAGGCAGCCATGTGCGCTCGCTCATTGGGTGGCCTAGTGTCCTGCAATGTCGGTTGAATCAGTGGGAGGTTTAGGCCCTATAGATAAGTCTCACAGTTCTCATTCCTTTCTCCCACCAGATAAATGGCTTCCATTTGTCCAACCGGGCTAATCCTAGGATCACAGCCTCAGTCATGTTTGGGGCCACCAGGAAGTGAATAAACTCCCAGTGCTCACCTATTTCTAGGCGTAAGGGCTCAGTTATTTGCGTGACTAGAGTCCCTCCCATCAGGGAGCCATCAGCTTGCTCAAACCTCACAGGTTTGGAGAGCTGTTTTGCCCGTACACCCATTTTCATGGCAAATGGCAGGCTAATGATGCATCGGGTGCATCCAGAATCGATTAGCACTTTTAAGTCTATTTGTGCCCCCGACTTAGGGATTATAAGTTTGGCTGGCAGTGAAAAAGGCAGGACGTGTCGACTCACCATCGGATCGTTCTCTCCTTCATCGTCGCTGTCAAAGGAGGGTAGAGTGGGGGCGGGTCCACCCGGAGTCCCGGTGCCCTCCTGTGCGGGGGATGTGACCTGGGCAACAGGTTCCTGCGTGATCCGGTTGAATTTCTCTCTCGTCAGCCGCTAGGCAGGTTCCTTTCTCGCCACTGGTTCTGATCTGCTCTGTTGTTGGGGGTAGCGGACTGGACAGTTTGCTGCTCGATGTCCCTCCTGTCCGCACCGGAAACACTTAATTGGCGGGCCTGCAGGTGGCCTGGGTCTTTCAGCCATCGCAGTAGTTAAGAGGTTTTTGTGGGGGGGATTGCCGTTCGGGTTGCTCCGGCTCGGGTTCAGGTGGGGGGGCTTCTTAAAGCGGGCGAGCTGAACATCTAGCTTCACCGCTGCCTGGTACCATTCTTGCAGCTGATCAGGTATTGCTCGGTAGATGTAGGCCTGAGAGAGGTGGTTGTCTAATCCCTCAATGAAGTGATGGATTAGGGATTGCTCAGGCCACCCCTCTATTCGACCTGCTATCTTGCGAAATTCTCGCATGTACTCCAGAGCAGACCTGCCGGCTTGTTTTATTTTGTGGATTTGTTCTCCTGATTTGAGGCCTATGGATGGGTCCTCAAATCTTTCTCTCAGCCCTAGGAGGAAGAGGTGGGGGTCCTCCAATTCGGGGGCTTGCTCATTATATAAATTGTTCAGCCATTTGGATACTTCTCCCCCTAGGCTGGACGCAAACACATCGACCATGGCACCTGGGTCCGGGTAGAGATAGGCCCAGCAGTTCAAATGAGAGCGCACTTGGTTGAGGAAAAAAATGAGCTTCTCTGGGTCCCCATCGAAGGTTCTCTGAAAGATGGTGCAATTATAGGCTGTTGGGGCCCCCACTGTGGTTGTTGCTGATGGCCCCATCCTGGCTGCTGGTTCAACGGCTGCTGGGCTCCCCACTGCACTCGTCCCCCCAGTTGCTGCTGGCCCCTCAGCGGTTGCTGTACGTTCGGGGGCGGTGACCAATCTCCTTGCTGTGATCGTCCTCCCACCTGCTGCTGATCTCCTGGCTTCTGCACCACCCCTAGCTGTTGCAAGCCCTCTATTAGCTGTGGCAAGCTCAGAGGCTGCTGACCATCCACCTGTGGGGGATGCCAAACTTCCCATTGCTGCAGAGGCCTCAGACTAGGATTCCCTCTCTCTTCAGGGCTGGAATCCCTGGCAGGGGAAGACAGGGTCTGGAAGGCTGTCTGATCTGCAATGGAGGGGCTGTAGGCTCCTCTCTGCAGGAGTTGATTTCTGCTTCTCATCTCTAGCTTTTCAAATCTTTCCAGTGACTCACCCGAACCTTCAGTGGCAGACGATCTGGTAGCTCTCCACCGGTTTGCTTTTGCCAATGAGAGTGGCCAGGCAGTCTCGAGGCATCTGGAGTCTCTGCTGGGCTGGGCCCGGGCTGACGGCCAGATCAGCTCTCCTAGCTGCGTGGGTTCTGCTTTTATCTGCCAAAACTCATCTTCCCACAGCATGCTGTCTGTTGCTTCCACCTCTGGGGTATCAGCAGATGCCAGGTCATCGTCTTCAAGCAGACTCCCTTTTCCCATGATGAAATTTTCCTCCTGAATCTTTGCCAGCTTCTCTCAAGCCTACAGACAGCGGCTGAAGTTCAGGACCCCAGGTTGTTTGAAAAGAATATAGATCTTGGCATGATGTCATTGTTCCGACTAATGAAACATTTCAAAGAACTTCCAGGCATTGTTTATCCTAAAAAGTCTTTATTCATGTAACAAAGTGTCAGCACGGCATGGAAGGGCTGCCAAAATCTGAATTCCTCTCCCCTGAGCACATAATATTCCAGCCTATTTCCCTCCTCTTATTTACAGTCATAAATCATGTTCTTCAATTAGTTTGAAGGGCAAAGTTTCTCTTCCGTTCTACAGCCCGCCAGTTCCTTATCTTCTAATCCCCACACACATTCTTTCTCTTCCCCTCCCAGCATCATTTAAGTTAACTCTAAAAATATCACACAGCTCTGCATATTTTGTCAAAGCAAGAACACCCAATGTTAGCAGCGTTGACAGCTTTAGGCAATATATTTCCTCCTTTCCTCCCTTGTTTAGAGCTTTTATAGTCCAAAGTTCCATCTGTTAAGTCTCCCATTATACAGAGATTTTGATAGTTTAAATCTAATATTTTTTAATGTAACTTTTGGTAGAATTGTTCTTGTTTATCATTTGGTGCATATATTGCTACCATCAGTATCTGTTTTTGATCCATCATTATTTCCACCATTAATATTCTCCCCGCTTCATCCGCATAAATTTGTTTAGGGTTCATTGTTTCTTTAATGTGTAGAGCTATTCCTCTTTTCTTTTGAAGTGCTAATGCAAAGTTAAGTTTACCAATTTTCAGTTGTTCTAACAACTTATAATATTGTCTCTTAATATTTGTTTCTTGGAGACAAATTATATCCATTTTTAATTTTTGTAATTGTGTAAAGAATTTTCTCCTTTTTGAGGGAGAATTTAATCCATTTATATTCATTGACAAAATCCCACTCACCTTCTTCATCTCTTTCAATTATATCTAGGTCTTAATCTTCTAGTCGATCTTATCTGTCTCTGATCGCTTGGTCTTGCTCCTACTTCTGTGTTTGTATTTTTAATTTCTTCCTCCTCTCTTGGTTTGACTGCTCCTTCTACTGCCATTTCTTCCTGTTTCTTTGTTTCTCTTTGTACCAGATTCAAATCACCTCCTTCCAGAAATGCTCTATAGTTGTCGAAGACTTCCATTGCTTTAAGTGGCGTATCCAATCTATATCTTTTCGTATCCCAATAGATTAAAATCCTGTCTGGAATCAGCCATCTGAATTTCACTCCTTTTTCAATTAATTTCCTAGTTAGAAACTGGTAATTCTCTTTGGGATTCTCTTATTCTCCTAGGAATTTGTTTGAGGACTACAATTTCTTTTTCTTTGTATTTCAAAGGTTCATCTTTTACTCTTCTCAGAATCTCGTCTCTTACTAGATCTTTTGAGAAATTTTAACATGTACTTCCCTGGGGACTTTATTTCTTCTAGCATAGTTTGAGTTGACTCGATAGATCTGATCTAATTCTCCTTCCATTTCCTGTTTCCCGATTCCTAATGCGTCTGCCAATAATTCTGTTATCAAGTCTAGAAGATCCTCTTCCTTATCTTCCATTATATTTTGAAATCTTAAGAAGTATGAGGCTCTTTCCATTTCCATCACAGTTATCGAGTCTTCTAGTTCTCCATTTATTTGCATCAATTTCTGATTTTCATCTTTTAAGACTTCTAATTTCTGGTCAACCTCAGTTGATTTATCTTCTATTTTTTGGATTCTTTGTTGGTTATCTGTAATCATCTGTTTAAAATTTTCAAATTGAGAGTCCATGTTATTAATTTTTTGATTCATTTTATCAAAATCACTTTTCATCTCCTCATGGTTTCTCGTTATAACCGCCATGTGAGTAGCGATTGCCTCTTGAATTGCTTGTAGCATCGCTTGAGTTTCCTTTTGGAAGTTATTAGCCTTTTCTTGTTGGAGCATTGTATCAATTGATCTCTGGTAGACTGGACTTGCAGAAGCAGAAGAGGGAGCAGAAGTTCCTTTTTTTCCAACTTTGGATAGATTGGGGATGCTCATCTTTATCTTTTAATCATACTTTATAATCCACCAATTAAACCAAAATTTATAATCCAATAGGCTCCTAACAAATAGGAGAGGTAAATAATAAAAAATAGGAAGTATTTTTAAAAAAGAAAAGGGAAAAAAGAGAAAAAAGAAAGAAAAAAAATTTCACATACCAAAATTTGTAATCCAAAGTGTTCTGTTAGAAGAATTTTTTTGTTATTCACTCTTTCAAAAACAGCTTGTAAAAATTCCAGGTCAAGCTGTATTTGTAATCCAAGGAAGTCAGATGACTTCAAAAACAATTTTTATTTATAATTGTAATCCATCCTGTAGAGAAGGGCAATCCAAAAAGAGTCTTTTCTTTTTCACCCACAATCTTCAGGACTATAAATTCCAAGGACACCAAAGTGTTTAAACTATAAGTTGTGTCTGGGCATCCAGCCAAGTTTTAAAACTCCAATCAAAACAACTTAGTAAGATTTTTTTTAAAAAGCAAGGTTAAATGTAGTTCTCAGTTTTGCCACTAGATGTCATTAGATGTCCATTCCCACCATACTTTTAAAAAGTTAAAAAGTTAACATCCGATGATTTCCAAACAAGGAACAAAAAAAAAATTATAAATGCAAAAGTTTCCCAAATTATCCTTCTTTTATGCCTCAATTATCTTCACAATATTGTTATAAGTCAATTTTAATTTTCCCAAAGCTTAAACTGCCACTTATAGTTCAGGAGGGAGGGGTGCCACTTATAGTTCAGGAGGGAGGGGTAGAAAATCCCCTTGTCCCTGAAGCTTAGGGATTTCTTGCTTTTGAGTGATTTTTCCCAGAACCGGTATTTTCGCTTGTAGAGAGGTAAGGTAAGGAAAGTAGTCTCACCCGGATCAGCTGTTTTGCTTTCCGCTTGTTAGTATTCTTGTCTCCGATGATCAGCTGCTTCTGGCTGACTGCATGGGTGCGGTCAGCCTTTCTTCCTGCCGCTCCCGAGGGCTCCTTTGGATCAAGCGGGTCAGCTACCGCTGGCCGGCAATCTGCAAAGTTTCACCCTTTGGCCAGTCGCCTCTACAGGGCGATTTTCGGTCCTATTGGCCCTCCCAGCTGGTAGAAATCGGGCTTGGGGAACGGAGCTTCATTCCCCAGTGCCCATGTTGCAGCGACATCACCCATTCTAGTATTTTTTTAATTATTTCTTCCTGTGGTGGTATTTATTTTTCCAATATTGTGCGAATATGATTTTGCCGCTGTTATAACATGTAAAATCAAGTATATACTTTGTTTATCAATCTTTTCTGTTATTATCCCTAGTAAAAAAAAAGTTCAGGTTTAAAATCTACGTGCTTTCCCAACATCTTTTCTAGCCAAGTATGTATTTTTGTCCAGTACCTCTTTGCTTTAAAACATGTCCACCATACATCATAGTATTTCAATACTGGGACAATGGTGACCAAGTGTTGTATCTCCTTTACTGCCTGGTCATGCTTGGGAAGCCAGTGCTAAACTGCATCTTTGTCCAGCAGATGTTTCAGTGGCTGACACACCTCAGACAGGTGCGGCAGGAATTTTGCTAAATATGTGACAAAACCGATAAATCTCTACACCGATTTGGCATTGGCAGGTGGTAGCATGTCCACAATGGCTCTAATCTTATCTGGGTCAGCTTTTAAGCCTTGTGAGGACAGGACATGTCCATGGAAATGGACTTCTTGCACCTTGAACTGCAATTTCTTTGCGCTGCGTTTCAGCATCACCTGCCTGCAATGATCTAGTAGTGCTAATAGCTTCTCATCATGGTCAGCTTCTTCATCTGTATCACCACAGCCAACTATTAGAATGTCATCAGCTATCAATTCCACTGAGTCCACTCAAAAGGATAGACTGATTTGGGTGGGAGGAAAACTGTATATCCCAGCCACGCAAAGGCTAAAAACTATGCAGGCCTCCCATGACTCAAAAACCCTTCACTTGGTAAAGAGTCAGTTCTGGTGGCCATAATTGAAAAAGGACATTGAAAGTTATCTAGCCAGCTGCCCCATCTGCGCCATAGTGAAACAGAGGCAAGGAAAAACGCCTGGTCTTTTACAGCCGGTAGCGAGCCCTTCAGCACCATGGAGAGAGATCTCTATGGACTTTATTGTGGAACTACCAGACAGTGCAGGCAACACAGTTATTTGGGTCATGACTGACTTATTTTCAAAACAGGTCCACTTCATCCCACACCAGAAGATCCCAACCGCAAGAACCTTAGCTAAAATGTTCCTCCAACATATCTACCGATTGCATGGAGCCTCCCAATGCATAATTTCAGACAGAGGTGTCCAATTTACATCCAAGTTCTGGAAGGCCTTTTTGGACCATTTGGGCACAGAACAAGGCTTCAGTTCTAGTCATCATCCTCAAACAAATGGGAGGACAGAACGAACAAACTCAGTTCTAGAACAATACCTTAGATGTTTTATCAACTATCAACAGGACAACTGAACCAAGTGAAATATAACAATGCTATTCATTCTAGTACTGGATACACTCCCTTTCAAGTAGCTACAGGACATTGTTTAAACCAATGCCAGAACTGCCTACTAATGAACCCACCATCCCTTCCCTTAAGTAATGGATGAATCAGTTACAAAACACCTGGCTGATAGTAAGGAAAGCTTTGGACGAAGCCAGGGATGCCTACAAAGCTCAAGCAGATAAGAAAATAGAATCTAAACCTTTCCACATTGGGGACAGGGTTTACCTATCCAGTAGGTTCCTGCAGTCACTTCAACCTTCAAAGAAGCTAGGGCGCAAGTTTGTGAGGCCTTTCCCATCAAACATATTATAAACCCTGTCACTGTGGAGTTAGAATTCCCAAAACCCTTAAGGCAAATCCACCCTGTGTTCTATTGTAGTTTACTAAAACCAGAAATAATCTCGCCTTTAAGGCCAAAAGCTCCTCCTGCACCACAACCTATTATGATTGAGGGGGAGCAACACTTTGAAATCAAAGAGATCCTAGATTCCTGTAGGCTCCGTGGGGCTATCCAATATCTGGTGGCCTGGAAAGACCTTCCAGCCTCCCAAAATGAGTGGGTACATAAGAAACATTTTAGAGCCCCTAGATTACTCAAACATTTTTATGCTCATTACCCAAATAAACCTGATTAACCTATTATTCTCTTTTTCCTCCCTATTTTATTATTTTTGTTTCTACAAGTGAACTTCTTTTAAGGAGGGCAGCATATCAGAAACCCCTTCAATGTTTCTTTTTTGGGGCTCTGCTATGATAGTTTTTCTCTGCTGGGAGGGGGGCTTGTGGCTGTACTTCATCTATTTTGTTCTTCCTCAACTTTGATGTATCTTTGATGTGAAAAGGGGAATGGAATGTGCCAGGGGCCATTTGTCTTATCTCCAGTCCGTTGTGAGATCTGGTGAAGCACCTGGGAACCGTCCCTTATCAGCTCCAGTTCCCATAACAACTTCACACCTGTGGATTGGTTGGATGCAAACTGGACAGTTGGACTCTGGGGTGGGGTTTTGTGAAATGGAAGTTTTAATGTAGCAATTCATGCGGGAAAACTTTAGATCTTGCTTTGCTCTCTTGCTATCACTATCTTTCAATAAAAGTTCCTTTTAAAACAATGCCTGTTTCAAGAGTTCTGCTTTCTTGAGAAGAGTAGTCGAGGCAGGACCTTACAGCCAGAATTGTGAACTGCATCAAACCCAGATGCTCACATGTTGATCCAGACAATAGTGGTTTCTGATTGGCTTCCACAATCTCAAATTCAAGTACGTGGATACCCCCATGTATGCTGCATTCTATTTGGAAAAGTCCCAATGATTCCATTACTTCTCCTGAATATAACTTCAGTTTGGTGCTACTAGGCTGAAGAGGTATCTCAGGTGCCAGTTTCATTTTGTCCTTTAAACTCATGACATCACATGTTGCACGCGAGCCCAGCTCGCAGGGTTGGATTATATTGTTTAATCTGAGATTTATGAACCATTTTTTGCCCCTAGAGTTTACAGCACCAATGCATTCTTTTGTATAAACCACATTGGTGGTAAACAAATATGCATCCTCAGGATCTGTCATTTGCTCAGTTGTGTGAAGCTTCCTTGCTTCCATTTTACTTGAGAGACACTCATGCAAAATGATTTAATCTCCCACATGCTCTGCAGGTTTTCCCATATGCAGGACACTGCTCTTTCTCTCATACATGCATACTGCCACAGTACTTGCATGATACTGGGATGCTCCCAGGTGAGTTGTGTAGATGAATTTTGTGCTGATGCTTGTGCTGGTGGTTCTTCATGCTTAGCTCTTGTTTGGAGGCTACATTGACACTGCCAATGTTTTTATCCTGCTCCAAGGCTCTCAACTGTTTGTCTGTAAGTTCTGTGGTACGACATATCTCAATTGCAGTTTGTAAGCTTAAATTATGTTCCCTCAAAGGTGGTGGTATGTGCTTTCACTAGTGATACCCAGAACTATTTTATTATGAATACGTTAATCTCTCAGAGAGCCATAATCACAGCTTACAGCTTTTTCTCTTAGCTGGGTGACAAAACTGTCTATTGCTTCACCTTCTTCTTGATTATAGCTGCCAAATTTATATCTCTCATATATGACATTTTTAGAGGGTCTGAAAAAGACTTCTAAGGCATCTAGGATGGCTTTAGTATCACTCTTTTGCTCCTCTGTAAGGGTTAAATTATGCTTGTAAACATGGAGGCATTCGCTGCTGATCAGCCATCTCAGTGTGGCTGCCTCCACTACTGCTGGTTTGTCATTTAAGCCTCTGGTTAGGGAGTAATCCTCAAACTCTGCTCTGAAGTTGGTCCAGTTACTGCTGCAATCCCCACTCATCCTCATTGCCTCAGGCAGTGGAATGCTGTTAGCAGCTGCCATGATGCTGGTTTCCTGGCTTCAAATGCTCGGCTTCCAGTACAGGGCCGCAAGTGCTAGACTGGCATGCATCAAATGTGTGGAGACAGATTCAGATGCTTCTGACACCATGTTTCATGTGGAGTCAGTAAATACAATACAAGGCCTCACTATGCAAAAGCCATCTTTCTTAGAGAGAGGGAATACAACAACAGGAACAGAAAATGCATCACAGGAACAATAGAGATGAATCATAGAGTAGCAATATGACATAGGAAACAAATACAATATAAATGAATGATAGAGCTATATAAGGTAAACATGACACCCATAACAATAAGCTTGAGTAAAGGAGCATTCATAAGCAGACTATGTCAATGCTGCTAATATAGGATATTATTGCTTTGACAAGATATGCAGAACTGTCTGGTAGTTTTAGAGTTAATTTCAGTTGATGGTGGTGGGGGGAGAAAGATAGGAAAGCGCGGGATAAGGAACAGAAGTGAATCTTTGCCCTTCAGGCTAATTGGAGAATGTGAATTATGACTGCAAAATAGGGGAGGGGAATAGCTTGAAATGTAATGTGCAAAGAAAAGGAAATTCAGATCTTGGCATCCATCCATGATGTGCCGACATTGTGTTCATGATTAAAGACTTTTCAGAATAAACAATGCCTGGAGGTTCTTTGAAGTGCTCCATTAGTCGGAACCTTGACACCATGCCAAGATCTAACAACTTTTCAAACCATTTAGGGGTCCCGGGCCCCAGTCGCTGTTCCTAAACAAAAGGGATAAGCTGATGAAGATTCGGGGAAGATCTCATTATGAAAGAAGAAAGATTGCCTGAAGCCAACACCCCGGCAGCAGCAATTTCCCAAGGGGGGGAGCGACAGCCAGCAAGCCGGGGGAGAAGGAACTCTGGCAGATCTCCCAGTTGGGAGCAAGGCCAAATCAATTAGGAGAGCTGATTTGGTCTTCAGACGGGGAGAAACCGAGCGGAGATTTCAGAGTCTTCGAAACAGTTTTGCCATTTTCAAAGACTTCAAAAGCAGAATGGCAGAGAGATAACGGATTGCCTGCCACTCAAGCTTTGGGTGAGTCACTGGAAAGAGTTCAAAACCCAGAGGTGAGAAGCAAAAACCCACTCCTGCAGAGAGAAGCCTACAGCCCCTCCATTGTAGATCAGAAAGCCTTCAAGACCCTGTCTTCCCCTGTCAGGGACTCCAGCCCGGAAGAGAGAGGGAATTCCAGTCTGAGGCCTCTGCAATAATGGGGAGTGTGGCATTCCCAGTGGGCAGAGGGTAGCCAGCCTCTGAGCTTACCACAGCTAATAGAAGCATTGCAACAGCTTGGGGTGATGCAGGAGCCAGGAGATCAGCAGCTGGTGGGAGAACGACCACAGCAAGGAGATTGGCCCCAGCCCCCGAACGTGCAACCCCTGGGCATAAATCAGCAGCCAGGATGGGGCCAGCAGTAACAGCCACAGTGGGGGCCTCAATAGCCTATAAATCCTCTGAGCTTGCCACAGCTAATAGAGGCCTTGCAACAGCTTGGGGTGGTGCAGGAGCCAGGAAATTGGCAGCCACAGTCAGCAGCAACAGCCACAGTGGGGGCCCCAACAGCCTATAATTGCACCACCTTTCAGAGCAACATTCGATGAGGACACAGAGAAGCTGATTTTTTTCCTCAACCAAGTACGCTCTCACTTGAATTGCTGGGCCTATCTCTACCCGGACCCAGGGGCCATGGTCGATGTGATTGCGTCCACCCTAGAGGGAGAAGCATCCGAATGGCTGAACAATTTATATAATGAGCAAGCTCCAGAATTGGAGGACCCCCACCTCTTCCTCCTAGGGCTGAGAGAAAGATTTGAGGACCCATCTCTTGGCCTCAAGGCAAGAGAACAAATCCACAAAATAAAACAAGCCGGCAGGCTTGCCCTGGAGTACGTGTGAGAGTTCCGCAAGATAGCAGGTCGAATAGAGGGGTGGCCAGAGCAATCCCTAATCCATCACTTCATTGAGGGATTAGACGATCACCTCTCTCAGGCCTGCTTCTATCGAGCAGTACCTGATCAGCTGCAAGAATGGTACCAGGCAGCGGTGAAGCTAGACGTTCAGCTCGCCCGATATAAGAAGCCTCCCCCACCTGAATCCGAACAGCAGCCAGAGCAACCCAAACAACAATCACCCCCACGAAACCCTCCAACTACTACGATGACTGAGAGACCCAAGCCACCTGCAGGCCCGTCAATTAAGTGTTTCCGGTGCGGACAGGAGGGACATCGAGCAGCAAACTGTCCAGTCCCCTACCCCCGACTACAGAGCAGACCTGAACCAGCGGCGAGAAGGAAACCTGCCCAGCGGCTAACGAGAGAAAAATCCAACTGGGTCATGCAAGAACCTGTTGCCCAGATTACACCTCCCACGCAGGAGGACGCCGGAACTCTGAATGAACCCGCCCGTACTCTACCCTCCTTTGACAGTGACGACGAAGGAGAGAACGACCCGATGGTGAGTCGACAAGTCCTGTCTTTTTCACTGCCCGCCAAGCTTATAATCCCTAAGTCGGGAGCACAAATAGACTTAAACGTGCTAATCGATTCTGGATGCACCCGATGCATCATTAGCCTACCATTTGCCATGAAAATGGGCATACGGGCAAAACAGCTCTCCACACCTCTGAGGTTCGAGCAAGCTGATGGCTCCCTGATGGGAGGAACTTTAGTCACACAATTAACTGAGTCCTTACGCATACAAATAGGTGCTTATTCGCTTCCTGGTGGCCCCAAAAATGACTGAGGCTATGATCCTAGGATTAGCCTGGTTGGACAAATGGAAGCCATTTATCTGGTGAGAGAAGTGTTAAAGAAATTATTAAATGCCAAGCTTTATGCCAAATTGTCAAAATGTGAATTCCACCAGACCCGATTAGATTATCTTGGCTACAGAATCTCCAACGAGGGTATTGAAATGGATCCAGCCAAGGTGAAAGCTATAATCGAGTGGCAGCCCCCAAAGACTTGCAAAAAGCTCCAGAGCTTTCTAGGTTTTGCCAACTTCTATCGTCAATTCATCCCCTCCTTTGCCGAGATTGCCCTACCCCTTACAGAACTACTCAAAACAGGCAAAGGAGGGAAGCCACGACCGGGCCAACCACTAGCATGGACAGTGGGCTGTCAAACAGCTTTTGACAATTTAAAAAGACTATTTGCTGCTGAACCGGTCCTAAAGCAACCCTGCCCAGGGGAACCCTTTGTAATCCAAGCTGATGCCAGCGACGTCGCAGTTGGAGCTGTATTACTGCAAAAGAACAAGAGTGGAGTCCGGCAACCCTGCGCCTACATCTCTAAAAAATTTACTGAAAGCGAATGGAGATGGGCAATATGGGAGAAGGAGGCCTTCGCAATTAGATGGGGGCTGTTAAACTGGCGACACTATCTAGAAGGGAGCAAGGTGCCATTTGAAATATGGACAGATCACAAAAACCTAGAGGCACTGACAACTCCCCGCAAATTGTCGCCAAAGCAAGTACGGTGGGCACAGTACTTTAACCATTTCAACTTCACTCTAAAGTACAAACCAGGAAGAAAAAACTTCCTAGCTGATGCACTATCGAGATTGTCCCAGTACAAAAGTGAATGCGAAGAGGTTAATGAGGCAATTATCTCCAATCCACAAACTGCCGCTCAGCTCACGCCTCACAGGGTTCCAAATCCTGATGACCCTGGGGTAAAGAAAATAAAACGAGAGCTCCTCACCGATCAATGATTCAAAGATAATCAAACCTCCTTGACATGCAGGGATGGTCTGGCTTACAAGGGGGGAAACTGTATTTGCCTGAAGCCCTCCGTCTTAATGCTCTCAAACACAGCCATGATGTAAAACAGGCTGGACACTTTGGATATCTAAAAACTCTACATCTCACCCGCCGGCAATTTTGGTGGCCGGGGCTGAAACGGGATGTGGAAAACTATGTAAAGAGTTGTACCATATGTGCCACAATGAAAAGAATACCGGGGAAAACCCCTGGGTTACTGCAGCCGGTGGCAGACCCTTCTCAACCCTGGGAAGAAATAGCTATGGACTTTATCGTAGACCTACCTGAAAGTAGAGGAAATACTGTCATCTGGACTGTGATAGGAAGAAGTTTGGAGAAACACGAAAACTGCTTTAAAAAAAGACTTTGGAAACCTATAAAAAGCAGGCTGATAAAAAGAGGGCTCCCCAAAGAACATTCCAAGTTGGGGAAAAGGTTTATCTGTCGACTAAGTATTTATGCCTCAAATTACCCAGTAAAAAGTTAGGACCGAAATTATTCCATAATGTACTTATCTGAGCTCAAGTAATTGGCTGAGAGCTACTTGCTGCATAAAGCCATAAGGTTTCCTGTTTGGTTTTGGCTAAGCGTAATGTATAAATCCATTCTCTACAGTTTGTAAATTTTGATTTATTAATTAGCACAATATATGAACCCTGTGATTGAGATTTACTTGAATAAGAAAAAATAATATACTTATATTATGCATCGGAAAGCCCCCTAAAGTTCTTTAAATACTAATCCCTAATATTTATGTTTTATGTTTCATACACACAATTTTCAGACTAAAATTCCTTAAATGCTTAAACACTAGTAGTAAAAAACAGTAGTTCCAGTGGAATGTGCTTCTCAGTATACATACCGTATTAAGATTGTATTGCAAACATATTGCAACAAAAACTCCTCCACATGCATAACTAATCTTGTTCTAGATAGTCTAAAAACTTTAAATCTATTTTCATATTTGGTTTTTAAAAATCTAACTGACATATTAGTATCATTTTTAAAAATAAGCATGTCTTCCCCAAAAATATAACAGCTAGGAATAGCAGAACCTTACCTCTCTTTTCTCTTTGTTCTCTTTGTCTTCAGCATCCCTTTGCCAAACACTTTTCATATCAAAATCAAAAGGACCCCTTTTAGGTTCATAGCTGGCTGGTTGATCAGCCTTAAATTCTTCATGAATCATGTAGTCTGGCATTGCTGGAACATGAGGTCTGGAGGCAAAAATATTACCATTATCCATACAGCTTACCTTATAGCATTTGCCAGCAAAGTGCAAGACATAAACAAGTGATGGAACATTTTTTTTAATTTCAACATTCAAGAAACCCATTTTCTCACTGTAAAATTAAATTAACACTTCTCATGAAGACACAGAATACTTACTTAGAGTCATCAGTTGCAGCTTGTTTGCTATGATGTGAATACCATTCAAGTGCACCATAAGGCCCCAGGGATACTTTTCGTGGAGTAGGAGTAAAATGTCTCAGTAAATCTTAAACCAAAGATATTTAAAAATATAAAATATACATTTAAACAACTGCAGATTTTAAAAAATATAATCAAATAAATTCTGTTCCCTGCACACAGTTAGAGCAAGGGATAAATATTAAAAATGCTTTTATATTAATCCACTAAAGGAAAACAATATCTAAATGACAAGATATAAAAGATTTTGATGCAATCTCCTCTTTTTTTACATTTTGCTTTTAAAATCTATTAGTGGCTGTATCTGAACGAGGAATAACATGATGTGGGAGATGATGTTTAATTGTTTCATACTATGCTACTGTAGATTCCTTATAAAAATTACTCTACCATGATATTTGAAATATATATATATATAATTTTATTCACCTTTCAGGAAAATAAAAGGAAGAGAGAAATCTTTAAAATTTAAAAGAAATCAAAAAGCCAACCATAGTTATTTTAATATCTATTCTAGGTTAACCCAGCATTATATTTAGATATTTCAGTAGTTTTCTAAACAGAAGCATATAAAAGGAGCCAGCCATATCCATCTCCAGAATAATCCATTTTGCTCTCCCTTCATTTCTTGTTTCTTCTCAGCTATATGTACTTTAAGACATTGAGCATTGCAGACGGAGTCACAATCTTAATTCTCTTTTTATTAAAAAAAACTGTGCTCCTGCAAACCTCAGGGTTCTTCCATACTTTCTGATCACTCCCTCTTGTACATGCACCTTACCAATTTGATTAATAAGCTACCAGAGACTTCCCTGAATATTGAAAATAAAATAAAATAAAATAATTTAGAAACTGGAAATGAGAGTATTCAGAAATAATGTCAAGAATGAAACTTTGGCAGCTATGTGACTTTTTATTTCAACTTGCCATTAGAATAAGAGGGGGGAGGTGTTGCTTTAGAATGGCTTAGATTGAAGGAGAAATGAAACCTCTACGATTCCGCTGAAGACCGTGAGAGCCTGAAACCTTTCCAAGGACATTGCAACAGGTGTGGAGAGGAAGCAGACGGTTCCCATAACAAAGTGAAATTGTTTACATAGACTACATGAGAGGGGGGGTTAATAGTTTAATTAATTAAACTATTAAACTATTAATAGTTTAATTCTATGAACTGATATCTGGGAACTTCACAGTTAGTTTTGCTTCAACATTACAATGCTGTGTATTCAATACACAGTAAGATTTTCAGAAACGGAAGGAACCTGGAATTTTATTTGGATTCTCGAGCTGGATGTTGACAAATAGGTTGATTTTAAAATGTAAAAGAAGTTACTTTATGGCTTTGAGTAAATTTAATATTTAAATTTGATACTTCAGGGACTCTGTTCCACGATAACCAGATGTGAGATCTTCTAGTTGAGATTCAGCATAAGGGAACAGTTGGGATTGTTGGTGTTATCATCCTCCTTGCTAGCTGACTCTGTTGCTGGATTGGCAGTAGAGTCCCAAAGGCTGTTGATCTTTGGGGGTTTCAATTTGCTATCTGGTCACTGAGTCTGGGGTGGCTCAGAAGATTGTGGCTTGTTTATTTCGATTTGTCCCAAATAACTGACAGCGAGACACATGTCAGTATTTACATGCTGGGTCTAGATTTTGTCCTGAGGTGGGGATAGACATTAACATCAGTTGTGGATAGATTAATCCATTGGTTGTCTTTTAATTCTCTTGTGATTCTCCCTTTCCTTCAGAGAGACAGAGATTGTTCAACTGGCTTCTTCCAGTCAATTGTTGGACCAAATGGGGTTTCAAAGAGAGCTTGGGGTTTTCCCTGAAGGTCTAGCGCAGGGGTCGGCAACCTTAAACACTCAAAGAGCCACTTGGACCCATTTCTCAGAGAAAACACTGGGAGCCGCAAAACTTGCACGCGCGCATGCGCGCACACACGCAGGAGGGGGGGAGCTTGATTGAAGAGTTTAATTAAAAAGAAAGAGGCTGCTGTGCATTAGTTCTCTCTCTCTCTCTCTTTCTCTCTCTCTCTCTGTGTCTCCCTCCCCCCCCCTCTCTCTCTCCGATCTTCTGCTCACCTGGCAAGCTGGCTTCACGCTGTTCTCCGACAAGCCGACACACATTCTTATTGGGCTGGCTCTCTCCTGCCCTTGGTCTGCCAGTCCTCTTCCCCCACTCAGTGTGAGAGTGTGTGTGTGTGTGTGTTTGCTTCCTGCGGAGACGCAGCAAAGGCAGGAGCCCTGCCCAATAAGCTTGTCAGCTTGTCGGAGAACAGCGTGAGGCCACTCTCTTTTTTACACACAGAGAGAGAGAGAGAGAGAGAGAGAGAGAGAGAGGAGAAGGGAAGCGCAAGTGCCTCTCTCTGTCTCTGTCTCTCTCTGCAAATGGTGGAGGAGGCTGGGAGCCGCAGGAGAAGGCTCAAAGAGCCACATGCGGCTCCGGAGCTGCAGAAGACTCAAAGAGCCACATGCGGCTCCGGAGCCACGGGTTGCCGACCCGTGGTCTAGCGGGCAATTTGGCTCAGGTCCTAACTGCTGCCTGGAGTGGATGGGTGACTAGCACCTTGGATTATATTGTTCCTATATGACCTCTCACGATGCACTGACCCATGGTGTCATCTGCAAATTTAATGAGTTCCCCTTTTATCCCCTCATCTAAATCATTAATGAAGATATTGAAGAGTACTGGGCCTAAGACAGAGCCTTGAGGTACCTCACTAGAATTGAAGGAAAAAAACAAAAATAATATGATCTCATAGAGGTCTAAGAAAATTTCCTTATTTTGATGCAGTTTGAGATTCATTAATTATTAAGTCTTCAACTTATTTTATCACGCATTTGGTTTCTTGTACATTTCATAACATTGTTCAGTCTTAGAATCTGTAGGAAAAGCCCTTGAGAAAGTAAGACCCACAACGTCAGCTGGAAAAATAAAATGTTCGTGCTTCTCTTCTGTCATATTCTACCTTCAGTTTCCAACATTTCTAACATTAACTTCTTTGTCTCCACATAAAAATACTCACATCAACCTTCTGAATAGCTTTGATATTTGTTTAAATTAAATCACCTGGCTGACCTCCTTGCTTTGCCAGTTTTACATATTCTGAGTCAGTATCTTTGATCCACTTTCTTCGACCCCCAAAGGTAATGTCATTGTGAGGCTCTCCAAAATCACGAAGACATGGGATCTCAGATGTTGGCTGTTGTGCAACTTCTGAGCTAACTTGTTCCTCTGAGCATTTCAGGGGGATGTGATAATACCAATCTGCAATAATAAGAAATAATGGAGGATGAATATATTAAAGACTATATGATCAAATGGGCAACATTTATAACACAATGTTTAGTTACAAAATAATAAAAATGGAACTTTGTTTTTATATAGACAACAGCAGCAAGAGTTCTGCTATTGGACTCACATATACCCACAATGTAAAAAAATAGATGATAAAATTAATGGAGTTGAGAAATTGATTGCTTTGAATAAAGAAAATACTTTATCTAGTTTTGTTTCTTCTTGGAAAGCACTTTTGTTTGAAACTAAAAGAAATGAATTTTTAACCTTATATTTTGATTGTATTTATTTATCATGAAAGAAGTGCTTATGTTATAATTTAGTCAAAGGATTACTGGTTTTTAGGTTTTTATCTGTATTGAAATAAGTTGAAAGTTATCTTTTTTCAATAGTTTTTCCCCTTTTGTTTGTACTTTCCAATTTATTTTCACCTATTCTTTTCTCTTTTTTAAAAACGTTTTTCTTTGCTTTTTATGCTTCTTTGAAATTTAATAATATTTTGAAAAATAATGAAATTTGGAATATATAATGACTAAGAGACCAGTTAGCTTTTGAATAATATGCTAGGCAGTGGTGGGATTCAAATTTGCCGCTTCCTAAAGTCCATTCTGGGCCTGGGCAACAAAAAATTAGCTACCGGTTATGCCAAACTGGTGCAAACTGGTGAATCCCACCACTGATGCTGGGGAAATAAAGGGCATGGCTAGGACAAAATCAAAATTGGATACAAATTCCTTCAATATTGTCCGGCCTAAAATCAAAAATGACATAGGGTGATTTTTCCAAGCTGTGTTTTTTTGTTTCACATCTAGAAACAAAATCTTGCCAGATTGAGCACTCTACTATCTGTATCTATAATATACTCTATCAACTATTAGGGAGGAGCTAACATCACCCTCTTTCTCTCTCAGATAACATCTGAATTAAGTTGCCTATTTCTTTGGAGCGCACCTTCTCAATCTTGGAGTCCATAAAATTGGCAGTTTCCCCTAAGCCATTCATAGCTTGAATATTTCTGGCATGCAGGGAAGTACAAAATAACAGTGATTATCAGATGTTTAAATAGAACACTGTACTTGGTTTGAGTACAGTTGTTTAATTCAGTAGTCCTTCTGAACTGGGCAGAATCTGTTTCACAAACCAAATTTGTGTTTGGTTTCTTAAGAGAGCATGTGGCAACCAAGTGTCCTTGACCTCCATAGTATAAATATAGTCTGTCTTTCCACCATCTGAACTTTTCTGCTTCAATTCTGCAGCCCAATCTACATGGGTTCGTCTGTCAAAATCCTTTCATGTTTGGCTATTGACAAGGGGCAGCAACTTGGTAACAGGCTTGTATCCTCAATTTCTACCTTTTTTTTTCTGTAACTGCCCATCTATTTATAGTTAGTTCTTGCAGAATATCTGGCATTTGGTTCTCACCAACTCATCTAGAATTTCATCAGCCAACCTTCCTGAAGTTGATCGATCAAGACTGCTTCATTCCATGTTAGATCTTAACTGATCGATTTGAAATTACTTGCGTATTTAGACACAGAGTAATACCTTTGTGTATTCTTAAAGGTAATATTAGCTGTTCGTGCTTTCACTGGGAGAGAATACATAGTTTATAGATGCTGACTAAATTCAACATGTTATCCAATAAGGGTTTGCTGTGCTATCTGGTATAGCCCATTTAGCAGCTGTTGGGCAAATGTTGGGCAAATAAAATTCTTGCTGCCGTTAATACGTGTAATATTAAATATCTTTCTCATAATTAGCTCCTAATATTCCTAACAAAAATAATTCTGGTTTAAAGTCTATTTATTCTTTAGTCATTTTCTCTAACCATAAATGTATTTTAACCCAAAATCTTTTTGCTTTAGGCATGTCCACCAAATATGATAATAAGTATCTGGTCTTTGTTTGCATTTCCAACAGTTGTTTGAAGTATTTTTAAACATTTTTGGTAATCTCACTGGTGTCATATGCCATCTGTAAAACATTTTATATAAGTTTTCTTTATATGCCACTGCTTTAGTTAATTTAATATTTCTTTCCCATGACTTTTGCCAATCTTCTAATTCTATGTTGTTGTTGTTAGTTGCGAAGTCGTATCTGACCCACCGCGACCCCATGGACAACGTTCCTCCAGGTCTTCCTGTCCTCTACCATCTTCTGGAGTCCATTTAAGCTCACGCCTACTGCTTCAGTGACTCCATCCAGCCACCTCATTCCCTGTCGTCCCTTTCTTCTATTGCCCTCAATCTTTCCCAGCATCAGGCTCTTCTCCAGTGAGTCCTTCCTTCTCATTAGGTGGCCAAAGTATTTGAGTTTCAACTTCAGCATCTGGCCTTCTAAAGAGCAGTCGGGGTTAATCTCTTCTAGGACTGACCGGTTTGAACGCCTTGCAGTCCAAGGGACTCGCAGGAGTCTTCTCCAGCACCATAGTTCAAAGGCCTCAATTCTTTGGCGTTCAGCCTTTCTTATGGTCCAACTTTCACAGCCATACATTGCAACTGGGAAAACCATGGCCTTGACTATACGCACTTTTGTTGGCAGGGTGATATCTCTGCTTTTTAGTATGCTGTCTAGATTTGCCATAGCTTTCCTCCCCAGGAACAAGCGTCTTTTAATTTCTTGGCTGCAGTCCCCATCTGCGGTGATCTTGGAGCCCAGGAAAATAAAATCTGTCACTACCTCCATTTCTTCCCCATCTATTTGCCAGGAATTGAGAGGGCCGGATGCCATGATCTTGGTTTTCTAAATGTTGAGTTTCAAGCCAACTTTTGCACTCTCCTTCTTCATCTGCATCAAGAGACTCTTTAGTTCCTCTTCACTTTCTGCCATTAGAGTGGTATCATCTGCATATCTTAGGTTGTTGATATTTGTCCCGGCAATCTTAATTCCAACTTTTGATTTATCTAGCCCTGCCTTTCTCATGATGTGCTTTGCATATAAGTTAAATAGGCAGGGCGACAGTATACAGCCTTGCCGGACTCCTTTCCCAATTTTGAACCAATCAGTGGTTCCATGTCCAGTTCTCACTGTTGCTTCTTGACCCGCATATAGGTTTCTCAAGAGACAAATAAGATATCTGGTACTCCCATCTCTTTAAGAACTTGCCACAATTTGTTGTGATCCACACAATCAAAGGCTTTAGCATAGTTAATGAAGCAGAAGTAGATGTTTATCTGGAACTCCCTAGCTTTCTCCATGATCCAGCGTATGTTGGCAATTTGATCTCTAGTTCCTCTGCCTCTTCGAAATCCTGCCTGTACTTCTGGTAGTTCTCGATCCACATACCGCTGGAGTCTAGCTTGTAGGATTTTAAGCATAACTTTACTAGCATGTGAAATGAGTGCAATGGTGCGATAGTTTGAACATTCTTTGGCATTGCCTTTCTTTGGAATTGGAATGTAAACTGACCTTTTCCAATCCTATGGCCACTGTTGAATTTTCCAAATTTGCTGGCAAATTGAGTGTAGCACTTTTACTGCATCGTCTTTTAAGATTTTGAATAGCTCAGCTGGAATACTGTCACCTCCACTAGCTTTGTTGTTGCTCAGATTTCCTAAGGCCCATTTCACTTCACATTCTAGGATGTCTAGCTCGAGGTCAGTGACCACCCCATCGTGGTTATCTGGGACATTAAACTCATTCTTGTAAAGTTCTTCTGTGTAGTTTTGCCATCTCTTCTTAATCTCTTCTGCCTCTGTTAGGTCCCTGCCATTTTTGATCCTTTATCATGCCCATCTTTGCATGAAACGTTCCCTTCATATCTCCAATTTTCTTGAAGAGATCTCTGGTACTCCCTATTCTATTGTTTTCTTCTATTTCTTTGTACTGTTCATTTAAGAAGGCATTCTTATCTCTTCTAGCTATTCTCTGGAATTCTGCATTCAATTGGGTGTATCTTTCTCTTTCTCCCTTGCCTTTCACTTCCTTTCTTTCCTCAGCTATTTGCAAAGCTTCCTCAGACAGCCATTTTGCTTTCTTGCATTTCTTTTTCTTTGGGATGGTTTTAGTTGCTACTTCTTGTACAATGTTGCAAACCTCCGTCCATAGTTCTTCAGGCACTCTGTCTATCAGATCTAATTCCTTAAATCTATTTGTCACCTCTACTGTATATTCATCAGGGATATGGTTTAGTTCATACCTGAGTGGCCTAGTGCTTTCCCCTGCTTTCTTCAATTTAAGCCTAAATTTTGCAACGAGAAGCTCATGATCTGAGCCACAGTCAGCTCCTAGTCTTGTTTTTATTGACTGTATAGAGCTTCTCCATCTTTGGCTGCAGAGCACATAGTCAATCTGATTTCTGTGTTGACCGTCTGGGTAGGTCCATGTGTAGAGCCGTCTCTTGGGTTGTTGGAAAAGAGTGTTTGCTATGACCATCGTATTCTCTTGACAAAATTCTATCAGCCTGTGCCCTGCTTCATTTTGTACTCCAAGACCAAACTTGCCTGTTATTCCGGTTATCTTTTGGCTTCCTACTTTAGCATTCCAATCCCCCATGATAAGGACATCATTTTTTGGTGTTAATTCTATAAGGTGCTGTAGGGCTTCATAGAACTGGTCAATTTCATCCTCTTCAGCACCAGTGGTTGGGGCATAGAACTGGACTACTGTGATATTGAATGGTTTGCCTTGGATTCGAACTGAAATCATTCTGTCATTTTGGGGATTGTATCCCAGTATTGCTTTTCCTACTCTTTTATTGACTATGAAGGCTACTCCATTTCTTCTGAGGGATTCTTGCCCACAGTAGTATACTTGATGGTCATCTGAGTTAAATTCACCCATTCCTGTCCGTTTTAGTTCGCTGATTCCTAAGATGTCGATGTTCAGTCTTGTCATCTCTTGTTTGACCACGTCTAGCTTGCCTTGATTCATGGATCTTACATTCCAGGTTCCTATTGGGAAAAAGATCTTTACAGCATCGGACTTTCCTTTCACCACCAGATGCATCCACAGATGAGCGTCCTTTCGGCTTTGGCCCAGTCGCTTCACTCTTTCTGGCGCTACTAGTACTAGCCCTCTGCTCTTCCCCAGTAGCATATTGGACACCTTCCGACCTGAGGGGCTCATCTTCCAGCGTCATATCTTTTTGCCTTTTGGTACTGTCCAGGGTGTTTTCCTGGCAAAGATACTGGAGTGGGTTGCCATTTCCTTCTCCAGTGGATCACATTTTGTCAGAACTCTCTGCTATGACCTGTCTGTCTTGGGTGGCCCTGCACGGCATAGCTCATAGCTTCATTGAATTACGCAAGCCCCTTCGCCACGCCAAGGCAGTAATCCATGAAGTCTAATTCTATATTATATCCAAAGTTCTTTGCCCATGTTATCATTGTTTCTTTTACTTGTTCTTCCTCCATCTTTAAGTTTAACAGAAATCTATAGAGTTTCTTAATCAACTTTTCATCTGTTTTTAGCAGTATCTGATCAAATTCTGTCTGTTCTTTATAGAATCCCATTGTTTTAACATCTTTTTCATATCTCGTTTGAATTTGCAGATATGGCCACCACGCTAGATCAGTACCTTGTTCTTGTAAATCTTGTCTGTCTTTCAATTTTCCTTCATTGTCCAAAATATCTTTGTAAGTCACAACTTTATCATAGTTAATTAAATTTAGGTAAGCAAAAGCTTCCATTGTTGAAAGCCATTCAGGTATCTTAATATAATTTTTTTCTTTTATTTTTTCCCATTCTGAAAAAAATGCATTCCTTATAAAATGGTTTTGAAAGTATCTATGTATTTTATTCTTCCCATACCACAGAAAGCATGCCAACCAATTTATAGGTCATGCCCCTCTAGGTACAATAGTCTTTTGTCTCTAAGCATTATCCGTTGTTTAAGCCATGTTAAAATAGTTGCTTGGTAGTATAACCTCCAGTCCAGCAGTCCAAATCCTCCACTTTCTTTCGCTTCTTGTAGCATTTTCACTTTAATTCTAGCTTTTTTTCCTTGCCAGATAAATTTCAATATTATTGTATTCAGTTCATCAAAAAAGGCTTTTCCCAGCCTTACAGAAATTGTTTGAAATAAAAAGAGTATTTTGGGTAAGATATTCATTTTCACTGTTGCTATTCTCCCCAACATTGAAAGTTGGAAGTTTTTCCACTTTTCCAAATCCAATTTTATTTGTTTTAGCAGTCTTACATAGTTATCTTCTTTTATTGTTACACATCTTGCTGTTAGATAAATTCCCAAATATTTAACTTTTTTAACTATTTGAAGATTTGTGGGGGGTTTTGCTAGTTGATTTTTTTGTTTTTCTGTTAGATTCTTTGTTAGTATTTTAGTCATTTCTCTATTTATTTTCAACCCTGCCACTTCTACAAATTTTTCTATTTTCTCCAGAAGTTTGGTGCTTGTTTCCAATGGATCTTCCAATATGAAAACCAAATCATCTGCAAATGCTTGTAGTTTATATTTTTCATCTTTTATCTCCAGTCCTTTAATTTCTATGTCTTATCTGTTTCTATTCAGTACTTCCAATGTTAGTATAAATAGTAATGGAGATAGTGGGATAGTCTTGTGCCCTTTTTAATATTGAAGTTTTCTGTAAGATCTCCATTTACAATTATTT
Source organism: Azemiops feae (assembly GCA_023970755.1). Classification (NCBI taxonomy): domain Eukaryota; kingdom Metazoa; phylum Chordata; class Lepidosauria; order Squamata; family Viperidae; genus Azemiops; species Azemiops feae. The sequence continues at coordinate 267,211 of JALGBA010003650.1, forward strand.
TGGTTGTTTGTTTACAATAAATTGTTTTGATTACATTTATAAAGTTTTTTTCAAAGTCCATTTCTGCAAATTGCTGAAACATAAATTGCCAGTTTACATTGTCAAAATCTTTCTGTGCATCAAGGAACATTAAAGCCATCTGTTTCCCCGAATGAATTTCATAGTACTCTAACACATCAAGAATCATTCTTAAATTATTTTTTATCTGTTTAGGTAGGAAACCATTTTGGTCTGTATAAATTTGATCAAAAATTTCTTTAGTCTTTCTGCCATTACTGAAGCGAAGATTTTGTAATCTATATTTAATAGTGATATTGGTCTATAATTTTTTATTTGCATTAAATCAGAGTCTTCTTTGGGTATTAAAGTAATGTTGGCTTCAGTCCATGTATTTGGTATTTTAGCCTCCAGGAGAATTTCATTACACAGTTCTTTCAAGATCGGACTTAATACATCTTGTAGTGATTTATAAAAATCTGCAGGTAATCCATCTGGGCCAGGAGTCTTATCCTTTTTTTGCCTTTTTATAGCCTCTATAATTTCCATCATTGATATTTTTCCATTTAACATGTTTCGAATATTCTCTGGAATTTTTGGTAAATCTGCTTTTTTTAAGTACTGCTGTATTTTTTTCTTTTGGAATTTCCTCTGCCTTATAAAGTATCTCATAATAATCTTTGATGGTTTTTTTAATTGTATCATTTTGAAACTGTAATTCACCTTTTGGATCTTGCAGCTTATTTATCAGTTTTTTCTTTCTTTCTTTTTTCAGTCTATATGCTAACCATCTCCCCGGCTTGTTGGCATTTTCAAAGAAGTTCTGTTTAGCCCTTTTAATCTGTTGAGCCATTATTTCCATCTCGGCTAAATTTAATTTATGTTTTATTATCTCCATTTGTTTCTTAAGTATTTTTTTTGTGGATCTATTTGTAATTCTGATTCTAATTTTCTGAATTCTTCCTTCAACTTTAACTATCGTTGTTTCTTTTCTTTATTCTTTTTAGTGATATAAGTTATAGCCAACCCTCTGAAATATGCTTTAGCCATATCCCACACATTTTGAAGTGATGTTTCTTCTTTCTTGTTTATTTTGAAGAAAAATCCATTTCCTTTGTCGCTAGTTGTAAAAATTCTTTTTCTTTCAATATAGATTTATTCAAGAACCATCTTAATTTTTTCTTAGTTCCTCTCCAAGTCATGTTTATTGGGTTATGATCTGCCCAAACATTAGTTTCTATCTCAATTTCTTGTATCATCGTATTAAGTTCCAAAGATGTCCATATCATATCAATTCTAGACCATGATTTATGTTTATTTGAGTAAAATGTATATTGTAATTTCTTTGGATTTTTCTCTCTCCATATATCTTGGATACAGGGTTCTTCTGTCATTTTTAAAAACGCTTTAGGTAATATATTTCCTCCTTTTCTCCCTTGTTTGGCACTTTTGTAATCCAAAGTTCCATCTGTTATTGCATTAAAGTCTCCCATTATACAAAGATTTTGATAGTTTAAATCTAATATTCTTTTATATAATTTTTGGTAAAATTGTTCTTGTTTATCATTTGGTGCATATATTGCTACCATCAGTATCTATTTTTGATCCATCATTATTTCCACCATCTTGATACTTATTTCTTGTTGTTTTCTGAGAAATCTATTTATCTGTCTTATAATATAACCTCTGCTTAAAAGATTTTGATCAAGAGTCATAACTATTTCTACCACCCCACAAGAGAGTCAATCAGATTATTTAATTCTATACCACCGATTTTCTCCAAACTTTCTGCAGTAAAGAATGATAGCTAACAGAGAACTTATTTAATCTCTCTTTCTCACATATTTCTTTTCTTTGTTTCTTCATTATCTCCATTTTGGAAGTATTCTCCTCCAATACTGTTACATTTATACAGATATCACAACTCCTCAATTAATTCTTTGTTTGCCATATTGTGTTCATTAAATGAAATAACCATCAAAAGTCTTCTAGTATTGTTTTTAGAGAGGAGGAATTTCACTTTTTCAAACCTGAATTCAATAATTGTAGCATGAAAATAAAAATCTAGCAGTTAGTTGCTCTTCTCTCCATTTTAGCTTATACTTTCTTTTCTAAGAGTAGAAATTAGGGCTAATCTTGGATATTTAGGGCTAATTTTGGATATTTCTTCTTTATTAATACATGACCCATTTTAGGAGTATCTAACAATATCGTCTTCTCTTATTAGTACACGTAGTTCTCCATTTACAACCATAATTGAATTATGGTTGTAAGTCATGGTGGTTAAGTGAAGTGCCCATGTAATGGCCTCACATAACGTCCACAATTCCTGCTTTCCCTGTTGTAGTCAATAAGTGATCACAATGGTCATTAGGTGGACCACAGGGTGCCTCAGAGGGTAGAGGAAAGTCCTGGAAGATGTGGTGCAGGCATAGACCCACACAGCAGCACTTCTCCAGATCATATATGGCCTGTCCTGGATCTTCCCCAACCCTAGGCAACCCTTGCATAGCTTCCCATCCCACTGGATTCTACATTTTGGGCCTCCTCTCTTGGTCACACCTTGCTCCACTTATCTTTTCCAAAGATCATCTTTGGGAAAGAAAACCAGACGATCCACCTTGTGGCCTTTCTGTACAGAGGCTGCCTTGTGCTGTCCTGGAAGCAGGCAACATTTTGTGAGCAGAAGCAATTCTTGAATCACAGCTGCAGTGTCCCTGTAGTTGGTCATAAGAATGGGAAGATTGCAAAATGCCTGAATATTGTTTATGTGGCCATGGGGATGCTGGAGTGGCTGTAAGTTTAGATACAAGTTGTAAGGTCCCTTCTTTCAGTGCCATCATAATTTTTGAATGGTTGCTGAGTGAATTATCTTGAGAAGGACAACCTGTATTTTCTAACTGATGTATTTGTGTTTCAATATAAGAGTCTATATTGTTATTATGATTCAACTTCCTTTTTCTTAAATGCTTATATACAAACGCTCAAAGCTTGGGGAACAAACAGGGCGAACTAGAAGAAATAGTACATGAGGGAGGGTATGACATAGTTGACATAACAGAAACCTGGTGGAACGAAACCCATGAATGGAATGGACTGATAGATGGATACAAATTGTTCAAAAGAAACAGGTCTAACAAAAAGAGGAGGGGGAGTTGCACTATATGTAAGACAACACTACATATCTGCAGAAATGCACACGATCAAAGATAAAATCTCTCCAGAATGTATATGGGTCAATATAAAAGGAAAAAAAGGTGCATATTACAGGCCACCCAACCAATCAGAAGAAATAGATGAACTCTTTGCCAACCAGTTAACAAATGCATGTAGGAAGCATACCACAGTAGTAATGGGAGACTTCAACTATCCAGATATCAACTGGGAGACAAACTCTGCAGTGAGCAGGAGATCAGACAGATTCCTAACCAACCAAGCCGACAACTTTGTCACCCAAAAGGTAGAGGAGGGATCTAGATGCAAAGTTATATTGGACTTAATCCTTACAAACAGAGAAGAAGTCATAGAAGGAATCGAAATTACCAGAATCTTGGGCGAAAATGACCACATCATACTGGAATTTAATATAATGCAAACACTAGCAATAGAAAACAATCCAACCAATGTCCTAAACTTCAAAAGAGCCGACTTTAACAAACTCAGAGAGAACCTAGGAAAAATCCCATGGATGAAAATCCTAAAGGGGAAAACAACCCAGGAAGCATGGGAAACCCTGAAAAATGTGATCACAAAAGCCCAGACCAGCGCAATACCACTGAGAAAGAAAAACAAGAAATCCAAGAAGAAACCAGCATGGCTGCACAAAGATCTCTCTAACAAACTAAAAGACAAAAAGGACAAATACAAAACTGGAAAGAGGGGCACATAACTAAAGCCGATTATCAGCAGACAGCCAGAACATGCAAAGATGAAGTCAGGAAAGCAAAGGCTCAGAATGAACAAAGACTTGCAACAGAAATCAAGGACAATTAAAAAAGTTTCTTCCAACATATTAACAACAAGAAAAAAATCAAGGAAACTGTAGACCCACTAAAGAGAGAAGATGGCAACGAAATAACAGGCAACAGGAAGAAACAGTACCTGAGGATTGGAAAAGCGCTGATGTAGTCCCCATCTTCAAGAAAGGAAAAAAAATGGACCCAGGAAACTACAGACCAATCAGCCTAACACCAATACCTGGGAAGATACTGGAAAAGATAATAAAAAAACAGATCTGCGAACAACTAGAAGAAAACAAAGTCATAACTAGCACGGGTTTGTTAAAAATGCCAAACCAATCTCATCTCATTCTTCGATAAAGTGACTAAACTAGTAGACCAGCGAAACCCAGTGGATGTAGTATACTTATATTTCAGTAAGGCATTTGACAAGGTAGACCACAACCTACTCCTTGGTAAGCTAGGAAAAGGTAGAATAGACAATATCACCACTAGATGGATCTGTAGCTGGCTAACAAACCATACTCAATGAGTAGTCCTCAATGGCACTACATCCATATGGAGAGAAGTAAGCAATGGGGTACCACAAGGTTCCGTCTTAGGCCCAGTACTCTTCAATATCTTCATCAATGACTTAGATGAGGGAATTGAAGGGGAACTCATCAAATTTGCAGATGACACCAAACTGACAGGAGCATCCAACACCCCAGAAGACAAACTCAGGATCCAAAAAGATCTTGACAAACTTGAACAATGGGCCCTATTCAACAAAATGAGTTTCAGTGTGGAGAAAAGCAAAGTCCTATACTTAGGAAGGAAAAACCAAAGGTACAAATAAAGATTGGGCGAGACCTGGCTTAAAAACAGTAACTGTGAGAGGGATCTTGGAGTCCTAGTGGATGATCACTTGACTATGAGCCAGCAGTGTGCAGCAGCAACCAAAAAAGCTAATACAATCCTGGGTTGCATAAACAGAAACATAGAATCAAGATCACACGAAGTATTGTTACCACTTTATAAAACCCTAGTAAGACCACACCTGGAATACTGCAGCCAATTTTGGTCACCATATCACAAAAAAGATGTTGAGAGTCTGGAAAAAATTCAGAGAAGAGCAACTAAGATGATCAAAGGCCTGGAGACTAAAACATACGAAGAACGGTTATGGGACTTGGCTTTGGCTAGTCTAAAGAAAAGAAGAAATAGGGGAGATATGATAGCAGTGTTCCAGTATCTGAGAGGCTGCCACAAGGCGGAGGGGGCCAGGTTGTTCACCAAAGCACCAGAGGGAAGGACGAGAAACAATGGTTGGAAACTGATCAAAGAGAGAAGCAACCTGGAATTAAGGAGAAACTTCCTGATAGTGAGGACAATCAACCAGTGGAACAGCTTACCCCCAGAAATCGTGGGCACTCCATCACTGGAGATTTTTAAGAAGACATTGGACATTCACCTGTCTGAGATGGTATAGGTTCTCCTGCTTGAGCAGGGGGCTGGACTAGAAGACCTCCAAGATTCTATTCTATTCTATTCTATTCTATTCTATTCTATTCTATTCTATTCTATTCTATTCTATTCTATTCTATTCTATTCTATTCTATTCTATTCTATTCTATTCTATTCTATTCTATTCTATTCTATTCTATTTTATTCTATTCTATTCTATTCGCCTTCTCTTCTCTGAAATCTCACTTCATATCTTAATGTGAAAAGTTGTAAATTCTTCTGTTTGTCTTGATAAAATATCAAAAATAGTTTTTACTCAATCTCCTGCCAATATACCCTGCTTAATACTCAGCATTCGTTATTAATTAGCCGGCTCAATTTGCAATTTACTTAAATCTCATTATCAGGGCCCATTTCAAAACCTCATCCTAAGAAAGTAGAACTCGTGGAAGCGGTTTCTTCCAAAAGGAGCTTTTATTAGGAGAAGCTGATAGCAGGCATAATAGACAGGATCTGAGGGTTTCCCACCAGATCGATAGGTAAAAAGTATCCCAAGCAAAACCCCACCCTATAGTTCATCCGGTCAGTTCAAATAGGCCAATCCTGAGGTGTTAAGTTCATTGTGGGAAAAAGGGAGATAACATCTAGCCATCTCCGGGCTGCAGCGATGTTTAGTTAGCTCTTCGCACCTCCCCTTGTGAATGCGGAGATAAAACAGTTGCCGGAGGTACATTCCATTCTCCTCCCCCCTTTTACTAGCTGACAACAGGGGAGAGAAAGTTCACAGAAGAAAATGCAGAAACAGCAAAGTGTTACATTGTAGCGATAGAGGAAACAAGGCAATAACCCGCAAGCATTCCCCGCTCCCCTCCAGGAGTTTGGCAGAACCCAGAGAGAGAAGAGAATGAAATTCGGGGTTAGAAAGGAAGAAGGGCCCTTTAAAATATGGATTCTGACATCCTGCCTCCCTTAAAAAAAAGATAGATCCACCTGTGGGGAGATAGAGATAAATGTAAATAGGTTAGTCAGGTTTGTTTGGATATTCAGCGTGGAATTTTTTAAGTAGCTTAGGGGCATTAATGTGGCGCTTATGGATCCATTCATTTTGGGAGGACGGTAGGTGTTTCCATGCTACTAGGTATTGGGTCGAACCATGGTATTTCCTAGAGTCTAGGATTTCTTTGATTTCAAAATGCTGTTCTCCTTCAACCACAATAGGAGGAGGCGGCAGAGCGACAGTTGGTCTTAGGGGTGACTGTTGCTCGCGTTTTAGGAGGCTGCAGTGAAAAATCAGGTGGATTTGCCTGAGGGATTTTGGTAGCTTTAATTCCACCGTTACCGGGTTTATGATTCTAACAATGGAGAATGGTCCTATATATTTGGGTCCTAATTTCTTTGATGGTTGCAAGGATTTTAGGTATTTGGTGGATAGGTAAACCATTTCCCCTACATTAAAAGGTTTTGGTTCGACTCTCTTTTTGTCTGCCTGGGTTTTGTATGTGTGTGTGGGTTTTGTATGTGTGTCTAGCTTCATCTAGTGCCTTTCTAACAACTGGCCAGGTATTCTGCAATTGTGCAATCCACTCTTTTAATGAGGGGATGGCAGGTTCGGTGGGTGATAGTTCTGGCATCGGGTTGAAACTTTGTCCTGTGGCTACTTGGAATGGTGTGTAGCCCATGCTGGAGTGAATGGCATTGTTGTATGTGACTTCAGCAAATGGGAGTAAGTCGGTCCAGTCGGTCTGTTGGTAATTAATAAAGCATTTAAGATATTGTTCAAGTACTGAGTTTCAACGTTCAGTCCCACCATTCGTTTGCAGATGATGACTAGATGACAAACCCTGGATGGTCCCTAAAAGGGACAAAAACTCCTTCCAGAATTCTGAGGTGAATTGCAACCCCCTATCAAATATGATGCGTTGGGGTGCCCCATGCAAGCAATAAATATGTTGAACAGCTTTGCTAGTGTTTTTGCGGTGGGGATCTTTGAGCAGGGTATGAAATGTACTTATTTGAAAAAAAGGTCTGTCACCCCCCAAATGACTGTGTTTCCACTGCTCTCTGGTAGTTCTACTATGAAATCCATGGAAATTTCTTTCCAGGGTGCTGAGGGGGTTGCTACCGGCTGTAGCAGTCCAGGTGACTTACTGTAAGGACCCACCTCAATTTACATCTTAAGAAGACAGAACTCTTGGAACGTTTCTTCCAACAGGAATCTTTATTAAGAAAAACTGACTGAAGGCATGCTAGACAGGATCTGAGCCCCCCCCCCTCCATTCAATGTTTTAAAGTGTTCCCAGGCAGCCTCACTCCACATTCCTTCCGGTCAATTCAAATTGGCAGATGGTTGGGTGTTAAATCCATCGGATCCCAAGCGTTGCAATCTCCCCCCCCCCTTTTTCCTTGCTGCCGGTAAAAGGCGGCTTCATAGGGAGTGAGATCAAAGGCTGATGGCCGCATTGTTATGGTTAGTACTCTCGAAGGGAATCCACAGAGGTTGTTACTTTGTAGTTGATAGGGGAAATGCCAGTCATAAACACCCGTGTTTACTCCCCCTCCCTTTGTAGTATGACAGAATCCAGAAGAGAGTAAGAATTGGGTTTTCTCAGAGTAGGTAGCTAGAAATAAAATATAATTGGATTCTGACACTTACCTTGTAATCTTTTGGCTGATGCACACATTGCGCAGCTGGCTACATAGCTTTCAATGTCCTTTTTGATCAATGGCCACCAAAATTGTCTTTTAACTAAGTGTAATGTTTTCACAAATCCAAAATGGCCTGCCGATTTTGAATCATGGCAGAGTTGCATGAATGCTAATCTCTGACTTTTAGGTATGTATATAGTCCATCTGTGATGGTGCACAAGTTGACTCAGGAACCATTCATCGGTTTCTAGTGCTTTTCTGAATTCAATCCCTGCTTGGCTGGTTAATGGTTTTTGTAGCTTGGCTTGCGCTCATGTAGTTACTCGTGCTGCCAGCTGGATTTCCGGCATGAATGGTTTTGTTACACTGGGTCGGGTATTATTGTATTGAGGCATTCTGGATAGCGCATCTGCCAGAAAGTTCTTCCCCCCTGGTAGATGTTTTATAGTGAAATTAAAGCCGTGGAAATGTTGGGACCATCACGCTTATTTAGGGGTAAGTTTTCTTGGTGCTTTTAGCGCTTCCAGATTCTTATGGTCAGTCCACACTTGGAAGGGGATTTTGTTCCCCTCCAAGAAATGTCGCCAGGTGAGGAGTGCCCATCTCACTGCGTACGCCTCCTTTTCCCAGACCGTCCACCTCTGTTCGGTTTCGGTTAGTTTCCTCGATGTGTATGCACAAGGCTGTAGATCCCCTTTATCGTTTTCCTGCAGCAATACAGCCCCCACTGCTATGTAAACCAGCACGCCCTTGTATAGGTGTTCCCTTAGTACGTCATTTATCAGCTGCATAAAAACAGCTTGGCTGTATGCCCAGACATCCTTATCTATGACCTTGAAGCTTGTTGAAGGAGGCTTTTCTTCTCTGCTTCGGCCTGGCTGTATAGCACAAACTATTCATTTTATATATATGATATTTTGAGTCATCTCTCTCCTTGGATTATAAACATCCTGCCAAGAAGAACTGAATATCAAGGAACTTTTTTTCTTTTTTCTTTTCTATTCTCTGCCTTTGAGCAGAACCTGGTGGATTATAAATTGGATATTTTCCTCTTTTGTTTTTTGCTTTTTCTTCTTTTTTTTCTCTTTCTCTTTTTTTGAACCTTCTCTTGAATATTCCTCCTTTATTCCTCTTTTATTGAGAGTTTTTTTTCTCCCCTACTTTTTTATTATTATTGATTTCATTCCTTTTTTGCTTGCTTTTTCCTTCTCGATATTTTTTGGCTTTTTTTTTCTTTCTTGATTGGAATTACCTTTTTCTTTTCAATTTTTTTGTGATTTCCCCTCCTAGCAATAGGAGCTTATTGGATTACAATTAGCCATTGGGCCACCTGGTGGATTATAATATAAGACATCAACTTAAAGATGAGTGCTTCAAACTTGACTAAACTTGGGAGAAAAGGATCTTCTGCTCCTGCCTCAATCTCCGCGAGTCCAGTATACCAAAAATCAATCACCACAGCGTTACAGGAAGAAAAAATGGATGCCCAACAAAAGAACACTCATGCAATACTACAGGCAATTGCAGCTCAGGCGGCGTCCTCGACTAAAAATTACGAAGATTTGAAAAATGATCTCGATAAAACGAATGAAAAAATTGAAAGCTTCCAACAGGCAATTACAGATAATCAACAAAGAATCCAAAAGATAGAAGACAAATCAGTGGAAGTCGATCAGAAATTAGAATCTCTACAAGATGAGAATCAAAGATTGGCCCAAACAAATGCGGAACTGGAAGACACTCTGGCGGTGATAGAGATGGAAAGAGCATCATACTTCTTAAGATTTCAAAATATAATAGAAGATAAGGATGAGAACCTGTTAGACTTGATAATTGAACTACTTGCAGATCTCTTAGGAATGGGAAAGGCCCAAATGAAAGGAGAAATAGACCAAGTTTTTAGAGTCAATTCAAGCTATGCCAGAAGAAACAGAGTCCCTAGGGAAGTTCATGTCAGATTCCTTAAAAGATCTACACGAGATGAGATCTTGAGAAGGGGCGTTGTCTTACCTGAACGCCTTTTCTCAGCATGATGGAGAATCCACAAATGGGTTAACTTCATCCTCCTGCCCAATGAGACTAAGTCAAACGATTGCCACGCCTCCTGCTGGGCTAGACCTTGACCCAGTTACGACGAAGGTGAAGCACAGAACTATAGTCGGACGCGTTGGCTCCTCCTGCCCCCTACACAGGACCTGACGGCCCTTAGAAGGGATGGGAGTGGATTCTCCATCACCATGCTGAGAAAAGGCATTCAGGTAAGACAACGCCCCTTCTCCAGCATGAGGATGGAGAATCCACAAATGGGACATACCAAAGCGAACTGTCCCTATGGGAGGGAATCAGTCTGGGCCTGTGTCCCTGTCGATGGCACCACCTGTTGCAAAACCTGCCGGCCAAAGGAGGCGTCTGCAGAGGCATATTTGTCCATCTTGTAGTGTCTTATAAAGGGAGAAGGCGAAGACCAAGTCGCCGCTTTACAGATGTCAGTGATGGAGGCTTGCGTGGTCCAATCTGCCGATGTCACGGCGCTGCGCATGGAATGAGCCGTGATGCAGCCAGGTGCGGGCAATGAGTGTGCTTGATAAGCCTGTGCGATGCAAGCTTTAATCCATCTGCCGATTGTTGAGGCAGACACTTTCTTCCCCATGGAAGAGGGTTGAAATGAAATAAAGAGCGCCTCCGACTTTCGAAAAGTGGATGTCCGCTTGATGTAATGTCTTAGTGCTCTACGAACATCCAAAGTGTGCCACTTACGTTCCAATTCATGGGACGGATTGGGACAAAAGTTAGGGAGAACCACCTCCTGGGCCCTGTGGAACAAGGTGTTAACCTTGGGCACAAATGATGGATCAAGGCGAAGAATCACCCTGTCGTTGTGAAAGGTACACAAATCTTCCTTTACCGAGAGCCGCCAGTTCTGAGATGCGTCTGGCCGATGTTACGGCTACCAGGAAGGCGACTTTCATAGACAAGAGGCGGAGTGTGCACGCCCTGATGGGTTCAAACAGTTCTGATGTAAGGGCCTGTAGGACCCTCAGTAAATTCCAAGAGGGATAACGATGTACCACTGGTGGTCTGGTATTGGTCGCCCCTTTGATAAAGGAATGCACCATAGGGTGCTGGGACATTGCATTGTCGCATTGCAATACTGTTTAACAGAGCTGCGACCTGTCTACGGATGGTGCTGGGCGCTAAACCTTTGTCCAACCCTTCCATCAGGTATTCTAAGACCTTCGGAATGGTGAGTGAGGAGAAATCCAATTGACTTTTAGCACACCAGAGACTAAAATTTCTCCAGGTGGAATCATATATCCTATTCGTGGAGGGGTGCCTGGAGGCTTGAATCATCGCTATAACCCTCGTATAATAGGATCCCCTTGTCAGCAGTTGCCGCTCAAGTGCCAGGCGGCTAACTGAAGCCACTAAGGGTCTGGGTGCTGCAAGGCTCCCTGACTCAGGGCAATGCGGTTGGGAGGGATTCTCCACGGGGGTGAGATGGAGAGACCCACTAGATCCGCAAACCAAGGATGTCTGGGCCAGTATGGTGCAATCAGAATCACTTCCGCCTGTTCCAGCAGAACTCTGTGGATGACCGCCTGGATCAGAGGAAGAGGAGGGAAGGCGTATAATCATTCCCTGGGCCAAGGGCTGCGGAGCGCATCCACTTTCTCTGCCCCCTGGGAAGAGAACCGAGAGAAGAATCTTGGGAGCTGCACATTCAGCGGCGAGGCGAACAGGTCTATTATCGGTTGTCCGAATCTGATCGAGACCTCCCTGAAAATGGAGGGATCCAAACGCCACTCGGAGTGGTCTATCGTCGACCTGCTTAAGGAGTCCGCCTGCCGGTTCGCTTCTCCCAAGATGTGTTCTGCCCTGAGGGTGGAGAGGTTGGACTCTGCCCAAGAGGCTAGCAGCTGAGCCTCGGTCATGAGATCCTGGACCGAGTACCCCTCTGCCGATTTACGTGGGCCTTGGCTGCGACATTGTCCATCAGAACCAGGACATGTTGCCCTGCTACACTGCTCCTGAAATGCCGGAGGGCAAGATGTATGGCCCTGAGTTCCAACCAGTTTATGTTGTGCTGCAGGTCCGGTGGAGCCCACCGGCCCTGAGCCAACTGAGACTGGAGGTGAGCACCCCAACCAAAGAGGCTGGCATCTGTGGTTAGAGTGATCCGGTGCGGCTCCTTGAATAAGGATCCCTTTGTCAGAGCTGGAGACATCCACCAGTGGAGTGAGTTCAGAGTCTGAAGAGGAACCCTGACCCTCCGAGTGGAGGAACTCATGCCCAGCCTCTGGAATGGTAATAAGAACCATTGCAGGTGCCTGGAGTGCAACCTGGACCATTGGACAATGGACATGCATGAAACCATCTTGCCTAGCAGTTGGGAGAGTGTGGCTAGGGAAACTACTCGGTCCCTCTGAATCTGGAGTACCAGAGATAGAATGCTGTCCTGGCGTTCCTGTGACAGGTAGACCATGCACTGCGTCGTGTCTATGATCGCCCCCAGGTGGATGGAACAGTGTGGCTCTTCAGGAAATTTATGGAAAACCCGTGAGCCTGTAGGACCCCTATAGTGTGGTTGAGATCCCATTGGGCTGCCTGGATGGACGAGGACTGAATTAGGATGTCGTCCAGATAACACTGGATCCTCACCGGGATTAACCTCAGGTGGGCCGCCAACGCCAAGATCTTCGTGAATACTCTTGGGGCGGAGGAAAGGCCGAATGGGAGGGCCCTGTATTGATAATGGCGCCCGGCAAAACAAAATCTTAGGAACCTGCGATGGCTGGGAATAATGGGGACATGCAAGTAGGCCTCCGTGAGGTCTATGGATGTCAAGAGGTTGTCCTGCCTGATGCTGGCCAGGATAGACTGGAGTGTCTGCATCTTGAACCTCTCGTATTTGAGATGGAAATTCAGACCTTTTGAGGTTTAGAATGGCTCTCCATCCTCCTGAGGTCTTGGGAACCACAAAAAGGATGGAGTAGAATCCCAATCCGCTTTGTCCAGTGGGGACTGGTTCTATGGCCCTGATGTCCAGAAGATGACGAATGGCCTGCTGCATGAGTCTCTTCTTGTCCAGTCGCCGCGGCATTGGACAAGATATGAAGTGACTCGGGGGTCTGGAGAGGAATGTGAGGGAGAGACCGTCTCTGATGGTGCGGAGTACCCAAGAGTCTGTCGTGGTGCTCTCCCATTGATTGAGTCTGCCTCCAATGGGGGCCGTGTCTCTGGAGTCATTTAGGCTTTCGAAATGGGCGACCGCTGTTCCCTCGAAATGGCCGCTTACTTTGGGCCTGCTGTCTGGGTCTAGGGCCTGGACGCCCCCATGAGCAGTCAGGTCTGGGTGGAAAGGGCCGAGTGGGCAGAGCCCATTCTGGACTTGAGCCCATATGAAAAGGCCGTCGTCGATTGTCTGGAGCAGAGCGTCTGTCTCCATGTTTGTTAAGGTGGGACATAACTCTGCGCTTGTCCCGGTCTTCCCCTAGGTATGGATTGAGGGACTCTCCAAACAATTTACCACCAGTGTAAGGGTCCGCCCTCCACTGTCTCAGACACAACAGCCTGCGGACAGCCACATTGTAAGCTATGGTCCGTGAAGAGAATCTGGCTGCATGCAGAGAAGCGACCGCCATGTATTCAGTCGTGACCAACAACTTACCCAGGGTCTGGTGGACTCGTACCTGGTCCTGGGGTATCATGGCTTGGAGTTCACGCAACCACATTATGGAGGCCCTGGCGAAGAAAGAAGTAGAGGTCGATGCCCTCACCGACCATGCCGATGTTTGGTGAGACCTGCGGAGAGAGAACTTGGACTTCTCTGTCTTTAGAGTCTCAGCCATGTCACCGGATACGGTGGATGGAGAAACCAGAGGTGTTATGGCTTCGTCCACCACTGGGACCTCAAGCAGATCAGACAGAGAGGAGGCTACATTAAATAGTCTCTTGTCTGAAGTGGTCAGATTGGGTGGTGTACCCAGTGCTGCCCATTGCTTCTTGATGGTGTTAAGGAAAAGAGGACAAGGAATTTGCTTCTGAGTTATAGAAGGTTCCATGAATAAGGGGTTTGAGGCCTGACTGGTAGAGGGAGGAGGGACTTCTGGAGCAGGCTCGATGTTTGCCGAGGCTGTTGCCTTATTCAAAAGTGATTTAAACAATGATGGATCAAACAACCCCAGAAACGGGGTAGGATCCGGTGTTTCCTCCTCATCTTTGGAAAGATGTATCTCCCCCGGCTCATAATCCTCTGGATATGTTTCCATATCCTGGGAGGAATGGTCAGAGATGATGGAAGGGGCATAGTTTGCCGGCTCTGACGGGTAGTAGGGTGGGATAATCGGGGTGGTGGATTCGGCTCTGGGTCTGTGGAGAGCTGAAGTCAAGCCTTGGGAGACTGCCTGGGCTATTAATGCCTGAAATTGTTCTGGTGAGAACTCCTGAGGGACCACTGAGCGGATCCCCACTGCAGTAGGTGTGAACGTGTCTTCAAGTGCAGGCCGTGCGTTGAGCAGCGGAGCTGACCATTGACGGCATGCTGGCAGGCTCAGTATCTCATGCCCCTGAGTGGCCTCAGCTTCGGAATACCATGCCCTTTGGAATGGAGGGACAGAAGGAGCGATGTGAGGATCGAACCGAGTCCCCACAGTCGAGGCAGGAACAGCTGAAACTGCCATGTCCGTCTGTTGCTGTTGCTGGACTCTGGAAAACTGTCTCTCCATGGCCAGATGCTGCCTGTTGGCCTCCTTCTCAGCCGCTTTGGAAGGAGCCTTGTTAGACATAGCCTTGGCCTTGGTTTTCAGCTTGCCTGCTGCCTCCAGTTTTAAGGACTTGCGCCTCTTTTTGGCTGGAGAAGCCGAGCCACCATGGGTGGTCAAAGGAGTCGAATTGTCTGCCATCACTGGTGAGAGTCTCTCAGGCGTAGCCTGATGAATGCAGATGGTATGAAACAGAGCGCTGGAGTGGCAGGTGCCCCAGGAACACGGTGAGGCCGGTTATAGCTCTGATTGATGGTGGCCACAGGACCAGAGTTTGGCCATGTGCCACACAGGAGCTAACAGCGAGGCTGGTTACTGCTCTGACAATTGTTGCCGCTCAAGCACCACTGAAGCAAATTGCTTGGCCTGCCTGAGGCAGAAAATGGTGGCAGTTGTTAGTGGTGGCCACTGGACCAGAATTTGGCCACGCGCACACCTGGGAGCTACCAGCGAGGCTGGTCACTGCTCCAACAATTGTCACTGAGACAAATTGCTTGGCCTGCCTGAGCCAGAAATTGGTGGCCGTGTGTGATGGTGAGGTAATTCAAAATGGCGGCCGGGGCAATTGGGGCCTTGTAAGGTAGGCCCGGTTGCCAAAGGGACCCGTTTGGATCCGCCTGGGCTAGTGCTCCAGAGGTTGTAGGTCTGACCTACAATAGCCTCACAATTCAGAGGAACAGCAGAGGGAGAATTTTTCCCTTTAAAGGAAACTTCCCAAAAATTGAATAAACTGTCACGGCGGCCAAAATGGCGGCCGTGACTAGCCCAAAATCTAGGGGCGCCTGTGAGGCCCGAACTGCCTCAGATGCCTCTCAGCCGAAGAGTAAGCCTTTGAGCCTTCTCCAGCCGCGCTGAGTCAAGTGGCGTCCCCCTGCGGAGCCCGTGACCCAGCTGATCGTCAGAAGTTTGTATTTTACGATCACGGCTCTCTTTGGCTATCTGATATAGCCTGCAGTGAAGCTCAAGAAGGCAAGGCAAAACTAACTGTTCTAGCTGCGGCCGCGCTGTAAGCGAGCGGCGGCCTCCTGCAGGCCGCGCTGCCCAGCTGATCGTCGGGAGATGATCGCGGCACTTTCCGGCTGAAAAGTAAAGCCCGGAGCGAGCATATTCAAGGGCAGCGAGGGAAGGTACCTCAGTAGAGCTGCGGCCGCGCTGTGAGCAAGCAGAGGCCCCCTGCGGAGCCCGCAGCCCAGCTGATCATCGGGAGACAATTGCGGCTCTTTCCGGCTTGCTGACAGCTCGGTTTGACAGCTGAAAGGCAAGCAAAAAAAGACTGCAATGCCGAGAGGAGGAAATTCCACAAATGGGGATACAACCTGCCTGTAGCAATGAGGAGCCAAACGAAAAGCGTCCTGATGGGCTTTTAGACTAAGTCATAACTGGGTCAAGGTCTAGCCCAGCAGGAGGCGTGGCAATCGTTTGATTTAGTCTCATTGGGCAGGAGGATGAAGTTAACCCATTTGTGGATTCTCCATCCTCATGCTGGAGAACAATAACCGTTAAAATACAAAGAAAAGGGGCGTTGTCTTACCTGAACGCCTTTTCTCAGCGTGATGGAGAATCCACCAATGGGTTAACTTGGATCTCCTGCCCACGTAGACCAAATCAATCAAAGCTGCCACGCCCATCTGGCTGAGGGCACGCCCCCAGTTTCGAAAAAGGCGAAGCCAATGACTGTACGACGTGTTGGCTCCCAGATCCTAAACACTGGACCTGAGTACGCATAAGGGATGGGTGTGGATTCTCCATTCATCACGCTGAGAAAAGGCATTCAGGTAAGACAACGGCCCTTCTCCAGCGTGAAGAATGGAGAATCCACCAATGGGACTTACCAAAACCCTACTGTCCCTATGGGAGGGGAGCAGACTGGGCCAGTGTCCCTGCCGCCGGCACTACCTGTTGCAGTATCCTGTGGCCAAAAGAAGCCTCCACCGAGGCAAACTTATCAAGTCGATAATGGCACACAAAAGGGGAAGGTGCCCTGCAAATGTCCTCTATGCTGGCCTGTGTGGCCCATGCCGCAGAGATAGCAGCACTGCGAGTGGAATGGGCCGTCAAGTGACCTGGAACTGTTAAGGAAGACGCCTGATACGTCTCGGAAATACAGGCTCTAATCCACCTGCCAATGGTAGAAGAAGAAACCTTCTTACCCTTGGAGGCCAGATGGAAGGAACAAGGAGGGCTTCAGATCTACGAAAAGACTCCGTCCGCTTGATGTAACAGCATAATGCCCTGCGAACATCGAGAGTGTGCCATTGCCGTTCCAATGTATGAGACGGATTAGGGCAAACGTTCGGTAACACGATCTCCTGTGCCCTGTGAAAAATGGTGTTAACCTTAGGAATAAATGAGGGGTCCAAGCGCAGGACCACTCTGTCCGTGTGAAAAACACGCAAGTCCTCTCTGACAAAAAGAGCTGCCAGTTCCAAGATACGCCTAGCTGAGGTAACTGCAACCAAGAAAGCAACCTTAAGAGACAAGGACCTAAAGGTGCAGGACCTAATGGGTTCGAAAGGCGCCTGAGTAAGGGCCTGTAAGACCCGGGGTAACTCCCAAGTGGGATACCTATGTACTACTGGTGGTTTACTGTTGGTGACCCCTTTGATAAAGGATCGTACCATGGGGTGATGGGCCAGTGGCTCCAAAGTGTCACAGGTAAACACCGTGGCCAGAGCCGCGACCTGTCGGCGAATAGTGTTGGGCGCCAAGCCCTTATTAACACCCTCCAACACATAGTCTAATATCCGTGGAATGGTTACCTCTGAGATAGCTAAGTGATTGCTGTTGCACCAACTGCAGAAAATGTCTCCAAGTGGAGTCATAAATTCGATTGGTCTCCGGTCTCCGGGAGGCTTGAATCATAGAAATCACTCCCGAGGAATAAGATTCTTGGGCCAAGGTCCTGCGTTCAAGTGCCAGGCGGCTAACTGAAGCCACTGAGGCTCCGGGTGTTGTATGACTCCCTGCACTAGTCGTATCCGATCTGGAGGAATCCTCCACAGAGGGACCATGGAGAGGCTCACGAGGTCGGCAAACCACGGTCGCCTCGGCCAGTGCGGGGCAATGAATATGACCTCTGCCTGTTCCTGCAATATTTTCCTGATAACTGCTGGGATCAGAGGGAGAGGTGGGGAGGCATACAGTAGTCCCCCTGGCCAAGGGCTGCGAAGAGCATCCGTCCTCTCCGCCCCCGGAGAGGGGAACCTAGAAAAGAATCTTTGAAGTTGGGAGTTCGCCGGAGAGGCGAATAAGTCCAGGACCGGCAACCCGAACCTCTCCGATATCTCCCTGAAGAGATCCGGATGTAGACTCCATTCTGAATGGTCTACTGTCGTCCGGCTTAAATAATCCGCCTGATGATTTGCCTCCCCCGAGATGTGTTCGGCTTTCAGGGAGAGGAGATTGTTTTCTGCCCAGGACCCCAATAACATGGCCTCGGCCATGAGAGACCGGGATCGGGTACCGCCTTGACGGTTCTCATGAGCTTTTGCGGCCACGTTGTCCATGACCAGCACGTGTTGCCCCGCAATCTGGTTACAGAAGTGGCGAAGGGCCAGATGAATGGCTCTCAGTTCCAGCCAGTTGATATTGTGTGTCAGATCTGCTCTGGACCACCGACCCTGAGCCAACTGAGATTGGAAATGAGCCCCCCAGCCAAACAGAATGGCGTCTGTGGTCAATGTTAGCCTGCTGGGCTCCTTGAATAGTGACCCTCTTGTCCCCTCTGGGGAAGCCCACCACAGAAGGGCTCTTAGGGTCTGAAGAGGAACCCGTACCCTTTGGTTGGAAGAGCTTTTGCCCAGTCTTTGGAATGGGAGCAAGAACCATTGAAGGTGTCTGGAGTGTAGTCTGGCCCAAGGCACTATCTCTAAGCAAGATATCATCTTTCCCAATAACTGGGAGAGGATAGCCAGTGTTACTACACATTTCCTGCGGATTTTGAGAACCATGTCTCGAATGCTGTTTTGACGGTCTCAAGACAGATAGACCCGGCAAAGGTCTGTGTCTATTATCGCGCCCAAGTGTAGTAGGCGTGTTGAGGGAGCCAACTGACTTTTTTGAAAGTTGACTGAGAAACCATGGTCCTGAAGAGTCCTTATGGTGAGGGCCAGTTCCGCCTGGGCGGCCAGAGCGGAGGACTGGATGAGAATGTCGTCTAGGTAACATTGGACGCGCACCGGTACTAACCGTAGGTGTGCGGCAAGTACCACCAGGATCTTGGTGAAGACCCTGGTAGCCGAGGATAGGCCGAACGGGAGCGCTCTGTATTGGTAATGGCTGTTGGAATAGCAAAACCGGAGATATTGCCGATGGTTTGGGTGTATAGGGATGTGGAGGTATGCCTCTGTAAGGTCTATGGACGTCAGAAAGTCCCCCCGTCTTACGCTTGCCAAGATGGACTGAAGCGTCTGCATCTTGAACTTTCGGTACGACAGGTGAGAGTTGAGGCCCTTGAGGTCTAGTATCGCCCTCCATCCCCCTGAGGCCTTTGGAACAACGAATAAGATGGAGTAAAAACCCTGTTTCAGCTGATCGACTGGTACCCGTTCTATGGCTCGTATGTGTAACAGATGCAGAATGGCCTCCCCCAGGAGGGTCTTCTGGACTGGATTCCCGGGGAGGGGACAGGAAACAAAGCGCCGGGGTGGCCTGGCCACGAACTCCAGAGACAGCCCGTCCCTGATGGTGCTTAGCACTCAAGAGTCTGTGGTCGTGGTCTCCCATTGGTGGAGAAAGTAAGTTAGTCTGCCACCTATGGGAGCCTCCCTCCCCAAGTCACCTGGATCTACGGAAGGGACGGCCGCCCCTGCCTCGAAAGGACCGCCTACCCTGGGCCTGCTGTCTGTATCTGTCCCTGTACCCGGACCGGTCAAATGAACGGTCCGGGCCTGCGGGAAATTGCCGGGAGACCTGTGCTGAGGCCGAATCTGATCCCGTCCGAAAGGGCTATCGACGGGTATACGGGGAGAAACGACGGCTAGGTCTCCTGGAAAGGTGATAGAGAACCCTCCGTTTCTCTCTGTTTTCAACTAAGTAGGGGGTCAGGGCCTCCCCAAAGAGATGGGTGCCGCGGTACGGGGCGGAGGCTACGCGCCATTTGTGTCTAGCCTCGGCCTTCCAATTTCTGAGCCATAGAAGTCTGCGTGCAGAGACGTTGGATGCTATGGCATGGGCAGAGAATCTGGCAGCCTGCAAAGATACGTCCGCCATGTACTGCGATGCGGCCATTATTTTCGTCAAGTCCTGATGGACTCTTACCTCCTCCGGAAGAATTCTAGCCTGTAATTGGCGGAGCCAGATAAGAGAGACCCTTGCGAAGAATGAGGCTGAAGTAGAAGCTCTTATTGACCAAGCTGAAGCTTGGTGTGTCCTGCGGAAAGAAGCCTCGGATTTCTTATCCTCGGGCTTCAACGCCTCCGCCATATCTCCAGGTACCCTGGAATCAGAATATAAAGGCATTAAAGACTCATCAACCCCAGGCACCTCCAGGGCCTCATTCAGGACCGGTTCCGTGTCAAGCAAGTTACGGTCGATTCCCCCAGTAGAGGGAGGAGCACTTGGGGCCTCCCATTGTCCCCTAATGGATTTCAAAAACATGGGGGGGGCAAGGTATTTGTTTGTGTAGCACCACCGGTTCTGAAAACAACGGGTCCGTGTCCTGCCCAGGAAGCTGTTCAGGCACAAGCTCAGGTACCGATGGCTGAACTGGATGTATCTTACCGGTCGCACAGGCCTTGCGGAGCAGGGACGGAAATAGCGAGGGATTAAACAGTCCTATTAGAGGAGGAGGTTCCTGAGGAGGCTCCTCATCGTCCGACCACTCTTCCTCCGCCTGACTATACTCCGCGTATTCCGAGCCCCCGCTGGCAAAGGAGTGAGGTGAGTCAGAAATTGGGTACCTGAGGACACCTGACCTCAAGGGATCAGGTGATGGCATGGGGATCATGGGAGCGGGAGCCACTTGAGGACGCCTCATGGGCGTCAGGCTTGAGTAACTGCCTGAGAAACCAATTCTTGCAGATGAGCTTTGAAGGATGGATCCTCCAGCTCACGAAGCCCCGCTGCTGTGGGGGTAAAGGTGGCAGATGGAGCCTGGCCCGCCAGGGGTGATCTCTCAAGGGGTCGAAGCCCCGCTGCAGTTGGAGTAAATGTGGCTTCTGGAGCCTTAGGGTCCTGAAGCCCCTGTTCCTCTCCAAAGAGGTAAAGGAGTTCCTGATAAGGACCAGTTGAAGGGGCCCCCTCTGAATCCCGCTCTGGGGACCATGGGGCCTGGGGCTCAGGTTGAGGGCCACAAAGTAGTGTCACCGTTGTGGTAGGGGGCGGCTTAACCGTCTCCCCTACAGCCAGTCTTTGTGCACGGGAGAACTGTCTCTCCAGGGCACGGTGCCTACGGCTGGCCTGCTTGTCGGCCGCCTTGGAGGCTGCTTTCTTTGAGCCGGCCTTGGTCTTGGCCTTGATTTTTGCAGCTGCCTCCTGACTAGAGGACTTAAGCTTTCCATGTCCACTGGAAGTGGAAGCCTGTGGCTCGGTGTTATCTGCCATTGTAAAGCGAGAGTTTTCAGTGGGGTGCTGAAGCGTCTCGGTCTGCAAGAGATGCGGCTGTTAACCACCAAGGTGGGACTGGCCTCCACGTGGATCAATGATGGTCCGGCCCACCGGCAAGCACGGACTCACACTTAGCGATGGATGTCACGGGTCACTAGCGATGATGAGACGGAGCGTGAGACCTACTTTGAGGCCAATTTCGCGTTTAGTGATGGGATCAACATGTGTCTCACTTAGTGACGGCAAGCTCAGTATTGACCGTTCACTAGATGCAGACTATGGCAACAGGCTATAACTGGCATGTACAAATACAGGGGGCCACAGTATCCGTGCTGCAAAATAGGGTCAAGCAGAGCCCTCGTGGCCAGCAGCAAGTAAGGCCTAAAATGGCAAGCAACCAAAGGCCTGATTAGAATCAAAATCCCCTGACACACACTGAATAATGATTCCAACAGGAGGAATGCAAATGAGTGGCCTTTTGGATTACTCCCTCCCCTGCTCCGTCCGGAATTCAAGGCCTTGACTGCTTGCTGCAGACTAAAATGGCGGCCGCCAGTAATCCGGACCAGGGGAAAATGAAAGTAAGCTGATTTAGTCGCTTTGTCCAGGAAAAGGCAGTTTTCCTTGAATCCTGGTTAAATTAAGAGCTGCCAAGCCTCCCCTTTTGGTCCTCTGAAGAGAGAATAAATAACTCAAAGGAGAAATGGGCTGTTAGCCATGCGGGGCCCACAATCGGCTAAATAATTTCAAGGCCCAAGGCAACCTAGATAACAGGCAGCACTCCCTCAAACTGCTCTCTTTAAAAGATAAATCAGTAATTACAAGTAATGACTATAAGGAGCCGATCGGCTGAGTAATTTTCAAGGCCTGAAGAACAGGGAACTCTTTTCCCCCCAAAAGGTTCACTATAAGCAAGAAATCAGCACTAACGAAATAGAGAGAGAGGGGGAGAGGCACGAATATCAACAAGAATCCACGAATGGAATAAACTTAATAAAACTTGCTGTTCTCAAGTAGCTGGGAGCCAAATCTACCACGTCTGTCTGGGCTGAAGACCAAATAGAAACTGGGGGCGTGCCCTCAGCCAGACGGGCGTGGCAGCTTTGATTGATTTGGTCTACGTGGGCAGGAGGTCCAAGTTAACCCATTGGTGGATTCTCCATTCTTCACGCTGGAGAAAAAGTAGCAGTGGTCAAGCAAATTCCCAGAAGGATAAGAGAGGCTCAAAGAGATTACCAGTTTTTAACTAGGAAATTGCTTGACAAAGGAGTGAATTTCAGATGGTTGGTCCCAGAAGGGATATTAATTTTCTGGGATTCGAAAAGATATAGATTGGACACCCCGCTCAAAGCAGCGGAATTTTTCGACAACCACAGAACCTTTCTGGAAAAAGGGGATCCTGAACCTAAGAAGCAAGAGGAAACGAGTGCTGCAGGAGCGCCTAAACAAGTAGAGGAGGAGGAAGCTAAAAAGACTTATCCAAAGGAAGGAGCAAGACCGAGAGACCAGAGACAGATAAGATCACCTAGAAGATTGAGATCCAAATATAACTGAAGTCATGGAGGAGATTGGAATTTTATCAATAAATATAAATGGACTGAATTCTCCCTCAAAAAGGAGAAAAACTTTTACTAGACTACAAAAGTTAAAAATGGACATAATTTGTCTTCAAGAGACACATATTAAGAGACAACATTCTAGAATTTTAGAACAACCAAAAATGGACAAGCTTTACTTTACTCTTGCACCTCAAAAGAAAAGAGGTATAGCCCTCTATATAAAAGAAAAGATGAATCCTAAACAAGTCTATGCAGACGAAGAGGGGAGAATACTAATGGTGGAAATTATGGTGGACCAAAAACAGATAATGATGGTTACAATATATGCACCTAATGATAAGCAAGACCAATTTTATCACCAATTACACAATAAAATAGTGGATTCAAACTACCAAAACCTCTGCTTAGGGAGATTTCAACGCTATAGTAGATGCAACCCGGGACTATAAAAGCCATAAACAAGGGAGAAAAGGGGGAAATACTTTACCCAAGGCCTTTTTAAAAATGAAAGAAGAACTGTCCATTCAAAATATATGGAGAGAGGAATCCAGAAAAATCACAATACACATTTTACTCAAATAGGCACAAATCATGGTCTAGAATTGATATAATATGGACATCTTATGACTTGAAAATGATAATACAAGAGGTTGAGATAGAAACCAATGTTTGGGCAGACCATAACCCAATAAAAATGATCTGGAAAGGAACTAAGAAAAAATTAAGATGGTCTCTGAATAAATCTATATTGAAAAAAAAGAATTCTTACAATTAGCAACAAGGGAAATGGAATTCTTCTTCAAAATAAACAAGAAAGAAGAAACCTCCCTTCAAAATGTGTGGGACACAGCCAAAGCATATTTTAGAGGCTTGGCCATAACTTATGCTGCTAAAAAGAATAAAGAAAAAAAACAATTACAGTTAAAGTTGAAAGAAGAACTCAATAAATTGGAACTTGAGCTACAAATTGACCCACAAAAAAAAGTTCTTAAGAAACAAGTGGAAATAACAAAACATAAATTAAATCTAACTGAGATGGATATAATGGCACAGCATTATAAACAACTTTTTTGAAAATGCCAATAAGCCGGGAAGATGGTTAGCATACAGATTGAAGAAAGAAAAAGAAAAAAGAATGATAAATAAGCTACAAGACTCAAAAGGAGAGTTATGCTTCCACAATGACCCAATGAAAAAAATTATTAAGGCCTAGTACGAGACACTTTACAAAGCAGAGGCGGTTTCTAAAGAGGGAATACAGGCCTATATGAAAGAAATTGACCTGCCAAAAGTCCCGGAGAACATCCGAAATATACTAAACGGGAAAATATCAATGATGGAGATTATAGAAGCTATAAAAAGGCAAAAAAAAGATAAGACTCCGGGCCCAGATGGACTTCCTGCAGAATTTTATGTAGCACTACAAGATATATTAAGCCCGATCTTGAAGGAATTGTGTAATGAAATTTTTTCAGACAAAAAAACCAAACTCGTGGACTGAAGCCAATATCACTTTGATACCTAAAGAAGACACTGACCCCACACAAATAAAAAACTATAAACCAGTATCGTTACTAAATGTGGACTATAAAATTTTTGCCTCGATAATGGCAGAAAGAATTAAGAAATTCCTGACTGAATTTATTCACACAGACCAAAATAGTTTTTTACCTAAAAGACAGATAAAAAACAATTTAAGGATCATCTTAAACGTTTTGGAATACTATGAAAATCATCCAGGGAAACAGATGGCATTGATATTTCTTGATGCACAAAAAGCCTTTGACAATTTAAATTGGCAATTTATGTTCCAGCAGCTGGTGGAAATGGATTTTGACAATAATTTTATAAACACAATTCAAGCAATTTACAATAAACAAATAGCCAGGATACTCTTTAATGGAGATTATACAGAAAGCTTTGACATTAAAAAAGGTACAAGACAGGGATGCCCATTATCCCCTTTGCTATTCATTTTAATATTGGAAGTAGTGGCTAGAAATATTAGGGCAGGAAACGGAAATTAAAGGACTGGAAATAAAAGAGCAGAAATATAAATTACAAGCTTTTGCAGATGACCTGGTTTTCATCTTGGAGGAGCCACTAGAAACAACTACTAAACTGTTGCAGAAAATGGAAAAATTTGGAGAAGTGGCTGGTTTGAAAATAAATAGAGAAAAGACTAAGGTACTAACAAAAAACTTAACAGACAAACAGAAAACCCAATTCACAAAAAAGATAAATCTGCAAATAGTCAAAAAAGTTAAATACTTAGGCATTTACTTAACACCAAGATGTACAACACTAAAAGAAGATAACTACGAAAGACTGTTGAAACAAATAAAATTAGATTTGGAAAAGTGGAAAAACCTTCAACTGTCACTGCTAGGAAGAATAGCGACAGTGAAGATGAGTGTCCTACCGAAAGTACTTTTCCTATTTCAAACAATTCCTGTAAAATTGGGAAATATATTTTTTGATGATCTAAATGCAACAATATTGAGATTCATATGGCAAGGGAAAAAAGAACGAATTAAAGTTAAAATGCTACAAGAAGCTAAAGATAGTGGAGGATTTGGACTCTCGGATTGGAGACTTTATTATCAAGCAGCCATTTTACCATGGCTCAAAGAATGGATAACGTTGAGAAATAAAAGACTTCTCTACCTAGAGGGGCATGACCTACAACTGGGTTGGCATGCCTTCCTGTGGTATGGGAAAAACAAAATACACAGATATTTTCAAAACCATGCTATAAGGAATGTGTTGTTTCTAGAATGGGAGAGAATAAAACAAAAAAAATTATATTAAAATACCAGAGTGGCTTTCAACAATGGAAGCTTTTGCTTACCCAAATTTAATTAACTATGACAAACTTGGACAAGAATGGAAAACTTAAAGACAGGCAAGACCTACAACAACAAGGCATTGACTTAGCATGGTGGCCTTATTTGCAAATCCAAACAAGATATGAGAAAGATGTAAAGACAATGGGATTTTATAAAGAACAGATAGAATTTGACCAAATACTCTTGAAAACAGATGAAAACTTGATTAAGAAACTTTATAGATTTCTGCTAAATTGGAAGATGGAAGAAGAACAAGTAAAAGAAACAATGATAGTATGGGCAAAAAACTTTGGATATTCTATAGACTTAGAAGATTGGCAAAAGCTATGGGATAGAAATATTAAACTGACTAAAGCAGCTTCATATAAAGAAAACTTATATAAAATGTTTTACAGATGGCACATGACACCAGTAAGACTAGCAAAAATGTTTAAAAATGTTTCGAATAATTGTTGGAAATGTAAACAAAAGCCAGGTACTTATTACCATATCTGGTGGGTATGTCCTAATGCACGGGTCGGCAACTCGCAGCTCCGGAGCCGCATGCAGCTCTTTCAGTCGTCTCCTGCGGCTCCCAGCCATGTGCAGTGCCAAAAAAAAAAAGTGGGACTAAAGAAGTTGAATCAATCAATTCAAACTTCTCACGAAAAAAAAACTTGCGAATTGAATTGATTGGTTCAACTTCTTTGGTTTGTGGGATGCCGTCCACCTGTCAAGCCATGTGGGCTCGACATAGACGGGGGGGAGAAGACAGCTCCGGAGGGAGGAAGCCCCGCAGCCAGAAGCCAGTGGTCCGAGCGGAGCAGCACGGAAGACCTACCGGTCAGCGTGGGAAGCTTCAGGGTCGCCGGTGAGCAAGGGTGAGCAAGGTCTGCCGTCCGCAGCCCGGTTCCGCACCCCAACGACCAGCTGGACCGGCTTTCACTACTCCAGCCCAGGGACGCCAGCAGCATAGAAGGCGATTTGGCAGCGCTGCCGTAGGCGGGGCGTCCTTACAGCGGACAACTCGGGCCCGGATATTTCCTGTGGCTCGAGAGCGGAGACGCCCGTGGCGCACGGCCTGGACTGTTGGCGTTGCCGTGGGACCACCCCCTGAGTTGCCAGCTAATGCGGCGTGCTTCCAGCGGTGAAAAAGGGGCCTGAGCGTCGGCGGAACGAGACGCTGGGCAGCACGAACTGAGCAGTCTTGATAAGCAACAAGCCAAGGCCCCGCCTCCCTCCTGCTGCCGCTCAGTTCGTGCTGCCCAGCGTCTGCCTGCCTGCCTGCTTGCAGGCCTTCGTGCTCCTTCCCTGAAGCGTGCAATTGCTTGGAGCCCCTGCCCCAAAAGCCCCTTCCCCGGCGGGAGCCGAGTTTGCAAGCCTCGCCGGCAAGCCGGGAGTATCAAAGGTCCAGAGGGTTCCCTCCTGCTGCGGAGCCGCAGTGCCTGGACTGACGGGGGAGGGGGTGGGGGGTATCCGGGGCCTAAAAAGTCCTCCAGGACAGGGTCGGGGCCGGCTCTCTTTCCCCGGCCGCAGGAGAAGAGGCGGCGCAGGGTCTCCACCCGGGCAGGCAGGCGAGCAAAACCCCAGAACCTTTCGCATTCATTTGCAAAGAGAAGCACGCTGCATTAGCTGGCACCGCAGGGGGTGATCCCATGGTAACGCTGACAGTCCGGGCCGTGCGCCACCAGCGTCTTCTCTTTGCAAACAAACGCGGAAGGTTTCGGGGTTTTGCTTGCCCGCCCAGGTGAAGATGCCGGTGGCGCACGGCCCGGACTGTCAGCGTTGCCGTGGGACCACCCCGCTTGTTCCGGGGTTTTGCTCGCCCGTCCGGGTGGAGACCCTGCACCGCCTCTTCTCCTGCGGCTGGGGAAAGAGAGCCGGCCCCGACCCTGTCCTGGAGGACTTTTTAGGCCCCGGATACCCCCCACCCCCTCCCCGGTCTTCCTCCAAAGCGCTGTCCTCGGAGGGACTACCCAAGGCACCACTTTCGCTTTTAGCCAGCTCCTTTGGCGCGGCCCCAACTCTGCTCTGGGGAAATGAGGGCGGGGTGGAGCGGGGCGGCGCTGCCTATCTCAGTCACGCGGACAAAGGGCCGTGTAAACATCACCAGATGGCTCCGCCAGCAGCGGCAGAGATGAGCAGGCTGTTGCTCCCGCGGTCGCCGTCTTGCCGCTATGGAAGATAGCCTGGTCCGCACCTTCGGGGGGCCCAGCCTCCAGCAGCCCTGCTGTGCCCGAGGCAGGCCCCCCGCTCACCGCTTCAGCAAAAGAGGGAGAGCACGGGGTGGGGGGAGAGCAGTCTTTTCCCAGGGGAGGAAAAGCCAGGACAGCAGAGTCGTCCATACCAGAGCTGGACAGGGGCAGGCTCCACTCTTCAATCAAGCCCCCTGTTGCGCATGCGCGAGCGCATTTTGCGGCTCCCAGGTTTTTTTTTTGTGAGGGAAATGGGTCCAAGTGGCTCTTTCAGTGTTTCAGGTTGCCGACCCGTCCTAGTGCAAAAAAAATTTGGTTTAAGATTCATACATGGCTGGAAAGGATGACTAAAATACAGATAGAATTTAAGCCAGAACTGTTTTTGTTAGGAATATTAGGATCCAATTATGGGAAAGAGAATGAGTATTTAATATTACATGTATTGACAGCCATGAGAATAGCATTTGCCCAATACTGGAAAAATGAAAATATACCATCTGATGAGATTATAATTAGGAAAATTTTAGAATGTGCAGAAATGGACAGACTAACCCTAGAGATTAAAGAGAAAGAAGACTCAGTCTATTTTAAAACATGGGAAAACTTTTACCAATGGTTAGCAAAACGAACTAGCGAGAAATGATTGTGAAATTTAACAAGATGAATGATATTTGCTGACTATGATACTCTTTATGATCACTGTTATTTTTACTGACTATAGCTATTTACTATCATATTAATTATTGTTATTGAATATTTGTATCCGGACAATAGTCTGCTTGCTAAAGCGTGGAAATGTTACTGGGGGTAATCCCATTGTTGTACCTACCCTTATCCCATCCCCATCCCCAAACCTTACCTTGAACCCCAATACATATACTGACCCTATCCCTCCCCTACCCTTATAAAACTTAATAAAATATTGTTTAAAAAAAAAACAGCCGGAGCCCCTTGCAGTCCGAATGGTAGGACTCAGAATTGGTAGCACCCTAGTGGACAATTAAAGGCAGTTTTCCATTCGTCTCCTTCTTTGATTCTGATTCGGTAGTATGCTTCCCTAAGGTCTAATTTAGTAAAAAATCTTCCCTTTTGAAAGATGGGATAGCATGTCTTTCATGAGGGTAGTGGGTACAGGTTGCTTTCGCTTATGGCATTCAGAGCCCTATAGTCCACACATAGACGAAGCGACCCATCCTTCTTTTCCCTGAACAACACAGGGGCAGCCATTTTTGGTTTAGCTGGTTGGATGAAACCCCGCTCTAAATTTTTATCTATGAACTTCTGCATCTCCTCTAATTCCTGGGGGCTCATGGAGTATAGTCTGGGTTTTGGAAGCTTCGCTCCTGGTCGGATCTCTATGGCACAGTCTGTAGGTCGATGCGGGGGTAATTCATCTGACCTCTCCTCGCTGAACACTTCAGACAAGTCCCTGTATTCCTCGGGTATTTCGGGTAGTTCCTTTTCACCCATCGCAGCTTTCTCTGTCGGGGCTTCCCGAGAGGGGGTTAGTGTTGGCGCTTTGGTTGATTCTCCCTTTGGAAACCTAAGCTCTGCTGTTCTCCAGTCCACTTGTGGATTCCATTTGGCTAGCCACGCCATGCCTAGGATTATGGGGCATTCCATGCCAGGGGTCACTACGAACATTATAGTCTCTATGTGATCCCCCAGGGTGAGTTGGAACGGTAGCGTTGCTAAGGTGGCTGGCATCCCCCCTGCTATAGACCCATCTAATTGACCGAAAGAAATTGGTTTCTTCAGCCTCCTCACCAGTATGCCTAGATTCCCCACTACTGTTGGGCTGATAAGGTACACCCAGTCAATTAGTGCCCTGACTTCTACAGCTTCGGGCATGGTGGGGGCTAGTATGGTTACTGTCCTGGTGAAGGGCATGATGGGTCCACTTACCAGGGGTTCGTCTTCGGAGTTGTCGTTGGATGAGTTAGACATTCCTGCTGTGTAGGCCGGAGTTCTCTTTCCTCATTGGGCGGTTGCGGGGAACTCAACGGTCTCCGTGCCTTTCATGGTGGGCTCCTTCGGCTTGATGGGTAACTTCCCGGACTTCCCAGCTGGGGTCTGGTCGGCCTTCTCGATTGGGGTGCACGAACGGCATTCTGCGGCACGATGTCCCTCTTTACCGCACTTGAAACAGCTGGTGGTTCTTTTGGTGGTTGGCTGCTGCTTTGTGGCCTCACAGGATGGCTCTGATGGCGATTTCCCTCATGGTCTCCCTCTGCGCTGTCTCTTGGCTAGGTCAATCTCGGCTTCCTCGGCCAGGATGTACCAATCTTGTAGCTGGTGGGGATCCCCTCAGGGAAGGCAGGCATTGTAGAGATCATAATTCAGACCATCTTTGAAATGGCTGAGCAGAATGTCCTCCAGCCAATTCAGCTTGCTGGCCAGCATTCGAAACTCCTGGGTATACTTGGCCACTAGTCGTCTGCCATGCTTCACCATTTTTATTCTTTCACGGGCTTTGCGGTCTGCCAATGGGTCTTCGAACCTGCGCCTGAGGGAGAACATGAACTGATTAAAGTTCAATAGCTCCGGAGCATCAGCGTCATAGAGGTCCATCACCCAGTCTGCCGCGATGCCATCCAGGGCGGCTTGCACCATGCAAATTCTGACACAATCAGTGGGGATGTCTTGGCCGTATTCCTCCATATAATTTAGAACCTGGGTTAGGAAAAACCCCAGGTGTCGTGGCTCGCCCCGGAACTTCACATCGAGCGGCGGGAACTTTTGAATGGAGCACTGCCTCTTCTTGCACTTGTGGCATCTCTCCTCACAGTGTGCAGCTTCCACGCATTGGGGGTAGGGGCAGCGGCGGCGATCGCAGTGGGTTGTTGTTTCGCTGGACGGCCCTGGGGCCTCTGCCTCGGACTCGGTGTCGGACTTCGGTGTCCTTCTTCCCGCAACCCAAATGGATGGTTCCAGTATAGGGTTCGGGTTTCTCCTCCTTCAGGGAATCTAGGGTTATCTTCATCATGCATCACCTGCTCCTGTAACTGGCTCAAATGCCCCGGGTGGTCTTCCTCATCCTCACTGAGATGGAGGAAACTTTCCATCTCTTCCTTCAGGCCTGGCTGGTGGCTGCCTCGTCGGAGTGTCATCTTCCTCACCTTTTTCTCCCAGTCGTACTTCTTCCCAATACCCATCGACCACCGAGGTTTGTGGCTGCGCACCTCCACTACCTCTTCTTCCGATGAGTAGGAAGACTCAGAGCTGGATAGTTTGCAGGGATCCAGCCGACATGGTCTGACATGGTCTTGCGAAGTCCCCCGGTAAGGGCTTTCCTTCCGGGCTGACTTATTACTGCAGATCATGTCTAATGTCAGGGCCCACTTCAAAACCTCATCCTAAGAAAGTAGAACTCGTGGAAGCGGTTTCTTCCAAAAGGAGCTTTTATTAGGAGAAGCTGATAGCAGGCATAATAGACAGGATCTGAGGGTTTCCTGCCAGATCGATAGGTAAAAAGTATCCCAAGCAAACCCCACCCCATAGTTCATCTGGTCAGTTCAAACAGGCCAATCCCGAGGTGTTAAGTTTGTTGTGGGAAAAAGGGAGATAACATCTGGCCGTCTCCAGGCTACAGCGATGTTTAGTCGGCTCTTCGCACCTTCCCTTGCGAACGCGGAGATACAACAGTTGCCGGAGGTACATTCCATTCTCCTCCCCCCTGACAACAGGGGAGAGAAAGTTCACAGAACACAATGCAGAAACAGCAGTGTTACATTGTAGCGATATAGGAAACAAGGCAATAAACCACGAGCATTCCCCCCTTCCCCTCCAGGAGTATGGCAGAACCCAGAGAGAGAAGAGAATGAAATTCGGGGTTAGAAAGGAAGAAGAAGGGCCCTTTAAAATATGGGTTCTAACACTCATTTTGTATTTGAAAGAAAGGGACATTCTATTTCCTCTTCTAAATTTGTAGTTTTATTATTTTAAATCTCTTATTCATTTCCACTATTGACCAACTTTATGCCAGAGATTGTCCACTACTACCCCCCTCCCCATTTTTTATTTGCTTTTTGCATGGCTTTATATTGTAAACTAGAGAGGATATTTATCAATGTCTTTTTTATCCACATTCCTAGGCAAACCAGAAAAAAGATCCCTTCCCTAAAACTCAACCTCCCATTAGTTCAACATATTTCTATCAATTTAACATCAAAATAATTTCAAAGTAGCTCAGAATTAACAAGCTAAATATTAAATATAAATCCTGCAAAACTGTATTTATTTATCAATATAATAAAAATTGTTTACAACATTTATAGCTTCCAACTGTTAGGTTATCTCTTCATCTCTGACTACAGTCTCTCTCCATGTAAGTTTTATTGAGCGAGATGGAGGTATCAATCCTCTTAATTACTTTATAATTGTTGGTCTCCTTATTTAGGTAAATTAGCACCGTCTTGTTTTCTAAATCAAGAAGTTAATACAAAGCTTTATTCACTACTGCATTAAATTTTCTTAAATTTATTTATTTAAATAAATCACCAAGTTAACCTTTATTATGTCTTCCAGTTCAAGGTAGCTTTATATTTTCTCTGTTACCACACCACTTATTTAAAAATCTTGCAAACCTTTCTCCTTTCATTCCTACTTATGCAACATTATTACTCCTCACTGCCTACTCAGAAATTATATATATGTACATAAACTGTATATGTAAACATTTTGAGGGGGGAGGAAATGTAATCCAACTTTTTGGAAGTAGGGCTTTAATGATGATGATGATGATGATGATGATGATGATGTTGGAAGGGACCTTAGAGGTCATTTAGTCCAACCTCCTGCTCAGGCAGGAAACCCTATACCATTTCAAACAAATGGCTGTCCAGTCTCTTCTTTAAAACTTCCAGTGTTGGAGCATTCACAGCTTCTGGAGGCAGGTTGTTCCACTGATTAATTGTTCTGTCAGAAAATTTCTCCTTAGTTCTAGTTTGCTTCTCTCTTTGGTTAGTTTTCATCCATTGCTTCTTGTCCTGCCTTCAGATGCTTTGGAGAATAGCTTGACTCCCTCTTTTTTGTGGCAGCCCCTGGCATACTAGAACACTGTTATCATGTCACTCCTCGTCCTTCTCTTCATTAGACTAGACCACGGGTCGGCAACCCGCGGCTCCGGAGCCACATGCGGCTCTTTGAGCCTTCTCCTGCGGCTCCAGTCCTCCTCCATCATTTGCAGAGAGAGAGAGAGACAGACAGAGGCACTTGCACTTCCCTTCTCTCTCTCTCTCTCTCTCTCTCTCTCATGTGGACTTATGGGGCTCCTGATTGGCCCTGTGCCCGGGCGCCCTGCCCCTGGCCTGGGAGAAGCGCAGCCAGGAAGTCCCTTTCCCAGCATGGCCCCGTCCGAAGCGCACGTGGCCAGGGAGCCACGTGGGGCAGCCCCGGGATCCCCCCTGGGAGCGGCCTGCCGGAGCCTCCGCTGAGCAGGCCAGCCCTCCCGCAAGCCGCGGCCCCAGGAAAGGGGTCTGCCCCGTTTAGGATCAGCGTTGCTCTGTCTCCCAACCCCTGAAGGCGCACGGCTCGCTTTGAACAGGATCAGCCCCCTCGAAGTCCCGTGCTTCCCCTGAAGTCCACCGGGAGATGGGAGGGGAGGCGGCAGCAGCTGCTCTCTCAAGGGACCTCTCGCCAGCCCGGTGGATCTGCTGGGCGACCCCCGCCCGTGAAAGGGAGGTAGGCAACGAGGGCCGGATCCCCGCAGGGGAAGCTTGCTCCGTCCATCCTTTCCTTTCGGGCGCTGTTTCTGAAAAGAGGGGGGGGACCCAATTGGAGCGGGAGGACCCCTCCCCAGCCCATCCCCACACCTCTCGGTGTCCCACGGCTTCCTGGCTTGGGGCTTGGGGGGGAGAGGAAGCCGGGCGCTGTAGGAGCCCCAGAGCCGGAGGGAAGAAAGGCCGCCTGGAAGGATCAGTGCATGTTGGCCGGGGGTTTCCTCTCCTTGGGGCAGGGTTCCTAGGAGCCTGGCTCCCCCCACAGCCCGGTGCTGGGTTCCCCCCCCCGAGTATACTGCAGGCTGGTTTGCAGGGGGGGCTGCAGTGGGGTCCCCAGATGGGCAGGGCAGGGAATTGGGTCTGGGCTGGGTCTTCTTTAAGACCCCAGGGTGTCTCTTCCTGATTCTGCTCAGCTCCGGGTCTTTGCTCTGAAGGGAGCCCGGCTGAGCGGCTTTGGGGGTCTTCCAAGGGGGGCTGGCTGTGCCACTCACTGCTCAGAGCTGGAGGGTCGACCCCCGCCCCGCAGAGAGAGCGAGAGAGCGCAATTGAAGGAATTTGCCAGGGTGACCGAGCGCTGATGTTCAGCCTTGCACCACGTGGCAGCAGCAGTTCTGAACCTGGAAGGCTTCCAGGGCGTGACTGAGCATATTCGGGAACAGCTCTTTCCCCCTTTCAATGCCCCAGAGTTGCTTCCCCAGGCCTGCTGGCAGCTCCCTTCCCGCTCGGTGCTGCCTCTGTGGCCGCTGCGTCATCTCAGCCACCAGCAGAATCCTCCTCATGGTCAGCCTCCTCCTCCGCCTTGCGAGCGGAGCTGGCTTCGGCTGCCGTGTGGACGGGAGGCTGGAAATAGATGCGTCCTATTTTGACGGAGGGAGCTGGGTTGGTGCAGGCGTGTGTGTGTTTGTGTGTATGTGTTTCCCCCGCCCCTTGCTGTTTCTTAAGTTGCTTCCCGGTTCAAGTTAAGCAGAATTGGTGCGGTCGCTTCTCTAATTAAATCCATCTGGATTTGGGATTTCAATTCAGCAGTCGGTGTTTTCAATAGTGCAAAAATCTCTTTCGGTAAGGCTGGGTTTCTCAACCTCTGCAACTTTCAGAATTCTGGGAGTTGAAGTCCACCACCCCTCCTCTGAAAGTTGCAGAGGTTGAGAAACACAGCTAGAAGGACTGCCAGCTTTATTTAGCCTGGCAGGCTCGTTTGAGATTTGGAGGTAGGGGCGTGTTGTGGCTGCTCTAACAAAATGGCTAACTGATGGGTGTCTATGTTTTCTCTAAGTGAGTTTCTCTGCTATGGAGATCAGGAGGGCAGAGACCTATTCAAAAGAGAGTGATTTATTAGAATTCTCCAAGAGAAAGAAAAAAGGAAGGGGGGGAGAGAGAGAAGGAGAGGAAAGAGAGAGAGGGGGGAAAGAGATAAAGAGAGAGGGGAGAGGAAAGAGAGCAAGAGAAAGAGAGAGAGAGGAAAGAAAGGGGGGAGAGAAAGAGAGAGAGGAAAGTGGGGGAGAGGAAAGAGCGAGGGGGGAGAGGAAAGAGAGAGAAAGAGGGAGAGGAAAGAGAAAGGGGGAGAGGAAAGAGAAAGAGAGAGAGGAAAGAGAAAGAGAGAGAGGAAAGTGGGGGAGAGGAAAGAGCGAGAGGGGGAGAGGAAAGAGAGAGAGAAAGAGGGAGAGGAAAGAGAAAGAGAGAGAAGGAGAGGAAAGAGGGGGGAAGCGCAAGTGCCTCTCTCTCTCTCGCAAGTGCCTCTCTCTCTCTCTCTCTCACACACACACACTGAGTGGGGGAAGAGGACTGGCAGACCAAGGGAAGAGGGAGGGAGAGAGAGAGAGAGACAGAGAGAGAGAGAGACCCTTTTGACATCTAAAATGAAGATAACACTGCATATATCCTTATATATATATATATATATATATATATATATATAATAAAGGTAAAAAAGGATATATGCAGTGTTATCTTCATTTTAGATATCAAAAGGGTTTTGCGGCTCCCAGTGTTTTGTTTTCGGTGGGAAACGGGTCCAAGTGGCTCTTTGAGTGTTTTGGGTTGCCTACCCCTGGACTAGACATACCCAATTCCAGCAACCATTCCTTATATGTTTTAGCCTCCAGTTCCCTGATCATCTCTGTTGCTCTTCTCTGTACTCTTTCTAGAGTCTCAACATCTTTTTTACATCGTGGTGACCAAAACTGGATGCAGTATTCCAGTTTTGGTAAGGCACTGTAAAGTGGTATTAACACTTCATGTGATCTTGATTCTATCCCTCTGTTAATGCAGCCTAGCACTGTGTTGGCTTTTTTGGCAGCTGCAGCACACTGCTGGCTCATATTTAAGTGGTTGTCCACTAGGACTCCGAGATCCCTCTCACAGTTGCTATTATTGAGCAAGGTACCACCTATACTATACCTATGCATTTGGTTTTTCTTGCCTAAATGTAGAACCTTACTTTTTTCACCATTGAATTTCATTTTGTTAGATAGCGCCCAATGTTCAAGTCTGTCAAGATCCTTCTGTATCTTAAGCCTATCTTCTGGAGTGTTGGCTATTCCTGCCAGCTTGGTGTCGTCTGCAAATTAGATGAGTTCCCCATCTATCCCTTCATCCAAATCATTGATGAAGATGTTGAAGAGCATTGGGCCCAGAACAGAGCCCTGGGGCACCCCACTACACACTTCCCTCCATGTAGATGCAGTTCCATTGAGGACCACACGCTGAGTATGGCCGGTCAGCCAGCTACGAATCCATTTGGTGATGATGCTGTCTAATCCACATTTTTCTATCTTATCAAGTAGTAGGTTGTGGTCTATTTTATCAAATGCCTTACTGAAGTCCAAGTAAATTATATCCCCAGCATTCCTCTGGTCCACTAATTTTGTTACCTGATCAAAGAATGCAATATTTGTGTGGCATGATCTGTTTTTGACAAACCCACACTGGCTTTTGGTAATGACTTTGTTTGCCTCTAGGTGTTGGCTGATTTGTTGCTTGATTATCTTTTCCAAGATCTTCCCAAGTATTGAGGTCACGCTGATAGATCTGTAGTTTCCTGGATCCATTTTTTCCCCCTTTTTTTCCTTCAACTCTTTTCCAGTCCTCTGGTAGTTCCCCAGTGCTCCAGGATCTTTGAAAGATATAGTTCAGTGGTTCTGAGATAACATCTGCAAGTTCCTTCAGAACCTTAGGATGTAGTCCATCTGGTCCTGGTAATTTGAACTCATCTAGGGTGGACAGGTGCTCACTTACCATTTTCTTGCCTATCTTAACTTGTGTTTCTAATTTGTTTTTTTACGGTACTGTTTTTGACAGGTTGGACTGTTTTTTCCCTTTGTGTAAATATGGATGCAAAAAAACCAATTGAGTAGTTCTGCTTTCTCCCTGTTGCTTGTCACCTTCTTGCCACTTTCTCCCACTAATGGACCAATCATTTCCTTAACTTTTTTCTTGTTTTTTACATGTTGAAAGAAGTTTTTTTGTTATTTTTGACTTTTGTTGCAAGCCTTAGTTCATTTTGAGCCTTAGCTTTCCTCACTTCATCTTTGCTATTTGCTGATATTCTGCCTTACTTATGTGCTCCTCTTTCCACTTTTTATACTTGTCCTTTTTGTCTTTCAATTTATCAGAAAGTTCTTTATGCAGCCATGCTGGTTTCTTTTGAGAGCTGTTATTTTTCTTCTTCATTGGTATTGTGCTAGACTGGGCTTTTATAATCTCACTTTTCAAAATTTCCCAGGCTTCTTGAGTTGTTTTCCCCTTGAGGATTCTCATCCATGGAATCCTTCTCAAGCTCTCTCTAAGTTTGTTGAAATTAGCTCTCTTAAATTCCAAAACTGTAGTTTGACCGTGATCTATTGCTTGTGCTTGCATAATGTTGAATTCCAATATTGCATGGTCACTCCCCCCCAAAGGTTCCTGTGATTTCAACCTTCTATCATTTCATCTCTGTTAGTGAGAATTAAGTCCAATATGGCTGATCCCCTAGTTCCCTTCTCTACTTTCTTTCCTTTTAACTGTTCTCATGTCCTTATGGACATTTCCTTTTTATATTCCTCACAAATAGCATTTGGCCAATACCAAAGTATTTATATCTATTTTATTTTTTCCTAATTTTTATCATTTTCATCTGTTCATATGTAGGCTTATGAATGTGGAGCATACTTACTAAATAGGATCTTTGTATGCATAATGGTAATTTAGTCTGTCATTTTTCCTTACAATCAACCATTTCATTATCTTTTCTTTCCAACTTGAATAATAGTTGAACAACATCCATGTTACTCTAAAAATGAAAAGTTTCCATCTAAGAAAATAAAAGCTTGGGGAGTTTATTAAAGAGAAATGAATTCAAGATTAACCATGAACTCTGTGATGTCAACATACAGGAACATTTCTTTAATACTAAGTTCTAAAAAATTAAAGTAATTTAAAGCAGAGGACATAATAAATAAATAAACAAATAATTCTGCTGAGAATTTTATGTAATAATATAGTGCCTATTAGCATGCATTCAATTGGGAGCTTTCTTGTTATGGTTTGATATCTACCAAGAGAGGCTGTTTGAGACTTGGAGAGTTTATAAAAAAAAAGCCATACTGCATAATTGCTACAGGATGAACTATATCCATAGTATCTTCACTGGTATATAAGAGATTTTACTGTAAAAACTGGATAAATAAATGACAAGCCCCAAAAGGCTCTGGCTACAAAGGAGGAAGTAGTATAATTTATTTTTGCAGGAAAGATTGGCTGATATCCTGCTTTATCTAAAATATTTGGTAGGCGAAGAGCCAGCAATTCTGTTCAACAAGAATACTCTAGAGGAATCTAATTGTGCAATTCAAGAAATGACATTTAGACATTTTAGAAACTAAAAATCAAAGCTTTTCTGATTTATATTACTCAGAAATACTACCTTTTTTATACTGGAAGAAAATTGGATGGACAGTTTGGATGGACAACAGCTGAAACCTCAATACAAAGATCCATTAGAAATAGTTTCAAAAAATTATAAATACTAACTCAAATCCTAGAACACGGGTCGGCAACCCGCGGCTCCGGAGCCGCATGCGGCTCTTTCAGCCGTCTCCTGCGGCTCCCTGTCCTCCGCTGCCATGTGCAGTCCGGAAAAAAAAAGTGGGACAAAAAAAGTTCAACCAATGAATTCAAACTTCTCACAAAAAAAAAATTCACAAAGTTTGAATTGATTGGTTGAACTTTTTGGTTTGTGGGACTACCCACAAACCTCTTTCCTTCTTTGGACCGCACGTGGCAGCAGCGGTGGAAGAGCCGGGAGGACGGCTGGAAAGGTGTCCCTTTGCCGTCCTCCGGAGGCAAAACCTTGGAAGATTTGCCGCATCAGCTCCTTCTCCCCGTCGGCCTCCTCCTCCGCTCTCTCGGAACCTTCACGCCAAAAGGCGGAAAGAAAAAAGTCCCAGAGAGGGAGAGCGCGGGCGGGGGGAGAGCAGTCTTTTCCGAGGGGAGAAGCCAGGACGGCAGAGCCGTCCATACCAGAGCTGGATGGGGGCAGAGCCGGTGCATGTCTCGCCTTAGGCTCCACTCTTTAATCAACCCCCGTTCCTTCCTTCCTTCCTTCCTTCCCATATTCTTCCTGCCTTTCTTCTTCCTTTCTTGTCTTCCCTCCCTCCCTCCCTCCCTTCTTTCTTTCTTTCTTTCTCTTTCTCTCTCTAATAAGCAAACAATCTGGGCTCTGACAGGCTGCTCTGCGCTTCCTCCTCCTCCTCCCCCCCCAAGTAAACCATGCAATAATCCTCCCGGCTCCGAGGCGCGGAGGCAAGCCGCTCCGCTTTGCACGATGCTTACTTTCTGTTTCCAAAGCGGCCTCGGCGTCACCTGGCCGGCGCGCTTACTCAGGAGGAGCTCAGCCTGGATCGGCTGGTGGGCAGGTCGCGCGTCCTCCTGGCTGGCCGCTCTTCTCCGGCCGCCCCGCCGCCCCAGTTGGCATGCTTGCAGATTCCTCCCCCCCCAATAAAGAGAAAAGGCCGATTTTAAAGGTTGTCCAGCTAAAAGGGAGGAAAGAAGCTAGGCTGGAGCGCCCTGGAAAAGCGAGCAGGCAGCGCTTCTGCACGGGCTGGTTGGGCTTTCGGCAGGTTTTGCCTGCAATTAAGGCAAGGCGAGGTTTTTGGCTTGGAGGCTGAGGGGGGAGCTGCTTCTGGGGGCACGTGTCTGCTCACATAAGTGGGAATGGGTTTTTTTTGCAGGGAGGTTGCTTTGCTGAAGGTTATATCTTCCTTCCTTCCTTCCTTCCTTCCCATATTCTTCCTGCCTTTCTTCTTCGTCTTCCCTCCCTCCCTTTCTTTCTCTCTCTCTCTCTCTCTCAATAAGCAAACAATCTGGGCTCTGACAGGCTGCTCCGCGCTTCCTCCTCCTCCCCCCCCACACACAAGTAGACTGCATGCAAAAATCCCACAAGATCTACCAGCATTGTTTTCGCTCCTAAGTCAGCCTATGTCTGTGCACACACACAGACTTAAACGGAGGCTTCCAAACCTGACGCATACACATGTGGAGCACCCCTCCCAGAGTGAGCCAGAAGCCTCAATTCCGACCCCCCGCAGCAGGCTGAGATAGGCGAGCCCCAGCGGCCCTCTGCTGCCGCCTTGGAAGATTTGCCGCAGCAGCTCCTTCTCCCTGTCGGCCTCCTCCCTAAGAAGAAAGTCCCAGAGAGGTAGAGTGCGGGGCGGGGGGGGGAGCAGTCTTTTCCGAGGGGAGAAGCCAGGACGGCAGAGCCGTCCATACCAGAGCTGGACGGGGGCAGGGCCAGTGCATGTCTCACCTTAGGCTCCACTCTAATCAAGCCCCCTGTTCCGTGTGTGCGCGCACATTATGCGGCTCCCAGGTGTTTTTTTTGTGAGGGAAACGGGTCCAAGTGGCTCTTTCAGTGTTTCAGGTTGCCGACCCCTGTCCTAGAGGATGGTCTGCCAAGAAAAAAACACTATTGTATAAATCTCCAACTATAGGTGAAAGTTGGATCATTAATGTAGGAAGGTCTAGCTACAGGAAATGAAGAGAAAAAATATCTATTCTTCTACAAATGCAGAAAGGTGCAGAAAATATAGTATAAAATAGGAAAGTATAAAACCTTCCATATAAGACAAGACTTGCCACACAGGTGTTCTAAGGAAGAAGCTACGGGGGGGGGGGGAGATCATTGGGGACCAAAACAAGCACCTAAGGACAGATAATTGGAAATGATCAAAAAGAGTGCACAGGAAGACTGGAAGAAGGGAGGTAAGCTAAGTGGACATTTGCAGTGGGTAGGAATAGTAACAAGACACTTGTACAAAAAGTAAAAGAAGAGGAAAAA
Source organism: Azemiops feae (assembly GCA_023970755.1). Taxonomy (NCBI): domain Eukaryota; kingdom Metazoa; phylum Chordata; class Lepidosauria; order Squamata; family Viperidae; genus Azemiops; species Azemiops feae. The sequence goes on from JALGBA010003650.1 coordinate 308,180, forward strand.
TCATGAGAAAGGTAGATACATAGACCATGGAGAAGAGGAGGAAAAAGGATCCAAATATAACCTAATCTTCCTGGAAAAATCCTATGGATTTGTCTTGTGTGAAGCTTAAACAGATAAGATGCTTCAGATTTCAGTGCAGCTGGATTGCAACCCCTTCAAAACTTCCAACTCCAGTGTGTTTGACTCATGCAACATGTTTTGGTTTCACACACACACAAACACACACACAGATTTTAAATAATGTTTATTTATGGCCTAACATCTAATTATCCCAAAAAAAAAACCACACCAGATTTTACAATACACATATGTGTTTAAGCACAAAAAATAATACAAGGTGAAAAGGAATGAGAAAGAAAAAAATACTCAGAATATATATAGTAAGGGTATACAGAAAATAAAAAATAGTATTTTATTCTGAACCCAAAACAAACCATCATGGTCCGGAGGTTCTGCCAAACTATTTTAACTAACTGTGATTTATCAGAAGCAAAGATTAGTTTTAGCATGTTAGTCAGTGATGGGATTCAGCCAGTTCGCACCAGTTCGGCAGAAACGGTAGCTAATTTTTTGTTGCCCAGGCCCAGAATGGACTTCCGGAAGTGGCATCCACACAGAGAACTAGTTGTTCACATATTTGAATCCCACCACTATCTAAGTCCCCAAACTTCCCACCATCTCTCTTCCCTTTTCTACATCCCTTTAGTCAGCAATGATATAACGGCCTGTTCATTTGTTTTTTATTGCAATATAGTAATTTCAGCATAAGGAATAGGGTTCCGATCTGGGGCCTGCCCACACACTTACAATCCATACTCTCAATCTTCCCAGTATAACTCAATCCTTCTTCCCCCCCTGCTTTCCCTCAGATGCTACTACTGTGGATATAACATACAACGCAAACTAGCCTAACAACCTGTGTGCCCTCCAATCTTCCATATGCCTCTCTCTGCCCTCAGTGTTGCCAATATCCTGGCCTATGCCAATATACCATGCCAATAGCCTAATAGTTTTCTCATAATAAATTATATTTGGGCAACCAAAGGCTTCCCTTGTTCAAACTCTCTTAGCATTTTCAAATTTCCCTTCTCATACCAAAGTGTAAAATTCTAATTATAAATCCCATCTTTCTAGTTCTAATAACACTTCTCTTTCTAACAATTATCTATTCTCTTAGCCATATTCAAACATCTCTTTAATAGTATAATATCTCATCTAATGGGTCAGGACCTCTATTTTCTTCAATCTTACTCTAGCTTTCTTCCTTTGCCAACTGACTTTCCAAGTCAATGCCTTTGAATCATCAAGTAGTTCTTCCTCTATTTTTATGTATATTATTTGGAATAAGTAAGACAATTTGGTTAAGGTATTTTTGGAAGAATGCTCAGCCCATTGATAGCCATTAAACAGCCGTCCTTCTCCAATTTCCTACAATTCTCCTAACAACTTTATCTTCCATTCGATCAGCTTTTCTTCCTTATCCTCAAGAGTGTTCTGAGATCTTGACAGGTAAGATGTCTTTTCTGTTTCCGGTATTATCGCTACGTCTTCAAATTCTTCGTTTGTCTGAGTCTGTTTGTTAATTCCTTCCTTTAGGTCCTCCATCTTTGGACCCACTTCCTCTAATTTTCCTTCTGTTTTCTGGATTACTAGTTCCTTCTTTATAGTCATTTTCTGGATTTGTGGATTTAGATTAGAAAATTGTTCTTTTATCTCCTTTGTGTTATTTTTAGTCTCATCATGAGCCAAGGCAATTGTCTCTTGTATTAATTTTAACATAGAAAGAATTTCCTCCTGAGCTTCGTCAACATTTTCTTGTTGATATGTCAAGCTGGGGACTTTGGAGATAAGTGTTAAAGATGGTTTTTTACCATTTAAAGCTGAGTATGAAAGATCCATTTTATTTTTATATGTGGTCTTTTAGTACAATTTATTTAGGAATTTAAAAAGTTTCAGTCAACTGTCATTTGAACTCCAAATTATCCATCAAGCCTACCAGTCCATCCTTAAGCCTCCCCTAAGCAAATATAAGCAAAATTCAAGTTTTTCTGTCCAATGAAAAACATGTCTTTTCTGCCCAGAGAGAAAAAAGCAATTAAAAGTTGTTCATCAGTCAAAGGTTTATAATCCAAAGTATTCCATTATCTCAATCCATAATGCGTGTTTCTTCTACAGGTAAATAATTCCACGACACAGCTCTAAAAATCAGTTAGTATTTATATTCATGGTCCAGGCAGGCCAGTTACAAAATAGTTTATCATCTCTGCCACACAGATAAGCAGCCCAAGAGGGTTTTTTTCCCCTTTTCCCAGCTGCAGTCTAGAAAAGTGAAAGTTTCCAAGGGCAACAAAAGTCTTATCTGGGTCTGGGCTTCAAGCCAAGTTTCCCTTAAACATAATAAATTGTAGTGTCATAGTTCTCCACTAGATGTCATTAATGCCATCTTCCAGCTTTTTAAATCCAAACCTATATTACAAACTTTTCAAGTCTCTTTTCTAAAAAAGTCTCAAAAATACTTTTAGTCCCCAAATTTCAACACTATATTGAATCCAAATTAATCTTGTAATTTTCTCTATTTTCCCCCAAGCAATTAGTTCACCACTTTTCTTTTCCTGAGGGAATGGGGCAGAAATTCCCCTTCCCTCTCTCATCGGGGAGGATTCTTTGCTTTGGGTGGTTTTTTCCCAGGAAAAAATCTTAAAGTCATAAAGAGATGATAGGGTCTCACCCAGTTCCATCCACGTTGCTCAAAAGTTGCTCGTTAGTGCTTATTTTCTTCGGTTGTCAGCAGCTTCTGACTGGCCACATGAATTAGCCAGTCATTCCCCTGCCGGTTTGGAGGGCTCCCTCAGATCAAATGGAAGGGCTGCCACCCTCCTGCGATCAACGAGGGTCCCCTCCTTCGTCGCCTATCCAGGGTGACTTTAGACCCTTTTTAGGATCCCCATGTTTTGACCCTTTTTAGGGTCCCCAAGCGAAATCAAACGCAGAAGACGGAGCCCCATCTTCCTGCATCCATCACGCCCGCAACATCAAACCGGAAGTCTTGTGCTCCCTTTTTAAATAAGAACTCCTGGGCTTAATTAAGTCAGTTCAAGAAATTGGTAGATAGTAGATAGAATTTTATATAAGCTGACTTCCAGCAGAGAAATATAAGAATACTTTCAGCAGCATGACCAAGTTCCCTGCTATTGTTTGCATTACACAGTTAGAGTGCTGAGGAATTAACTGTTTTTCCTAATTTACCTTGATTGAAGTAAATATTGTTGAATGTTTTGGCATACATACTTACATATGTATATACATAATTTATTACTGTTGCTAAAATAATTGAAATAAACCTGATATAAATCTCAGTATGTAGATATCAGATAAATAAAGTTGATTTCAAAAGTTGATTATTATTTTATCTTAAAAAATATAGCTGGGCAGCTTTCAAATTGACACAAACCAACAGGAATTTAAGGAACATCAACATCAATTTAAGGGATGAATCAAGAAGAAGCAAGGTCTTCTAATCATCCAAATGGGAAGAGTTGAAATGAGCAAGATATTTGAAAATGAGCATAATGCAAATAAAACTCAAGAACTGGTGAAAATGATGGACTACTGAGGATTTAAGATATGTCTGGGCAAGGCCATATTTGTTCTTAAATCCCTCAAAAGCAGCCTGAAGCCAGCTTACAATTATCTTCCTTTCTACCAATCGGAAAATGGGAGAACATGCAAATCAATAATTAGTAAATCAAAGTATCCTATTTCTACATAACAGAAAAGTACATAAGAAAAGTGAGATTCCCAAGTTCCTGAGCTACCTGTCAGATCCCCTGAAACCTCATTCTTGGGGCTTTGCCATTCTGTTGGGAGGGGGGAGGTTGCGCTCTATTGGGAGGGGGGAAGTCTTGTGGGCTCCGGGATGTATTTCCTTTACTTTGTTCTTTTCACCTTTGATGTATCTTCTGGGTGTGAAAAGTGGGGAGGAAAGTGCCTCGAGCCATCTGCCCTTATCTCTACTCCGCTGGAAGAGACCGGGGAAAAATTGAAATGCCTGAAAACTGTGCCTTATCATTCCGGTTCCCATAACAACTTCATACCTGTGGATTGGCTGAAGTCAAACTGGACAGTTGGGCACTGGGGAGGGGTTTGAAAGGGGAGTTTTAATGTAATGTTTCACGCAGGAATTATTCAGATCTTGCCTTGCCTTTCTGCTTTCACTTTCTCTCAATAAAAGTTCCTTTTGAAACAATGCCAATTTCAAGAGTTCTGCTTTCTTGGGAGCACTAGCTGAAGCAGGACCTTTCTTCAGGAAACAAAACAAAACAAAACAAAACAAAACTGATAGCCCCAACTATACATAGTAGGGTAAAAAATAATATAAAGTGATAGTGCCCTCTTTCTTTCCAGTACTATTGGGAAAAAAAGACAATATGATTAGTTGCTACTGATACTATAACTTCAGGAAGCCATTGTATTGGTCTTGGATTGTAATAAATATTTGATTTGATTTGATTTGATTTGAAATGTAGGAAGCTTACTTATTATGGAGAAAATAGCATAAAATAATTAGAAAAGAGCAACCACCCAATAGCAATAATAAAAATAGAACATTACAAGTGAGAAATCAGTCATAATCGAAGACCAAAATATCCTATAGAACAGGCATGTCAAACTGCCAGCCCGCAGGCCTGATGCATCACGCCGAAACCATGCCCACCCCATTGCCGGCAATGGGAGTCACGATACATCGCGTGACGACGTCACGTGATGTAACGGGTTTGACATGCCTGCTATAGAGGGAACAGATCACCTAATCCTATCCTAAGACCTCTTAAAGATGCCAGATTTTTTAAAATAGATTCTATAAAAACACAGCACAGTTGGGACTATATCAGCTTTAGTGGATGCTATTCCATAGGGGAGGCAGGCATCCACTACAGCTGGAATCTGTGATGTATTGTTTTGGAGAGAAATACCTTCTATATCTGAAGCAGAACATTTATGTTATACCACAATCTACTTCACCCGGTATGTACTCTGCCCTGCAAAGAACCATGATCACTGAGTGCCCATGAAGTTGATACCATAAGAGGGAAGGTACTGTTTGCTTTTTAAATATTTCTTGCGATTTTATGAATTATTGTTCATGTTACTTATAAGTTGCCTTGATAGCATAACTATTTTAAAAGTTGGAATACGAATCAATAATTTTGACAGAAAAAATAATGTACTAGAATTAGATAGGCATACTAGGATATGATGAATTAAAGTTTAGAAGAAAGGAACAAAAAGAAAATAAAATTGTTCAAAACTGTACATCTGAGAATTAAAAGTACACTTTATTGATTTATTTATTCATTCATTCATTCATTTATTGTTTACTTGATTTATTTATTTATAAGCTGCAAATCATAAATGATTCAGCAATATGCAAAAGATTAAAAATAAGTTGATAAAAACAAAAAAGATGTATAACAAAAAGATTACACTGGGAAAATACAAAGAATTAAAATATCACATTGTTTATAATTCATACTGGTTCAGAAATCATCCTCAAGGTCTGCTGAAATAACAGGGTTTTTAAAAACCTTTCTAAAAGGCTAATTTTCAGACTACAGGTTGTGAGTAGCAGAGGTATTTGGCAACTAACAGAAAATGAGAAAAAAAATGGGAAAAATAAAACATTTTATTTCATGAAACGTTTTCTCCTTGTAAATAAAAAATTAATTTTAAAGTGAAATAGTTAAACTGTACTTTAAATGTATTGTGTGAAATTTTTACGTATTGAAATATATAAAATAAGACTTCCGGTCTTGCACCGTAGCGCCCGGTCGTGGGATCGTGGACCTCTGCACCCCGCAGCTAGTTTCGCCCTGCCAGGGGACCCTAAATGGGTCTAAGTCGCCCCAGAGAGGCGGCGAAGAAAGAAGGGTGCCCCGACGACTCTGGAACGATGGTGGTCATTTGGTCCGGTTCGGGGAAAGCCTTCTAACCCGACAGGAGAAAGGCTGGCCACACCCCACTGACCAGCCCAAGCTACTTGCAGCTGAAGTCCAAAGGCACTAACCAGCACAACAGTGAATAGCGTGCTTGAAACTGGGTGAGGAATTTGATCTTCTCTCTCCTATTTTATACCTAATTTTCTGGAAAAGATCCCCAAGAAGCAAAAAGCCTCCCAAAGTGAGAAGGGGGGGATTCTCTCACCCTTCTATAGACGGAAGCGCCGAATTAAACCCTTATGGGGAATAAACATTACCACTGTTTGGATAAATTTGAAAGCTAAGAAAATTGTTAAAACCCTATACCTGAAAAAGCATTGATGAAGACAAGAACAAAAAATAACTCTTTGTTTTAAAAAGTTGAAAAATGAACAGTGACATCTAGTGGAAGATTAGAGAAAACTAGAGCAGCATTGACCCAGAATTTGGCAAGACACCTAGAAACAGCAAAAAAACAGCTGGGAACAAAGCATTGAGTTATCTACTACTGAGTGAAACTACGTATGTTTAGAAACTGCTGACCTTCTGGGATTATAAACACACTGAACTCCATTCTTAAATTTTAACCTAACAACTGTTTGCAAAGAAAGAAAAATTTTGGCCTTTGGCTAATCTTCTAAAGGAGAAATTACTGGAAAACTTTTAGATGGTCAAATACTTTGAACTGAATCCTGACTGGCTGATAATTATAAGACCCCTGAAAAGAAAACTGCCACAAAATATTGTTTTCAGTGGTGCCTTGACAATTGGAAATGTACTGGATTATAAAACCATTACATAAAGACAAGAATTACGTAAGATTTGGCTGTTTGGATTTTAAGATGGACTGGCTTGATAAAACTAATTAAAAAGATTATGACACCGATGGAAAACTACTTAAAGGGGAGAGATAAAATGGATATTATATACTATCTAAAAGTAATATAAAACCATACCTAATACCTCTTCTGGAAGAACCTAGTTCGGAGCTTCAAAGATCTGCAGGAACAATGACTCAAGACAATACAAATACATTCCAGGAGAAAATATACACAATGCTGCAACAGATTCAAACGATAATTGTTTCAAACCATGATAAGATTAGAAATCAGTTTGACAATATAAACAAACATATCTCTAACTTAAACCTACAACTAAATGACAGTCAAAAAATGACAACAAAGAATGAACAAACAAATCAGACAACAGAATATAATTTAAATGAAAGTGACTTAAATAAAAAAGCTACAAATGAAGAAAACTAAAATTTAATACAAACAAACAAAAATCTGCAAAACCTTACTATAATAAAGAAGACAAAAAAGATGCCTTATCCTCCAGGACTTCAAAACAAATTTGAGGATAAAAAAGAACAAATAAAATGGATTAAAGGACTGTCAGAAGAATCATCAAAACGTGGGAGACAAAAACCTGATACCTTACTTGCTTTGTCTTTTTTGCCCCCAATAACACTTACAAAAATACAAGATTATTAGATGGCGTATTATAGGATTAAATACTGTTGGAATATAGCCAAAAGAATAAATAAAGCTTGTAAAGGGGCCCTATAGTAAGAGGAATAAGATATATTAATATAATTTAGAATATATGAAATGTTAAAACATTGAGAGGGTCTATTTAAATGAAAAGTTTGGATATTTAAAGGTAATGAATTTTGAGAAAACTATGACTGATAAGAGTGGTTTGAATACTAAGGGGAAACTAAGCTTCAATAAGAATCTTGAAAACAGGACATATAATGATTTAATAAGATGGCTTTTATAAATATAATGGAAATAAGCTGATTAAAAAACATATCATATATTGATGTTATTATATGCATAAATACTTATATTCAACTTGGTTTGTACTGAAAATATTAAGAATTATATTTGTTTAATGTAAACAAAAGGAGAATATTACAGGAAGAAGAGAGGATCAAGAAATATATTACCAACGTATTAATTGTAGAAATTAATTATCATTGATTGTTTTAAATATATGAACCCAGACAACACACTGTTCACGAAGCACTAAAGATTGTTATTGTAAAAAATTAATAAAATATATTTTTTAAAAAAGAAATAAATAAAATAAGAGAATCTTTCTTAAAATATCTTTGTATATATGCAGTATTTTAATCTGAAGTACATTTTTCCTTGTAGAGATTGCTGCTCTTACTTATCAGACAGCATATAGCAATTTTGTTTCAGAACTATTACTTTTCATTTTCTGCTATGGTTTGGAAACTATTTGCATCTTTTTTTTAACATTTCCTTAAAACTGGGATACTCTTCCTTAGGGAAGAGCAGTTAGCAACTCTGTGTATTGCTTTCACACTGCCACAATCCAACCTCTGCATCAAAATCTTCGTTGTAATTCCAATTTTGCCAATTTTTCATTTCCTTAAAAGTTGTCTACACCAATATCAGAGAAGGACAACCAGAGAAAATAAAATTCAATAACTAAAAATGTTGATATTTCAACAAACATACAATTAATATAACTTATTACACTATAATAGTAAATTTTCCCTTCTGCAAAAAAATTTCATAAAGTTTTTTATCCAAAGATTTTTTTAAAATATTCCAAATGGTTTTTTTCCCATTTGACATGGCTTTCAAATATATACATATTTCCAAAACTATGAGATGTTGTAGCTTACCAAGACGCTATTTCTTTCATGAACACCAGCATTCAGTAGAATTCTTTCTAATATTAAGACTATCACTTTTAAGAGCTTCCGGTTTTGCACAGTAGCGTAGCAGCTGAGGGATCGTGGAGCTCCGCACCCTACAGCTGATTTCTGCCTGCTAGAGGACCCTAAATGGGCCTAAAGTTGCCCCGTAGAGGCAACAAAGAAGGAAGTCCCACTGATTGCGGAGAGATGGCAGTCGATCTGACCGGTTTGAGAGAAGCCCTCCAGAAACCAGCAGGAGAAAGGCTAGCTTAACTTCAGAGTCTAGCCCAAGCTACAAGTGGCCGAAGCCCAAAAGCACTACTTTCTGCTGATTGTAAACAACATGTTTGGAACTGGGTAAGAACAGTGATTTTCTCTCTTCTGCTTGAAAATTGATTTCCTGGGGGGGGGAGAAAAACCCCACGAAGCAAAAAGTCTCTCAAAGTGAGAAGGAGGGGATCTTTGCCCCACCCTTCTACAGACGGAAGCGGCAAATTAAACTTTTCAGGGAGAACAGAAATATACTGAAATGAAATGAATATAAGATTTAATTTGGATAAATTTGAAATCAGTGGAATCTGTTAAGATTTTCCTTTTAAACCATGAAAATAGAAGAAAACAATTGTCTATTACTGAAAAATGCTGGTGCTGACATCTAGTGGTGGATGAAAATATACAACAGTAGTTGCTCTATTACAGGAACTGGCAAAGCCCAGGAAAAGATAACTTGTTTTTTGTGACCTTCAATGCCTTAATAACAGAGAACAGCTGTGACAAAAAGAAAAAAGAAAACATTTTGGGCTATTTACAAAGTGAGAATTATAAACTTTAGAAAAAAATAACCTTTCTGGATTACAAATACCAACTCAACTGTGACTCTAAAGCTGTCTGCAGAGAAAGGAAAACCCTGCTTTTTGGATATCATGGAATACGAGAGATCTGCAGAAAGAATATACCAAGAAAAAATAAATAATTTCCAGAAGGAGATCTATGCTATGTTGCAACTAATTCAAACAACGATGATCTCAAACCATGAGGAAATTAAAAATAACTTTGAAAATATAAATGAACGTATCTCCAATTTAACTTTACAACACAAAAATTCTCAGAAAATAAAAATAGAGTGAGCAGAAAAAAGAGACAACTGAATATGAGACAGAGGAGAGAGATTTCAAGATGGAACTTAACAATAGAAGGAATTATGACTTAACCCAGATGGAAAGAAAATTACAGGAAATACTGGACATGGAAAAGTTAACCTATACTCTAAGATCACAAAATAAGTTTGAGGACAAGAAAAAAGATCAGACAAAATGGATTCTACCAGGAGAACCACGAGAACTTGAGAAACAAAAAATGATAAATGAAATCAAGAAAGAAAGAAAGGAAAAGATTTTCAATGAATACGAAGGGACGAAACCTTCCTATAAAAACATCTTACCTGTTTTGCCTTTTGTACCTACAATAACATTTACAAGATTATGGGAAGACTCTTTGATTCAGCAAAGCATATTGATCAGGAAAGATGTATGGCAAAAAAAAAAAGAAGACTAAACTGAGAATTAAGAAATTAGATGATGGGGTTTACTAGAAGGAATATTTAAAAATTAAACATCTGTTTGAATATGGTTAAAGAAATAGAAAGATTTTGGATATAAAGATTAATTTAAGAGGGATGAACCCCTCAAGTAACATAGTATTTTTTCTTTCTTTTTTCCTTTATGTTTTGTTTTTTGACATGAGAAATATAAAAATGTTGGGTTGGTTATAAAAGAAATGTTTTCTCTGGTTTTTTTCTTTGTTTTAAAGTATGAGAAATGTAAAAGTGTTGGGATGGCTTGTATGAGAAAAAAGATTTAAATACTTAAGTGTAACTAATTCTGAGAAAATCTTAACCAGTAAGAATGTTTTGAATATTGTGGAGAAAACAAATTTAAATAAGAATTTTGTAAACAGGATCTATAATAAGGCAATCAAGATGATCATTTAGAAAAGAAGCTTTATATTGATGTGGTTATTATTTGCAGAAACATGAGAAAAATGTTTAATTTAATTGTCATTTATTCAAATAATAAGAACTGTATTAATTTAAAGTTGGCAAAGAGAATATTATTGGAAGAAGAGAAAATCAAGTAAAGCCATTATATGGACTATAGAATTATAGAAATTGTTATTTATTGTTTTTTAAATATAAACCCAGACAACATGCTATTTATCAAATATTAAAGTGATTGTTAAAAATCAATAAAACATATCTTTAAAAAAAGACTATCACTTTTAAGCTACTCTTCATAAGCTCTCTTTCTTTCTCTTTTATACTAGGTCAGGGGTTCCCAATCAGGGGTGCTCGCACTCCCTGGGGGTGTGAGACGATATTCCAGGGGGTGTGAAAACTTGGGTTTATAAGTTTCAAAATTATAGTGTATATGCACAATTCATTTTGAACTTTTGTAAGGGGTGCGAGAATATATCAGAAGCTTTCTAGGGGTGTGGGGTATAGAAAAGGCTGTACTAGATGAAGACATTATTTTTGGAAACACCCCCCCCCAGAAGGAAATATTTTGGGGAACATTAAAAAGGCAGAATATTATATTTCCCCAAACGATCTTAAAGGCAGAAAAGCAGGCCCAGTTTTTCTTAATAGCCCCAAGCAGAAACTAAGCAGGCCAGCTCTGTAGAAATGCAGATTTGATAATCCCATTCAGAAACACTGAGGTCTCATTCATGAGCAAATACTAGCAGGCAGAAGCCCATTCAAGACAAAATATTTTTAAATCCCTTGCAGCAAAACTGATAGCTAACAATAGCAGAGTGATAGAATTAGAACCAGCAACACCTCACCCAAAAATCCAACACAGGACATAACCATCAGCCACAGCTCCAGGAAAGCAGGACATGGCCTTTAGGATATAATAGGATTATTATACCATTAGAATACTAAACGGGCAAACTGAACCTCAGTTCAAAGTTGATGCCACAGGAACAGGAACAACTCCAAACACAAAAGCCCAAGAATGTAAAAAAAAACCCACCACTCCCAGCTCCATGTGGTCAGCTGCCCCAGAGCCATATTTCTGTCTGGTTCTGCAACTCAATAAACAAGAACCTTCTTTCCTGAAGCAGTCTCCATTTTGTTTATTCTTGGCTTGGACTAGACCCTGATGAAGATTTTTCTTTCAACAACACAATCCAATTTATTCAAAACAAAAGCATCTATGTAAAACTACTTGAGAGTTAGCCGCATTAAGCAGGGTATGCTTTATTTCTGAGAAAATATATAATGGAATATTTATTATATCATAAATGCAAACTAATAAAATTTTAAATGTAAGTAAATCAATAACAGGAAAAATACGTAGCCTGATAAGTATTGCACATATTTAACTTGTCTCCCAACTTTTCATTACTAGCTCCCTAGTAAAAGCAAAAAAAAAAAAAAAGGCTTTAAATTTTGTAAACATTTTATATCTCTTTAGCGCTTTCCACATGGAATCTCCATAGGAATCTGTTGCTATAACTGTCATTTTCCCTTTGGATTAACAAAGATGTAAATTGGAATCTGAAATGTTCAGTTTATGGAGTATATTTTACTCAGTACTGCATATCTTATGATAACAATATTAAAAACCAATTTAAATATAAGCTATCCTAGGATAAAGGGTTACAATTCAGATAGTCTTCCCATTTTAAAAAAAAAAACCACATGAGTATAAACAGTGTACTTGCCACATGGTGCATATCGATTTGTGGGTCCACACGACTCTTTATTTGTATTCCTCATACCTGTGCAGTGCAAAAAGTTTAAATTAAACATTTTGCATTTCATCAAACATATGTTCTCTGCCCTATGGGGATAAATGCAGGTGTTTTTTTTCCTTTAAAGCCATTAGATTCTCTTCTGATATGTACCTCAGCAATTTACTCCAATCTTCTTTTCAATACTGAACTAAAGACTTATTGGTGACTTTAGTTAGATTTAGACTTCTTTCTAAGTGGGTAATAATCAGCCAGAATCCAGTATTTGGAAGGAACTTTAATGCCCAAATGGTTTACTAGACAATGGGCAGCAGAGCACAATCCTCACACTTTTATCCTTGCTGTCGTTATTTGCACACCACAACACACTCTCCTACTATTTGTAATACAGATGGAAGGCAGGAAACAGAAATGGAGTTTTGCATGTAGTAGACGATAAAGCAGATATTCAACAGCTCACCGCTGATTTAATATATCAATAAAATCTCACACACTAATATTTTCCCAGATAAAAAGCAAAATAAGTAGGGGTGTAGAGAGAAAAAAGACACACAAAAAAATCATTATCTCTAAAGTTCCCCGTTTTTATCCCATCAACTCTCACCAGTATTATTTCTGTAACTGAAAATCTTCTCCTCATATTATTTGACATCAGAATCAAGGGCATACCGTTGGGTCACTTCCGACCCAATGTTTTTAGCGTTAGGCATTCTCAGAAGGCCAGGTTGCCTACCTCGCAAGCATGGTGTGAGGGGGAAAATGAACTCTTTTCCTAACCCCGAAAGGGCGGGCTCCCACATGTGACAAAATAATGAGAAAGCTGTACTGTATATTATACTGTACTTTATTATGAATTAGATTATCATCTGACCAGCAAAAAGTGTACCAAGGATCACTGGAGGCAAACGCATTCGCTGACACGCCCAACACCGACATCCACCGCCACTACCGTCGTCCGTGTCCCTGGTCGCGCCTGGGGTCGGGGAAGAGGTGACAGAATCTCTCGCACTCAGTGCCTTCTCGCTGACCGGAAAGTTCGAAGTGAAACGAGTCGCGCCAGCGAAGAGGAGGGAGCGGCGGTCCTCAACGAGCTGTAACAACAAACAATCCCTGCTGCTACAGCAACAGAAAACATTCCGCCGCACGCCGCCGCCTCTTACTAGCTTCTCGCTGGCTGTTGCTCTGGCAGTCCCTGGAGCGCGCGGAGAGAAAAATGTGGAGATTAGAGAGAGGCGGTCCTAAATTGCCTCCCTTCAGCCAATCGAAAGGGAGACCGACGCTGCTGGGCCAAAGAAGCAATGGTGGGTGCTTATCAGCCCCGCGAGGTGAGGCATGTTGTCCTTCCTCCCTCCCCTCAGACCACTGTATGGAGATCAAGATTCGTTGAGTTGCCCTCTCTTGGCTCTTTAGCGTAACCTTGATTTTACAATCTTTTTTTTTCTAACCGCTTAAAAGGTTTTTAGCATTTGGAGGCAAGGGAGGAATGGCTGGAACTATACGATTAATTATGATTATAACAGTTGCTGAATTCCTTGCCCGCTTTCGCAGCCTTATCTTAGGGTTGTTGCCAAGCTAAACGGATGGCCCTAATTCTTGCCTTTACGTCTAGACCAGGGGTAGGCAACCCAAAACACTCAGAGCCACTTCGACCCGTTTCCCACCGAAAACAAAACACTGGGAGCCGCAAAACCCTTTTGATATCTAAAATGAAGATAACACTGCATATATCCTTTTATTATTATAGGTATATGTGTGTGTGTGTGTGTGTGTATAATGTGTGTGTATATGTATGTGTATATATATATATATATATACACACACATGTATATGTATATATATGTGTGTGTATGTATATGTATATGTATATATGTGTGTGTGTGTGTATGTATATATATATGTATATATATATGTGTGTGTGTGTGTGTGTGTGTGTATAATAAAGGTAAAAAAGGACATATGCAGTGTTCTCTTCATTTTAGATGCCAAAACGGGCTCTCTCTCTGTCTCTCTCTCTCTCTCTTTCTTTCCTCTCTCTCTCTTTCTCTCTTTCTCTCCCCCCCCTCCCTCTGTCCGATCTTCTGCTCACCTGGCAAGCTGGCTTCAAGCTGTTCTCCAACAAGCTCAGGGACAGGCAACCTCGGCTCTTTTATGACTCATGGACTTCAACTCCCAGAATTCCTGAGTCAGCATAGCTAGCTCTCTCCTGCCCTTCCTGCTTCCTGTTTCCTGCAGAGACGCAGCAAAGGGAGGAGCCTCGCCTAGTAAGCTTTTCAGCTCGTGGGAGGACACTGTGAGTCCACACTTTTTTTTTTTACACAGAGAGAGAGAGAGAGAGAGAGAGAGAGAGAGGAAGTGCAAGTGCCTCTCTCTGTCTCTGTCTCTCTCTGCAAATGGCAGAGGAGGCTGGGAGCCGCAGGGGAAGGCTCAAAGAGCCACATGCGGCTCCGGAGCCGCAGGTTGCCAACCTGTCGTCTAGATTGAGACTGGCAGGGATGTGTGCCTGTGTTTGTGTATGTAAAATAATAAAAATGTGTTAATGTACACATTACCACCTATCAGGTTGTAAGGACCCACCTCAATTTACATCTTAAGAAGACAGAACTCTTGGAACGTTTCTTCCGACAGGAATCTTTATTAAGAAAAACTGACTGAAGGCATGCTAGACAGGATCTGAGGGACCCCCCTGATCATTCAATGTTTTAAAGTGTTCCCAGGCAGTCCCACCCCACATTCCTTCCGGTCAATTCAAATTGGCAGATGGCTGGGTGTTAAATCCATCGGATCCCAAACGTTGCAATCTTCCCCCCCCTTTTTTTCCTTGCTGCCGGTAAAAGGAGGCTTCAAAGGAGTGAGATCAAAGGCTGATAGCCGCATTGTTATGGTTAGTACTGTAGAAGGGAATCCACAGAGGATGTTACTTTGTAGTTGATAAGAGGAATGCCAGTCATAAACACCCGTGTTTACTCCCCCCCTTTGTAGTATGACAGAATCCAAAAGAGAGTAAGAATTGCGTTTTCTCAGAGTAGATTAGCTAGAAATAAAATATAATTGGATTCTGACATCCGGCTCCCCTTAAAAATAAGAGAGGTCCACCTGTAGAGAAAACAAAACAGGTATAAAAGTTAGTCTGGCTTGTTAGGATACTCTGTATGAAACTTCTTTAAAAGCTTCGGGGCTTTGACATGACATTTATGGACCCACTCGTTTTGAGAGGCGGGGAGGTGCTTCCATGCTATTAGGTATTGAGTTTCCCCACGATATTTTCTAGAGTCCAGGATTTCCCTTATTTCGAAGTGTTGCTCCCCTTCTATCATGATTGGTGTTGGTTGGGGGGGGATTTTTGGCCATAAGGTTGACTGTTGTTCTCTTCAGCAAACTGCAGTGGAAAATTGGGTGTATTTGCCTAAGATTCTTGGGTAATTCTAATTCTACTGTTACTGGGTTTATGATTCTTTTAATTGGAAAAGGCCCTATATATTTTGGTCCAAGTTTTTTACAGGGTTGTATGGATTGTAAGTATTCTGTAGACAAATACACCATTTCTCCTATAATGAATGGTGTGGGCTCCACCCTTTTCTTATCTGCTTGTGCTTTGTATGTTTGCCTAGCTTCCTCTAGAGGTTTTCTAACTATTGGCCAGGTGTTTTGTAATTGTTCCATCCATTCTTTCAGTGATGGGATTGCCAGTTCGTTTGGGGTTAG
Organism: Azemiops feae; assembly: GCA_023970755.1. Taxonomy (NCBI): domain Eukaryota; kingdom Metazoa; phylum Chordata; class Lepidosauria; order Squamata; family Viperidae; genus Azemiops; species Azemiops feae. The sequence goes on from JALGBA010003650.1 coordinate 324,293, forward strand.
TTCTGGCATGGGGTTGAAACTTTGGCCGGTAGCTATTTGAAAAGGAGTGTAACCTGTGCTGGAGTGGACTGCATTATTGTAGGCAACCTCTGCGAAAGGCAACAGGTCCGTCCAATCTGACTGCTGGAAATTTAGAAAACATCTTAAATATTGCTCAAGTACTGTGTTACATTTTTCTGATTGACCATTTCCCTGAGGATGATGGCTAGACGTCAGTCCCTGGGTGGTCCCTAAAAGGGATAGAAATTCCTTCCAAAATGCAGATGTAAATTGCACTCCCCTATCAGATATGATGCGTTGGGGTGCCCCATGCAATCTGTAAATATGTTGCACGAAAAGTTTCGCTAAAGCTTTTGCGGTGGGGATCTTTTGGCAAGGAATAAAGTGAACCTGTTTGGAAAATAGGTCCGTGACCATCCAAATGACAGTATTCCCATTGCTTTCTGGTAATTCCACTATAAAATCCATGGCTATTTCCCTCCAGGGGGCTGAGGGATTTGCCACTGTTTGTAACAGTCCTGGCGATTTCCCTTGCAACCTTTTTGCAGTTGCACACTTTGGGCAGCTGGCCACGTAACTTTCTATGTCTTTTTTCATGGATGGCCACCAAAATTGCCGTTTAATTAAGTGCAATGTTTTTACAAATCCAAAATGCCCTGCTGATTTTGTGTCGTGGCAAAGTTGCATGAATGTGATCCTTTGGGTGGTCGGTATATATAACTTCTCCCCCACCCAAGGCAGTCTGTCTTTCATTGTGCACACGTGTTTATTTTTCTGGAACCATTCATCTGTTTCCAAACTTTTCTGGAATTCAATTCCGGTCTGGCTATCCAGCTGTGGTTTTAATTTAACTTGGGCTCTGGTAGTCACTGGCGCTGCCAGTTGTGATTCTCCCATGATCGGTTTAGAGTCAGTGGCTCGCGTGCTGTTATATTGGGACATGCAAGATAATGCATCTGCCAGAAAGTTCTTTCCCCCCGGCAAATGCTTGAGCTTAAAATTGAATTGGTGAAAATGCTGGGACCAGCGGGCTTGCTTGGGGTTGAGTTTCCTGGGTGTTTTCAAGGCTTCCAAATTTTTGTGGTCTGTCCACACCTGGAAAGGGATTTTATTGCCTTCAAGGAATTGACGCCATGTAAGTAATAACCAACGTATCCCATATGCCTCTTTCTCCCACACGGGCCAGCGCTGTTTCGTTTCAGTGAGTTTCCTGGACGTATACGCGCAGGGTTGCAACATTCCTTCATCATTTTCTTGTAATAGTACAGCCCCCACTGCCACATCACTTGCATCCATCTGTATTACGAAGGGTTTGTCTATGTCTGGGTGCCTCAGTACTGGTTCGGCAGAAAAAAGCCTCTTTAATCTCTCAAATGCCGCTTGGCATTCCATTGTCCATTTTAGTGGCTGGCTAGGTTTCACTAAGGATTCTCCCTTCGTTTTTAGTAAGCTCGTGAGGGGCAGGGCTATCTGGGCAAATGAGGGGATGAGTTGGCAGTAAAAGTTTGCGAAACCCAGGAAACTTTGCAGTTGCTTTCTTGTGCGAGGTGGTGCCCATTCTAATACTGCCCTGACCTTTTCTGGGTCCATTTCAATGCCTTGTGGGGATATGCGGTAACCTAGGTAGTCTATTCTTTCCTGGTGAAATTCGCATTTTGATAATTTGGCATATAGGTGGGCGGCTCGCAGTTTCTTTAAAACTGCTCTGACTAGGTTGACATGTTCCTCTTTTGATTCGGTGAAGATAAGGATGTCGTCCAAATAAACCAGGACCCCCTTAAATAGGTGCTCCCTTAGTACCTCATTGATTAATTGCATAAATACTGTGGGGCCCCCTTGTAATCCAAAAGGCAAAACTTTGAATTTGTAGCACCCCATTGGGCAATTAAATGCGGTTTTCCATTCATCTCCTTCCCTAATTCTCACGCGGTAATACGCTTCCCTTAGATCTAGTTTAGTAATTTTTTTTCCTTTCGAGAGGTGTGATAACATGTCCTTCATGAGGGGTAGGGGGTATAGGTTGCTTTCACTGATTGCATTAAGAAGCCGGTAGTCTACGCATAAACGTAGAGAGCCGTCCTTCTTCTCTCTAAAAAGGACCGGAGCGGCCACCTTAGGTTTGGCTGGTTCAATGAACCCCCTTTCTAGGGTTTTCTTTAGAAATCTCTCCATTTCCTCCTTCTCCTTCAGGCTCATGAAGTATAATCTGGGCTTCGGGAGTTTTGCCCCGGGCTTGAATTCTATGGCACAGTCCGTGGGTCGGTGGGGGGGGAAGCTCATCCGCCCTCTCCTTGCTGAAAACTTCAGCCAGATCTCTGTATTCCTCTGGTATTTCTGGTAGCCCCTTTTCTTCACCCATGGATGCTATTTCCGTTTTTAATTTTGGTAGATCCCCTTGGGGTTTTAAGTCTGTAGGGTCCTCTTTCAGGAAATTGATTTTTTTCGTCCTCCAATTTACCCAGGGGTTCCATTTTGTTAACCATTCCAGCCCTAGGATCATCGGGCATTCCATGCCTGGGGTCACTACAAACGTTATGTCTTCCTCATGATTTCCCAGGGATAGGAGGATTGGTAACGTGGCTAGGGTAGCTGGCATCCCCCCTGCTATGGACCCATCTAACTGGCCAAATGAGATTGGTTGTTCCAGCCTCCTTACTGGAATGCCCAGATTTCCCACTAGGGTCGGGCTAATTAGGCAGCAGGTGCAGCCAGAGTCTTTTAAGGCTTTCACTTTGACAGCTTCGGGCATGGAGGGGGCTAATATAGTCACTGTCTTGAGGATGGGTGGGATGGATCCACTTACCAGTGGTTCGCCCTCTGAGCTGTCATCTGGGGCGTCCACTGGCCCTGCGGTGTAGGCTGGGGCTCTTTCCCCACGATGGGCGGAGGTAGGGGATTCCACAGCCTCTATCCCTCTCATGGCAGATTCTTTTGACTTAGCTGGGGACTTCCCGGATTTGCTGGCCGGTGGTCTGTCTGGGTTGTGCTGGGGGGCTTTCGAGCGGATTCTACAGCCCGATGCCCCTCTCTCCCGCATTTGAAACAGCCCATTGATTTCTTGGCCATAGCCAATGGCTTCGCTGGTTCGCGTGTCGGTTCAGGCGGTGAGCGGCTCCATTGTTTTCCTCAGCGGTGCCTCTTCAGTAGGTCGATCTCTGCTTCCTCTGCCAGGACGTACCATTCGTCGAGTTGGTGTGGGTCCCCCCGGGGCAGGCAAGCGTCATATAGGTCATAATTCAGACCATCTTTGAAATGGCTAAGGAGGATGTCTTCTGGCCAGTTCAGCTTGCTGGCAATGGTTCGGAATTCTTGCGTATATTCGGCTACTGGCCGTCTGCCTTGCCTCATTGTTTTGATTCTTTCGTGTGCTTTGCGATCAGCCAGGTGGTCTTCAAATCGCCTTCTCAGAGAGGACATGAAACGGTTGAAGTCGTTGAGCTCTGGGGCATTGGAATCATGCAAATTCACCACCCAATCGGCGGCCGCTCCATCCAGAGCAGATTACACGATCCGGATACGGGCTTTGTCGCTAGGGATGTGTCGCCCGTGTTCCTCCATGTAGCCAAGGACTTGAGTTAGGAAAAACCCCAAGCGTGTCGGCTCCCCCTTGAATTTTGCGTCCAGCGGCGGAAGTCTTTGAATGGATCTGTAAGGACCCACCTCAATTTACATCTTAAGAAGACAGAACTCTTGGAACGTTTCTTCCAACAGGAATCTTTATTAAGAAAAACTGACTGAAGGCATGCTAGACAGGATCTGAGGGATCCCCCCGATCATTCAATGTTTTAAAGTGTTCCCAGGCAGTCCCACCCCACATTCCTTCCGGTCAAATTGGCAGATGGCTGGATGTTAAATCCATCGGATCCCAAACATTGCAATCTTCCCCCCCTTTTTCCTTGCTGCCGGTAAAAGGAGGCTTCATAGAGAGTGAGATCAAAGGCTGATGGCCGCATTGTTATTGTTAGTACTCCAGAGAGGGAATCCACAGAGGATGTTTCTTTGTAGTTGATAGGAGGAATGTCAGTCATAAACACCCGTGTTTACTCCCCCCGCCCTTTGTAGTATGACAGAATCCAAAAGAGAGTAAGAATTGGGTTTTCCCAGAGTAGATTAGCTAGAAATAAAATATAATTGGATTCTGACAGGATCGGTGCCTTCTTCGTCGGTATTGTCTTCCATCCAGATCGCCATCTGCAGGTCGGCGGGGGGTGGGGACTACTGGATCAGCGGATGTCCCCGGGGCTGCAGGTTCCAATTCCCCCTCAGTGTCTCTCCAGTTGAGGTTCCAGGAGTTGGTGCGGCCGTGGGGCTCAGGATTCTCCTCTCCTAGGGAGCTGAGGGTTCTCTTCATCAAGTCGATAGCTTTCTCTAGGATCCAGTTCGAGTGCTGTGCCCAGCTTCCTTCATCTTCACTTGTGTGCAGGGACCTCTCCATCTCCTGCTTCCATCCTGGTTGGTTGGCCCCCCCGTCTCAGGGTCACCTTTCTTGATTTCTTTTCCCACTCGCCTTTCTTTCCAACGCCCATTGACCACCGAGGTTTGTGGTTACACGTCTCCACCACCTCTTCTCCTGAGGAATCTGACCCTTCAGATCCAGATATTTGGCAGGTTTCCAGTCGGGGCAACGGCTCCCTCTCTGGGGGGCTTTCCCCCTTCCCTGCTTCGTCATCTGACATGGTAATTTTTGCAAAGTCCCCCGGCAAGGTTCTTCCTTCCAGGTTGACCAATTTTGCAGATCCTGTCTAATGTAAGGACCCACCTCAATTTACATCTTAAGAAGACAGAACTCTTGGAACGTTTCTTCCGACAGGAATCTTTATTAAGAAAAACTGACTGAAGGCATGCTAGACAGGATCTGAGGGACCCCCCTGATCATTCAATGTTTTAAAGTGTTCCCAGGCAGTCCCACCCCACATTCCTTCCGGTCAATTCAAATTGGCAGATGGCTGGGTGTTAAATCCATCGGATCCCAAACATTGCAATCTTCCCCCCCTTTTTCCTTGCTGCCGGTAAAAGGAGGCTTCATAGGGAGTGAGATCAAAGGCTGATGGCCGCATTGTTATTGTTAGTACTCCAGAGAGGGAATCCACAGAGGATGTTTCTTTGTAGTTGATAGTAGGAATGCCAGTCATAAACACCCGTGTTTACTCCCCCCCCCCCTTTGTAGCATGACAGAATCCAAAAGAGAGTAAGAATTGGGTTTTCTCAGAGTAGATAGCTAGAAATAAAATATAATTGGATTCTGACACAGGTATTATTTGCAATTGGAAGGTTGGTTACTTTAAGGTTTCATCCATTCCCAAGCTTTGCAAGTATTGATTTCAGTTCAACTGCAGTTTTTCAAAGAAGATAATTAAAAGGGAAAATAATTGATGCAGAAATATAATAATATAATATCAGGAAGTGATAAAGCAATAACTAATTTGAACAGCTAATGCTTAATATATGGAGGACAAGAGACTAACCATAAAAACAAAGTAAATTGAATCATTTTAACAAAATAAGATGTCAACTCTACAACAAGTAGAGTAGAGTAGAGTAGAGTAGAGTAGAGTAGAGTAGAGTAGAATAGAATAGAATAGAATAGAATAGAATAGAATAGAATAGAATAGAATAGAATAGAATAGAATAGAACCGGAAGGGACTTTGGAGGTCTTCTAGTCCAGCCCCCTGGTCAAGCAGGAGAACCTATACCATCTCAGACAAATGACTGTCTAGCCCAGAGGTAGGCAACCTTGGCTCTTTTATGATTTGTGGACTTCAACTCCCAGAATTCCTGAGCCAGCCATGCTGAGGGGAAAGGGAGAGGTTTCCAAGCTGAGCCATGCTGGCTCAGGAATAATGGGAGTTGAAGTCCAAGAGTCATAAAATAGCCAAGGTTGCCTACCCCTGGTCTAGCCTCTTCTTGAAAATCTCCAGTGATGGAGCACCCATGATTTCTGAAGGCAAGCTGTTCCCCTAGTTAATTGTCCTCACTGTTGGGAAGTTTCTCCTTAATTCCAGGTTGCTTCTCTCTTTGATCAGTTTCCAACCATTGTTTCTTGTCCTCCCCTCTGCGCTGGAAACCTGTAAAACTCTAACAATTTGGAAAAAATTCAAAGAGCAACTAAGATGATCAAAGGCCTGGAGACTAAAACATATAAAGACTTGGGTTTGGCTAGTCTAAAGAAAAGAAGAAATAGGGGAGACATGATAGCAGTATTTGAGGGGCTGCCACAAAGAAGAGTGGGGTCACATTATTCATCAAAGCACCAGAGGGCAGGATAAGAAACAATGGTTGGAAACTGACACTCCTCCCTTTATGACTGGAATATACATAAAACCATCAAATTTAATACTCTTCCCATTGGTCATTACATCTGCCAAATTGTCATCTGAAGAACAATGAGCAAACGAATTAGTTTATTTTTGATGGCTTCTCTGACATTACAATACTTAATGTCCACATGCTTGCATCTACTTTTCACTCTGTCACCTGTTGCCATTTTAATGTATGTAGCATTATCTTCAATCCTTCATGTTGTATCTCTCCAACAGCTGTTCAATTTTCCTTCTTTGACTGAGAATGTAGCCACCTTTCTTAGTTTTTTGTATCTTTACACCAAGATAGTTTTGTATTTCACCCAGACTTTTCAATTCAAACTTTTTCACCAATTGATTAGCAAAATCCTTCACCTGTGCCAGATCCTTTGCAATGAAGCAAAGATCATCCACAAATGTTAATAATTGGCAATCCCCACCGTGGAACCTTGCAGTATATATGCAACCATCAGCCTTACAACTCTTGAACCCAAGATCCTTCAATGCCACATCTAAACAGATGTTCCAGTTTCTGGCTGATTGCTTCAGCCCATAAATGGCCTTGTTCATTTTATATACAGTGCCAGGCTTTTTACTTTCATACCCTGATGCTTGAACCATGTAAATTTCTTCCTCCAACTCTGCATTGAGGAATGCTGTGGTTATATCAAAATGCCAGATTTTATGACCACGTGCCATTGCCAATGCTAGTGCCAACCTTATAGTTTCACTTTTTACCGTTGGTGCAAATACCTCATCATAGTGCACATTTTTCTTCTGCAAAAACCCCTGTGCTACTAATCTTGCCTTATATTGGACTTCATTGTTGGGTAACACTTTCTTTTTGTATACCCATTTACATCCTACAGCTTTGTAACCTTGTGGCAAAGTCATAGAGGTGAACACTTTATGTTCATCCATGGATTTCATTTCTTTGTCCATGGCCTCTTTCCACTTCACTTGCTCCACTTTGGGTAGTGCCAATACTTCCTTATAGTTTCTTGGCTCATACCACACATTACACACCTTTACTTTCCCAGCAGAATACCTGTCAGGTGGAATCCCCTTGTTCCATCGTTCTGACATGCGTGGCATTGACTGCTCTTGACTGTCAACCCTTTCCTGCTTCACATCAGAGTCACCATTTTCTTCTGACTCCTTTTCTTATCCTTTTTCAGTTTCTCCTCCCTGAATACTGACACCATCACTAAGTGAGTCACTGTCACTAAGTGGATCATCCCAGAATTGGCATCAATTCTGTCCCAATTCTGCTCTGCAAAGCTAGCAGATCTGGAAATTACTATACTTCTGCTCCCATCACTAAAGTGATAGCTCAGTGATGGCAAACCTTTTAGAGACTGAGTACCCAAACCACAACCCAAAACCCACTTATTTATCGCAAAGTGCCAGGGCCACATCAGCATTGTGGTGCCCTTGGGGGGGGAGAGGGGGGGAGGGGTGTTGTCCGCTGGGTGGGCGTGACTGCGGTGGTCACGGAGACTGGGTGGGCGTGGCTGCGGTGGGCGTGGCCACCTTGATGTTGCTCGTGGGGCAGGGTTGGGAGAGATCCAGGGGGTCTCTGCTTGGTGGGGTGGTGGGCAGGAGGCTCATCCTACGGGGTAAGGCAGGGGGCAGGGTGGGGGTACCATTGCCACAGGGCAAGGCAAGGCAAGGCAGGGGCTGGGGTGGCTGCTGTCTGACACCATCAGCCCCCCCATACAGAGGCCAGCGAGCACATGGGGCCAATGGTGTCCGTCAGCAGCCACAGCCTGCCGGCCCCTCAACCGGTGCACTCTGGGGCTCCGCAGTCTGCTGCCAATACCGGGCCAGCCCTCCAGCAGCAGGCAGAGTAGGGGAGAGGGGAGGCACGTGATGCAGACCGCCAGACGCGCCTACTCCATCCCATCCGTTTTTGCTTGCGGTTGGAGAGCAGGTCGCTGCTGGTCATCTTGGCCCCCTCGCAGATCTTGCCCTTGGCATGCGCATGGAGTCTGTTCCCCTCATGCACCCGACACACCTTGGCCCTGCCTCGGGCCACCGTGGTGGCCTAATGGACCTGCATGAGCTGCTGGCAGCGGCAGCGCGCGTGCCCACAGAGACGGCTCTGAGTGCCACCTCTGGCACGCGTGGCATAGGTTTGCCACCACTGTGATAGCTCTTTGAGCCAGGCTCATAGCCTATAAACCTGAGCTTTCTAGCCTTTTCTTGCTCTTTTCTCCTGATTGCCTTTGGAATATGCACCCATGCATTGCTTCCAAACACCCTTAAATTTGCTAGAGATGGCTTTCTCCCATATAGCACAGCATATGGAGTATCATTTATAGAGGAACTCCACAGCCTATTGACCAAATAATTAGCAGTCAACATGGTTTTGCCCCAATATGACCTGCTCAGACCAGAATCCTCCAGCAGTGAGTCTTTCATGGTCTGCAAGACTCCATTCCGTCTTTCAGCCACGCCATTCTCAGCTGCTGTGTATGGATTTGTGCATCTATGTCGTATTCCTAGCTGTCACAACCACTGTTGAAAACCCACTGACATGAATTCTGAACCCCTGTCAGTTTGCAGCTGGCATACCTGTTGCCCATATCTTCTTTCTGCAAAGCTCACCCATTGCCTTAATTTCTGCAGTACCTCTGTTTTGCTTTTCAACAAATAGCAGAACCCAAATCTGCTATGGTCAACTACAATGACCAGCACATACCTGGCTGGCTCCTCCCAAACTGGCTTGCATTGGTCCTATCAAATCTGCATGTACCAGCTCTAGAACCCTTGTTGTCTGCCTTGTGCTCTTCTTGCTCACTGGGAATACCTTAGATTTCGATGATTTACATACTGCACAGTCTAAGTATGCCTTACACCCTTTTAAGATTAATCCCTCTGCAAACTCTGGCATCCTATGCAACACTCTGAAGCTGGCATGGCCAAGCTGTCTGTGCAAGAGATGAATGTATGAATCATGCTGTGCCACATTACCAAATGTTTGGGCACATTGAACCTTTTGTGCCTGCAACACATAAAGATTATCTGTTTTATGCCCCGTTCACATACTTTCCCATTTCTTTTTATGAGACATTTCCTTGTTTGTCAAGACTGGAGACACTCAGTAAATTATGCTCCATTTCAGGCACACATAATACATTATTAAACCTTTCCTCTTGTGGGAAGTCAGTCCCCCCCCCCCAGAGAAAGAAATATTTTTGGAAATATTTAAAAGACAGAATATATTTCCCTAAAGGATTTAAAGGCAGAAACCACCCCCCCCCCCAAGTCTCTCTGTCCCAGACAGAAACCAAGTCTGCAGAAATGCAGATGTGATAATCTTGTCAGAAAGACTGGAATCAGGAAACTGGGATTAGGAAGAAACATCCCTAGAATCAACACACCAAAAATCTAAGAGTCATCAGCCACAGCCCCAGGGAAGTAGGATATGACCCTTGGGACATAATAGGATTAACTCATCACCATCAGAATACCAGAAAGGCACACTCAGACTCAGGTCAAAGTTCATGCCACAGGAACAACTCCAAACAAAAGGCTCCAGAGGGTATAAAAACCCACTCCCTACATGTGTTCACTCTCTTTTCTTCCAAAGCCATCTTTCTGTTTGGCTCTCCTTTTCAATAAACTACAACCTTCTTTCTAAAGCAGTCACCATGTTGTTTATTCCCGGCTTGGACTGAACCATGATGAAGACTTTTCCTTCGACAATTTGGCACCCAGGATGGGACTCCAAGCTAACCTTTCCAATGGACTGAGACTGGTAAGCCCCATCTTGCCGGCAGCAGACCTCTTGTGTCTGTGGATGGGTTTCCCAGGCCCTGCCCATGTGGAGCCAGAGTAGTAAAGGGAGTTTTGGATTTGAGCTCAAAGGCTCTTTTGGAAAGAGGGTGAGGTGAGTACCTCTAAATTTTAACTTTAAAGCCCAGGGGAGTGAGAGAAATGTGTGTATGTCTCTGTGTGTGAGTGAGTTGGATTTTGCTCCCTCTGGTCTTTCCTAACTGCAGAAAGGATCTGTTCAAGTGGCAGACCCTGGAAAGCATGGGGGTTTGGCCAGAATGCAGGACCTTTTGTTAGGGAAAAGGGAGAGGTTGTATGAAAATGGAATGAGTGAATGAGAGAATTGGATTTGGGCAACCAGCTGGTAAGGCCCTGTAAGCAAAGCTCATCTGTAGGAGGGTCTCATACTAGTGCACAAAACACAGGTCCTCCCAGACTCCTTCCGAGTCTGAAAACTGAAGGCAGTGAGGTAGAAGGAGGCCGCATACCTGTCTGAGCTGAGGGCGGCAGGTCCTCCCCAGACCCCTTTTTGGTCTGCAAAGTGACGGCGGGGTGGCAAGGATAGTGTTGCTAAGAGTGGCTGGGCAGAGACTTCCAGTTCTTGCATGCAGCGAAGCAGTTGAGAGACTCAGGACTCTGAGCTCTCCAGCTGAGTTTCTTCCTGTTAGGGGACCCTAAATGGGCCAGAAGCCACCCTGGAGAGGTGGCTATGAAGGAAGGAAGTCCCAGGGACCTAGGAGAGATGGCGGTCGACCCGATCGGTCCAGGAGAAGCCTTCCAGAAACCAACAGGAGAAAGTCTGGCTTAACTTCAGAGTCCAGCCCCAACTGCAAGCAACGGAAGTCAAAAGCACTAATTTAAGCTGATCGTAAACAGTGTGTTTGAATCTGGGTAAGAACATTTATTTTCTCTACCCTACCTACTTTCCTGAAGGGGAGAAACTCCCAAGAAGCAAAAAAACCTCCGAAAGTGAAGAAAGGGGGGGTTGCCCCACCCTCTTTTTTTGCAATATATTTTATTTATTTTTTAACAAAACATAAGTCACTCAATAATTGGTAAACAGTGTGTTGTCTGGGTTACATTTGTGAAACAATCCTTAACAATTAATTTCTATAATCTGTATTCTATATATTAATTTTGATTGATTTCCTCTTTCCCCAAAATATCCTTTTTTGCAAACATTGAGTTAATACAATTCTTATTGTTTTAATGAGTAACAATTAAATATATAATTTTTCCAATATTCCTAAAAAATAATAATCATATTAGTATAGTATTTCTTTTCTTTTCAGTCATTTTGGTTGCCTTATCATAAATCCTGTTACAATCCTTATTTTGGTTTATTTCTGCCATCAAATTCTAGATATTCTTACTAATAAAGATTTTCTCAATGATTAATTACATTTACATTGACAGATTTAATTCTATTTTTTCCATATAAGCCATCTCACACCTTTACATTTCTTAAGAAATAGATAAAAGAATTTCTTTTCTTTTCAGTCATTTTGGTTGCCTTATCATAAATCCTGTTACAATCCTTATTTTAGTTTATTTCTCCCATCAAGTTCTAGATATTCTTACTAATAAAAATTTTCTCAAGGATTAATTACATTTACATTGACAGATTTAATTCTATTTTTTCCAAATAAGCCATCTCACACTTTTACACTTCTTAGGAAATAGATAAAAGAATGAAAAGAGAGAGGAAAAAGAAGAGAAACAAAAGAAGAAGAAAGGAAAGCAAGAGCAACGGTAAGGCAGGACATAAAACAAGACAGGACATAAAACAAGACATAGGTCATAAAACAGGACATGAGTCTTAAATGCATGTATTAGTTAGAAGAAGCAAAAACTGGAAAATGTCAAACCACAAGTTCATCTGTCGGTCGCACAAAGGTGTCAAGCTTGAAGCTCTGTTACAGGTAACCACATATGTCTCGTTTCTATGTCTCGCTCTCGCTGGTAGCTAACCACAAATGAACTGCCGGAAACTTAGATGCTTTGGCAAGAAACCTGTGACCTCGATTAATGAGAGAGGGGCAAGATATTTAGCTACTCTAGCATAGCAACAGGGGGCTGTAAGGGGGCTGTAATTCAAGTAACCAAACAATGCTAACAAGTTATATTTCCATGTTTTGCTGCTTCTAAAAGAGTATATATGTACTTGTTGTTCCATGAGAAGGTGTTCAGAGGTTGTTATGATTTTTGCTCTGAACCTTTGCACAAATAAAACCAACTTCTTTTGATTCCGGGGTCTGAGTCTTGTGGTTTTCTACAACATTTTTTATGGCGACTCCGCCGGGACTTGGAGCGATATTTCGCTGAGGACGGCACGGACCCACCGGTGCCCAATCGGGGCCATCACGCTAAACCTTCAGCCGACAGATGATTTCTCCGGAAGGAGGCGGACGGCACCGGAGGGGTATTTGGTGGACAACCGACCGATCCAAGAACCTGAACGGAATCAAAACAAGTCACGAAACAAAGCCGGCTGGAAAACAAGATGCCTGCAGGCAAATATTGTGGAATTATAGGCCCATTCGTTTTGAGAGTGGAAGAGGCGGCCTGATCACCCCCCCTGGGTCCGGGATCGGTGTATCCTAACGAGGCCCAAGAGTTGTTGTGTGGGTGGTTAAGCCATTGTAGTTCCTGTTGGTGACCGTTGGAACGTCCGGCATCACAGGTCAGGGGCAGTGTCTTAGAAAATGGGTGGTGAAGGAAGTGTCCCTCGGACACCTCTTCAGTGTATGTTGAGGAATTTTAAGAAAGATTTTAGGATGCAACGTAAGGCTGAATTGCTGGCAGCTGCATTGTCAGGCAATTCCAGAACCCTAGGAAGAAATCAGTGTGTTTTCTGTAAGGAAGAGGGATATTGAACATCAATTCCTATATATGCCTGAGTGTCCCATTCCCTTATTGGGTCGAGACATGCTATGTAAAATGGGGGCAACTTTGTCGTTTGAAGAAGACGAAATGGCACTAGTAATGAAGCATCCTCCAGATGAGATGTGGCGAATAATGGTGGCCCAAGAGGTTCAAGTCCTCGATACTTGGCAGGAGTTTGATGTGCCCCGCTTATGGGCAGAAGATAATCCGCCAGGATATGCAGTCCACCATACACCACTAGTCATTCAAGTGAAGCCTCTGGCAGTGCCTATTCGTCTCCGGCAGAGAAATTACCCTCGTCCCATTGCACAAGCAATTTAAGACCATATTACCAAATACTTAAAGGCAGGCATTTTAATAACTATTCAATCTCCTTGGAACACCCCAATCTTACCCATCCCAAAGGCTGATGGCTCATTTCAACCAGTCCAAGATTTGCGTATTGTCAATAATGCTACAATTACTGTACATGCTGTAGTGCCTAACCCATATACCCTCCTGAGCTTGATTTCAGCATCAGCTGTTTGGTTCTCTGTGATAGATTTGAAAGACGCTTTCTTTATGATCCCAATACATAAGGACAGTCAGAAGCTGTTCACTTTTGAGTGGGAAGACCCAGTAACAGGCCAGAGAAAACAATATGCTTGGACCAGACTTCCTCAGGGATTTAAAAATTCACCTACTCTTTTTGGCAACGCCTTGGCCTCTGACTTAGAAGACTTCCAGCCATGTGAGGAAGGAGATGTACTACTCCAATATGTTGATGATGTGTTAATAACTGGACAGACAAAGGAAACTTGTTGGGACAACACCAACCAACTACTTCATCTGTTGATGGACAAAGGATACCGTGCCTCAAGGAAGAAAGCACAATTAGTGAAACCCCAGGTTAAATACTTAGGTTATACTATAAGTCAAGGCCAGAGAACTATAGGATATGAGAGAAAGGAAGCTGTGTGCTGAATTGCAGAGACAACTAATAGGAGAGAAATACGGGGTTTTTTAGGAGCAGCAGGTTATTGTAGAATATGGATACTGAATTTTGCCCTGCTAGCCAAACCACTCTATGAGTCCACAAAGGGAGCCCTTTGGACGCGAGCCCTTTGTTTGGACGCGTGAACAAAAACAGGCTTTTGAGGCTTTAAAATTCGCATTATCTCAGGCTCCTGTTATGGGACTTCCCAACCTCGAGAAACCTTTCAGTTTGTATGTGGACTCAAAGAATAATATGGCTCTTGGAGTCCTGACTCAAGAAAAGGGAAGTTGGCAACAACCCATAGCTTACTTGTCAAAACAACTTGATGGAGTATCAAAGGGATGGCCACATTGTCTTAAAATTCTGGCAGCCACAGCTCTCCTGATAGAGGAAGCTAATAAATTGACTTTTGGACGGAACATCCGGTGGCGATGTCAAGGTGGTGCAGAGGAAAGAGGACAGGCTCCATCCTCCAACACTGATTTCTCTAGGTTTGGAGTCCTTTGGAGACGCAGAGAGCCTGGAGGACTATCTGCGATAAAAGGGGAAGCCCGAGGAATAGCGAGGTGAAAAGCAATTACCCGCTACGACAAGGGAAACCCCGTAAATCCAACGGAGAAACATCTGCCAACTGCTGATGGCGGATCTGAAGCCTTGACTAGTCACAGAAAATGCGGAAGCAAGATATAATTAATGGACTGTGTCAGTGAGTGAGTTTAAAAATATCCTAAAATACCCTAAAATATTCTCAATACAATAGTAGAATTATAAAAATCTTATCTGTCAATTAGTTGGTGCAGGAAGAGAGCTCAGTTTATGAGGGGAACCTCAGGACAAGCGGCGACTCGGCGGGGTGAGCTGTGAGTCAGTAAATTACTTTAACCAAAAGACTAACAGGAGAGTGACAGAAAGAAATGGAAACTTTGTAGCGATTGTCCAAGCGCAGGACGAAAGAGACGGGCGGTGATTGAAGGAGAGGAGGTGGAAAGAAGGAGGCAGTGGACCCAGCTGACGTAAGAATCGCAGGGAGAAAATTGGCAGAAGGACAGCCGGATCGGAGGAAAATGGTGACTTAAGTAGGGCAGAGAAGGAGTGATACGGAGCAATACGCAGGAGAGTATTGGAAACGAGAGGCCGGAAGAGAAAGGAGGAGATAAGCTTGCAAGCGGAGAGGACGTGAGACGAAGAGACGGAGATAGTGGAGGCAGTGGATTTAGCAGGACAAGAAGATCATAGCGAGTGAGTGGAGAAGAGACGGAAAGTGAAGGTGACGATGAGCGGACGTGAGACGGAGACGAAGGAGATAGGAATGGATAGACTCTGATCGAGCCTAGAGTGGAGAAGGAAACGAACACTTCAGAAGGACTGTGTGTCACGTAAGAAAGAGGAGAGAAAGTGAAGAGGGTTGGAGAAAGTGAAGAGGAGTCTGGGAGATCAGTGAAAATAGATATTGACCTAGAAGAAAAGAGAAAGGAGGGAGAGAGAAACGGATTAATTGGAAGTTAAGAGTAAAAGAGTTAAAAGAGCTAAACTTAACAAAGGAGTGGTTTAACAAACAAAGAACAGAAAACACTTAAGGAATAAGATAGTACTATGGCAACACTGAGGACAGGAAAGAAGACAACATCCAGTCCAGCATTGTTACCTGTATCCCCACCAGGTCAGAGAAAATTGGAAGGAATGTTAGGGACAGAAAAACAAAGTATAATCATAAATATGCAGACCATGCAGACAACACTATTGACCATCCAAGAAACAATGTTAAAAATGTAGGAAACAATGTCAAAAACCACTTAGAAATGAGAGGAGATTTGAATAAATTAGATAATAGAATAGAGACAATCCAGCAAACTATGGAGAAAAATGAAGAAAGAATACAGAAAGTAGAAGTAGGGGTGGATAATATAGGGATAAGAGTTGACACCCTAGACAAAAATCTGATGGTAACAAACAAAAAAATAGAAGAATTGATTATTCACCTGGAAATGGATCGGGCATCGTTTTACCTAAGGTTCCAAAATGTGGTGGAGGAGAAGGAAGAAGATCTAGGGGATATAATGGTAGAACTGATAGCGGAGGCTTTACAAAGAGATAAGCAGGAGATTCTATTAGAGGTAGATGAGGTGTATAGAATCTACACGAATTATGCCAGGCGTAATAGACTCCCAAGGGAGGTCCACATTAAATTTACTAGAAAGAGAGTGAGAGACATAATATATAAAATGACAAGGGATAATCCACTGATCTACAAGGGCATAGAAATACAAACACTTAAACAAGTTCCAAGGAAGGTGAGGGAACAGAGAAGGGACTATAGATTCCTCAGCACATATTTAACTAAAAGAAGTATACCATTTCGATGGCTAATCCCGGAGGGGATGCTGATATCTTGGCAGGAGAGGAAGGTCAAAATTGATAATTTAGATAATGCACGAGAATTTCATGAACAGCTGGAAGGGGTGGAAGAAGAAAATAGCAGTAAAGAAGAATTAGAAAGCGGAAGCCAGGAAGACCAACAGCAAGAGTTAAAGGATAGAGAACGAGAGGTAGGAGGTAAGAAAGAAAGGGAACAAAGGAAAGAAAGAGGAACAGGCCCCCAAACAAGGAAACTACATAAGTAGAGCGCACAAGTTAAATAATGGAAAAGGAGATTAGCTTGATATCAATATTAATGGATTAAACTCACCTGCTAAAAGAAAACAGATATTAACAAAATTATTAAAACAAGATGTAGACATAGTCTGTCTACAGGAAGTACATATAAAAGAACAACATAGGAGCTATTTGGATTTCCCGAAACTAGGCATACTTTACACAGCATTAGCACAACAAAAACAGAGAGGAATAGCGGTGTATATTAGGAAGGAAATTAAAGCCAATTTGAGATATCATGATGCAGATGGAAGAGTATTAATAATAGAATTACAATCGGAGCAGAGATCATGGCTTTTGGTGATAATATATGCCCCAAATGAGAACCAGAAAGAATTCTATAATAACCTATATGAAAAACTTATAGAAATTGGTCAAGCAAATATATGTATAGTAGGAGACTTTGATGCAGTAGTAGACGTAAAAAAGGACTATGTTAGTAACATGAAAAATAAAAAGAAACGGAAAACTCTACCAAAGGCGTTTTTGGAGATGGCACAGGAATTTAACCTATGTGACCAATGGAGGAAACGAAATTCTAATAAAAAAGAATATACCTTTTTCTCAAATCCACATAAATTCTGGTCGCGTCTTGATATGGCATGGATAAACGGGGAGGTAGAGCAAGATGTAGACAAAATAGAGATATTGCCTAATATATGGGCTGACCACAATCCCCTGAAGATAATTTGGAAAGGTCAGAAAAAAGTAAGGAGAAGGTGGATATTAAATTCCCACATTCTAAAGGAAAAGGACTTTATAGTACGGACTAGGAAAGAAATGGAATTATTCTTTAGGGAAAACACTAAACAACAAACATCACTACAAATCATATGGGATACGGCCAAGGCATATTTGAGAGGCCTAGCAATAGCATATACCGCAAAAAAGAAGAAGATAAAAAGGCAAACACAAAACATACTTCTGGAGGAGATTAAAAAACTCAAATTAAAATTACAAAAGGAGCCTCAAAATGACATGATTAAGACGGAAATGGTCCTGACCAAACATAAATTAAACAATGAATCGAGAGGAAATGGCAAGGGAATTGAAAGCAGCAAAACAAAATTTTTTTGAACATGCAAATAAGCCGGGGAGATGGCTCGCTTATAAATTAAAAAAAGAGAAGGGAAAGAGATTTATCCAGGAATTACAAGATGAAAAAGGAGAACTGCAATATAAAATAGATAAAAAGAAAGAACTCATTCAGAACTATTTTGAGCTACTATATAAAAAAGAGGAAATAGAAGTGGGAAAGATAAAACAATATTTAAAGGTAAACGGCTTATCAGAATTGAAGGAAGAACAGAGAGAAATATTGAATAAGGAAATAACAGCAGGGGAATTAAAAATTGCGGTGCAAAAACAAAAAAACAACAAAACCCCAGGGCCAGATAGACTACCAGGAGAGGTATATAAGACCTTTTATGAGGATTTCGAAAAAACTCTATTGGAAGTGTACAATGATGTATTAGAGAAAGCCAAATTACCAGATTCATGGACAGAAGCCAACATATCCCTCATCTTAAAAGAAGACACGGACCCCAATCAGCTAAAAAACTATAGGCCAATCTCGCTGCTGAATGCAGACTACAAAATTTTTACCACCATAATGGCAGAAAGATTAAAATTAATATTAAACGACATAATACACCCAGACCAAAATGGTTTTTTACCAACGCGACAAATAAGGAATAATACGAGAATGGTGTTAAATGTCCTAGAATACTATGAAGCACACTGAAAAGCAGGCGGCATTAATTTTCTTAGATGCCAAGAAAGCACTTGACAATCTTAATTGGCAGTTTATGTTCCAACAGATAGAGGAGATGAAATTTGGTGAGCAGTTTGAGAAAATGATAAAGACAATATATAATATACAAAAGGCTAGAGTAATAATGGGGACAATACAGAGAAATTCGAAATTAGCAAAGGAGTAAGACACGGATGTCCAATGTCACCTCTACTCTTTATTTTGTCGCTAGAAGTGCTATTAACCCAAATTAGGAACAACAAAGAGATAAAAGGATTGCAAATTAAAACTGAAGAATACAAGACCCAGGCATTTGCAGACGATATGGTATTTTTTATAGAAGACCCTCTAGAGAGGGGAGACATTTTAATGAAGGAAATAGAAAAATTTGGAACAGTGGCAGGATTAAAAATCAATAGAGAAAAGACTAAAATGTTAGTAAAAAATCTAATTGAAAAACAAAAAAAGAAACTAGAGGAGACGCTGGGACTTCAAATTGTAAAAAGGATTAAATATTTAGGAATTTGGCTTACTAATAGATGTTCTTCATTAAAAGAAGACAACTATAAAAAACTCACACTACAAATCAAAAAAGACTTAGAGATCTGGGGGAAATTACAACTATTACTGTTAGGACGGATCTCAGTGATAAAAATGAACATACTACCCAAACTATTATACTTATTTCGGACAATCCCAATAAAATTAGACAATTTTTTTTTCACTGAACTAGATAAAATGATAAATAAATTTATTTGGTGGGGCAAAAAAGCACGAATCTATATTAAGACATTACAAGACCATAAAAGTAGAGGTGGCCTTGGACTTCCAAAATGGGAAACATCCTACCAAGCAACAGGGTTACTCTGGATCAGAGACTGGATACAGTTAGATAGCCAAAGGATTTTAACAATCGAAGGTCATGATCTGCAAGCCGGCTGGCACGCTTTTCTATGGGGGAAACATAAGAAGACACATACATATTTTTGCCGACATCAGATAAGGGATGTGTTGATTTGGATATGGGAAAAGGTCAAAATGAAACACTACATAAAAATACCAAATTGGGTCTCCCCAATGGAGGCAGTAATCCACCCGAATACATTAGATAAAAAAAAGATGGAAAGATATGAAGAACTATTAGATAACCAAGGGAAACTCAAATCGAGGGAAGAATTAATAGAACAGGGAATAACTCTAGATTGGTGGCCATATCATCAGATACAATCAAAATATAGTAAGGATATGGCAGAATATGGGATTAACCGAGTCCCACAGCAATTGGACAAAATATTGTTAGGCAGAGGAGAAAAATTTATAACAAGAATCTACAAATACCTACTGGAAGTTGAATTGGAAGAAGAGATAGTAAAAGGCTCCATGATAGCATGGGCTCGAAATGTGGGTCGATCCATTGAATTAGAAGAATGGGAAAGAATATGGAACACAAACTGTAAATTAACATTGTCAACTGCGTATAAAGAGAATCAATATAAAATGCTTCATTGATGGCATTTAGCACCGGCGAGATTGGCTAAGATGTACAAAAACATGAACCCGAATTGCTGGAAATGTAAAGACAAAGAGGGAACTTTTTTCCATGTATGGTGGCAATGTCCAAAGGCAAAGGTTTATTGGAAACAGATACAGGAGTGGATACAGGAGATAATCAAAGAACGAGTTGACTTGAAACCAGAGCTATTTCTATTAGGCATATTGAACCCAAAGGTGAAAAGACAAACTCGATACATCATTGTACATATAATAACAGCGGCACGCATTGTATATGCCCAATATTGGAAATGGGAGAACCTACCACCAAATGATATGATCATTCAAAAAATATTAGAATGCGCTGAAATGTATATGCTTACTTTAGAAATCAAGGACAAGGAGACAACAGATTATTATGAGATATGGAACCAATGCTATGTTTGGTTAGATCAGAGAATAAAAGGGTAAGAAACTATGTAACAATTGTAAATAAATGTAAAAATAGATGACACAGTACTGTTAAGAAAAATAATAATAATAAATAAATGTATTTTGTTTTGTTTTTATGTAATGTGAAAAAAGGAAAATAAAGTTTGGGGGGAAAAATTGACTTTTGGACAACCAACTACAATCTATACCAGTCATGCAATTTGTGGAGTTTTGGAAACAAAGGGACATTTATGGATAACTAACTCCAGAATTTATAAGTATCAAGCTCTCCTCATTCAAAACCCTCAAGTGACATTGAAGCAGACAAATGGCCTAAACCCAGCCACCCTATTGCCTATACCAGGTCCTAAAGTTGAACATAACTGTATGCAAGTGATAGAAAGTCAATTCTCATGTAGGCCTGATTTAACTGATGTGCCACTGAAAACAGTGGACTATAATTGGTTTACTGATGGGTCAAGTTTTATTGCAACAGGAGAAGGATATGCAGGCTATGCAGTTGTCTCACTTGATAAAGTCATAGAAAGTGGGCCACTCCCAAAAGGCACAAGTGCTCAAGCAGCAGAACTGTGGGCTCTAATAAGGGCACTGGAAAGAGCAAGAGATGAAAGTATAAACATTTGGACTGATTCTAAATATGCATTTCTCACATTATATGTACATGCTGCAGTCTATAGAGAGAGAGGACTCTTAACAGCTGCAGGAAAAGAAATTAAACATCCTCTTCTGATTGAAAGACTTATAACAGCAGTGTTGGGACCAAAGAGGGTAGCTGTCATGCACCGTAAAGGACATCAAAAGAGACAAGATGAAGTAGCCCAAGGAAATAGAGCAGCTGATAGAGAAGCAAGGTTATCAGCAACCCAAGACAGCCAAGTTTACCCTGACATGACAGCTTATGTAGCATTGGAAATGCCAAGAGGACTGAGCCCTAGATATTCTAAAGCAGAAGACTTACAGGCAAATGTAGATTTGCAAGGACACAAGCAGGGAGAGTGGTATGGAAGGATTTTTGTACCTGAAAATTTAGCCTGGCCAGTGGTAAAGGAAACTCATTCAACTACTCACATGGGAAAGAGTGCATTAGCTGAAGCCCTCCACCATATTGTGTATATTAATCGTCTTCACTCGCTATGTGCCCATGCAACTGAGAGATGTAACATTTGTGCCCAGGTTAATCCAAGACAAGGACCTATTCTTCCGCCAGGAAGTCAGCCTAAGGGATATTATCCTATGGATTCATTGGTTGTTGATTTTACAGAAATGCCAAAATGTGGACTATATAAAGCAATGTTAGTCCTAGTGTGCAATTATTCAGGGTGGCCTGAATGTTTCCCCACCAAGACCAAGCAGGCACGAGAAGTGGCCAGAATCTTGCTCAAGGAGATTATTCCCAGATATGGAGTACCCTCATTCATATCATCAGATAATGGACCTGAGTTTGTACATCAAGTAAATCAGACGCTGGCTAAATCCTTAGGGACGCACTGGAGGTTTCATTGTTCTTTTCATTCTCAATCCAGGGGAAGGGCAGAGAGAATGAACCAGACTATAAAGGAAAAGGTGACAAAGATGTGCCTTGAAACTCACCTTAAGTGAGTGGATGCTTTGCCACTAGCACTTTGGTCTGTGCGGTGCACCCCTCGAAAAGGAATTAGGTTATCTCCTTTTGAAATGATGTTTGGAAGACCCCCTATCATAAGTAATAACTTGAAAAATCATATAGGGGACTTAAGTCAATTAGGAACTACATGGGTGAGTCAAATGGTGGGAGAATTAAACAAGCAAATACAAGCAATCCAACAATATTGTGTGTCCCTCAGTCCACCATTTTTGAGTACCCCCAGTCATAATATTCAAGTGGGAGACAAAGTATGGGTAAAACACTGGAAAGGGGAAAACTTGAAACCTAAATGGAAGGGCCCGTATACTGTGGTCATGTGTTCTCCACTTGCAGTAAAGGTGTTAGAATCCAAGTCTTGGATTCACTGGACTCGAGTTAAGCCTGCAGCTGATGAATATTGGGAGGCAGAACAGGACGAGGCCCACCCTTTAGTGGTACGCTTGAAGAAGCGCCCCTATAACTGCCCTACCGGCAACGGGCAGGCAACATACAGGGCAGAAGAGGCCTTACTGGTGTCACTCCGGAAGCTGACCCTCTACGTACGGCTTGAAGACAAGAACAAGGAAAACATCTGATAATGTGATAGGAGTGGTGTGTGGTGTAGGTTGGATCTATTTTAAGGAATGGTAGTCCGACCATACATAGCCATAGGTGCAGTGAGTCTGGCCTTAGTGATTCTGATTACCCTGATTGTGACCTACTGTATTGGACATCTTTTCTTCTGGAAATGTCCCAATCCTAAAGACACAGGTGTTGCACCTAAAAGCACTGACTGTGACCAAGGTCAGTGTGTATCTCTTGGAGACACTTATATTTGAAGAACCCTGGGAGTGGGTCCTCTGTAGTATACTAGGAGTCTTGGGAGTGTGGGCATTATATTTAGCAAATAAGACTTGACTTTGTGGCTCACCCAAGACTGACACTGTCCTTTCCCAAATCACACCTAATCCCATCCATCTTCCTGATGTGGTAATTTCATAATTGCAATTTTTCCCCTTGGTGTGACTGTGAGTATGAAACTGAGTGGGATATTGGGCTTGTAAGATAGAAAAGGAAAGAAAAGTTGACATTGACTCATTTTAGATTATCAAACATGAGTCTTCTATGGCTTTGGCTAATGTTTGCAAGTGGCATGTTGAGTAATAAGACCCTGAACGATAGTCCCAAATGTTGTGAGAATGGCCAATTAACTCTTCTCACACTTGAAGAAGGCTCCGGGGACATTGAGGAAACAAATGCTGTTTGTGTTGTTATGTGGAATAGCAGGACTAGCCTTCATCCCCTGTGTAATACCTTTAATCAGACAATTAGTTATGAGATCAGTGAAAGAAATCAGGGTTAAAAAGGAATTAGTTGTGATAGAAGGATCCTTGGAAAATAGGTTCACCTCAGACCCAGGAAGGGAAAGTGAGGATCCAGACAGTGGGGTGTATGTACGGCTTACACCCTGGGGATTGGAGGACGTGCCTGAGGAAGATGATTTTTGAGAATCACTTTATGGATTTTTCACTCTTTCTTATTATTGCTATCTGCCTCTAGGATGAACTAGCAGCAGGAAACAGAAAGATGTGTGCCAGTCTAAAGTGTTAATCATGCCATATGTTATGCCTATCCATATATGCGTAAATTCTGCTCAGCTATCTTCGCTTGCTGGGAAAAAGCTAATGCTTAAGTAGAAACTATAAAAGACTCAATTGTTACCTAAAATGGAGTCTCAAAGGGGGGAATAAGGCAGGACATAAAACAAGACATAGGTCATAAAACAGGACATGAGTCTTAAATGCGTGTATTAGTTAAAAGAAGCAAAAAGGAAGTGGAAAATGTCAAACCACAAGTTCATCTGTCGGTCGCACAAAGGTGTCAAGCTTGAAGCTCTGTTACAGGTAACCACATATGTCTCGTTTCTATGTCTCGCTCTCGCTGGTAGCTAACCACAAATGAACTGCCGGAAACTTAGATGCTTTGACAAGAAACCTGTGACCTCGATTAATGAGAGAGGAGCAAGATATTTAGCTACTCTAGCATAGCAACAGGGGGCTGTAAGGGGGCTGTAATTCAAGTAACCGATCAATGCTAACAAGTTACATTTCCGTGTTTTGTTGCTTCTAAAAGAGTATATATGTACTTGTTGTTCCATGAGAAGGTGTTCAGAGGTTGTTATGATTTTTGCTCTGAACCTTTGTGCTATTAAAACCAACTTCTTTTGATTCCGGGGTCTGTCTTGTGGTTTTCTACAACAACGGAACATAAGAAATAACATACTACTTAAAATATATATCCCTCCTAGGTTAATATATATTTATTCCTCAATTTCTTATTCTTTTTAACCATAGTTAAGAATATATTTAATCTTTAAACATTCCATTCAATAGGTCTAATCATCTAATCCCTTGACTCTGATTCAAAACATTTTTTATACTTTTCTTAAATTCAGTCACATTTAAGTACAGTATCTAAAACATTTGCTTTATTTAAGTCGCAGAAAAGAAAGAAGCATACTATATTATTTAGAGAATTCATCCTTCTTAGAGTGATATATTCCAAAGTTTTTCTATTTCTTTAACCATATTCAAACAAATGTTTCTTTTTTAAGTATTCTCTCTGATAAGTTCCATCATCTATTTTCTTAATTTCCATCTCAATTTTTTTTCTTTGCCCAATATCTTTCTTAATCAATGTACTTTGCTGAATCCAAAGGTTTTCCCATATGATCATAGGTATTGCTGTAGATATAGAAAGTAAATCAATGTCTTTGTCATGGCCATTTGCCCACTCCTTTTTATTAGGAATCTTTTTCCTTCCTTTTCTCTCCACTTCTCTTGTCAGTTTTTGTCTCTCCAGTTTTTCCCAGTCTCCTTTCTTATTCTCATATTTGCCTTGTAGTGTTGAAATGTGAGTTGTCTTCCATTTGAATTAAATCATACTCTTTTATTTTGTAAAATTCCATCTTTAAGTCTCTATCCTCAGAATTATGTTCAGTCATCTCTACTGTATTCTCCTGAGGGTTTTTTTTTTTGGAGTAAAATTAAATTGGAGATAAGTTGGTTTATACTTTCAAAGTTGTTCTGTATTTCTTTGTAGTATACATTATTTCTGTAAGTCTCACTTTATCTAAACAGCTGTGTTTGTTAAAACTTTGAAGGCCACAGGCAGAGATTTCATGATCCTCATCCACCAGTAGGTGTCAGCATTGGCTCATTTTTCAGATCTTTCTAGTCTTTTCCCTCCTTAAAGGGTTAGATTCGCCACTTCCAATAGCCAAAAGGTGGGGGGAACCCCTCCCTTCTCACTCTCAGAGGTTTATTTTTGCTTCTTGGGAATTCTCCTCTTCAGGAAAGTAGGTAGGAAAGAGAAAATCAGTATTTCTTACCCAGTTTCAAACGCACTGTTTACAATCAGCTTAGAGTAGAGCTTTTGACTTCCGTTGCTTGCAGCTGGAGCTAGACAATGGAGTTAGCTAGCCTTTCTCCTGTTGGTTTCTGGAAGGCTTCTCCTGGACCGATTGGGGAGACCGCCATCTCTCCTAGGTCCCTGGGACTACCTTCCTTCGTTGCCACCTCTCCGGGGGGCTTCTGGCCCAGTTAGGGTCCCCAAACAGGAAGAAACTCAGCTGAGGGGCTCGGCATCCCGAATCCCTCGACTGCTTCGCTGCTTCACAGGAACTGGAAGTCTGCCCCCACCCTTTTGCTATCGGAAGTGGCGAATCTTAACATTTCACGGAGGAATAAAATCTGAAAAATGAACCAGTGAAGACATCTACTGGTGGATGAAGATTATGACAGTCAAGGTAAAACCAGGGGGGGGGGATTAATCTTGCCTGTGACATTCAAAGTTATAACAAAGTACAGCTGTGTAGATAAAGTGAGACTTGCAAACCTGAGGGAACAAAAACAACAACAACAATTCTGACTCCAAAGCGGGGGGGGTGGAATCTGGACTTTTGGTCATCATGGAAAATCAGAGATTTATAGGAAATACTTATCAAGAAAAAATGGATATTTTTCAAGAGACATATGTAAAGCTGCAACTAATTCAAAGAACAATGATCTCAAATCACAAAGAATCTCAGAATAACTTTGAAAATATAAGTCAACTTATTTCCAATTTAAGCTTATACCAAAAAAATCCTCAGGAAAATACAGCAGAGAAGGAACAGACAAAACAGATGACTGAACATAAATTTGAGGATAGAGACTTGAAGATGGAATTCTACAAAACAAAAGAGTATGATCTAATCCAAGTGGAAATTTTTTTACAAGAAATACTAGATTTTTCAACACTGCAAAATAAATTTGAGGACAAGAAAAAAGACTGGATAAAACATTCTACAGAAATATTAAGAAAAATACCAGAACCAGAGAAACAAAAAGTGACAAGAGAAGCAAAGAGAAAAAGAAGGAAAAATATTCCTAATAAAAAGCAGTGGGCAAATGCGCCTAACAAAGATACTGACTTACCTTTTATATTTACAGCAATATTTATGAACATATGGAAAAACTTTTGATTCAACAAAATACACTGATTAAGAAAGATATTGGGCAAAGGAAAAAGATTAAGATGGAAACCAAGAAAATAGATGATGGGACCTACCAGAGAGAATACTTAAAAAAGAAACATTTGTTTGAATATGGTTAAAGAAATAGAAAATTTTTGGAATATATTATTTTAAGAGGGATGAATTCTCTAAACAATATAGTATGCTTTTTTCTCTTTTGTGTTCTTTTTCTTGCTATGAGTAACATAAAAATGTTGAAATGATTCAAATAAAGGAAATGTGTTAGATATTTAAAGTGACTGAATCTAAGAAAATTAAAAAAAATGTTTTGAGTAAGAGTTAAAAGACTAGATGACTAGATGTATTGAATGGAATGTTTAAAGATTAAAGATCAAATATATTCTTAATTATGGTTAAAAAAAATAAGAAATTAAGGAAATAAATATATATTAGCCTAGGAGGGATAGATATTTTAAATAGTATGTTATTTCTTATGTTTCTTTACTCTTGTTTTCCTTTCTTTTTTTTCTTTTTTCTTTTCCTCTTTTTATTGTTTTATCTATTTCTTAAGAAATGTAAAAGTATGAGATGGCTTATATGGAAAAAATAGAGTTAAATTTGTAAATGTAAATGTAATTAACTCTTGAGAAAATCTCCACCAGCAAGAATTTGGTGGGAGAAATAAACTAAAATAAGGATTGTAACAGGATTTATGATGAGGTAATCAGCATGATTGAATAGAAAAGAAATATTATACTAATATGATTATTATTTTTAGGAATATTGGGAAAAAATTAAAATTTAATTGTTATTTATCAAAATAATAAGAATTGTATTAACCCAATGCTTGCAAAAGAGGTTATTTTGGGGAAAGAGGAAATCAACTAAAATTAATATGTGGAATATGGATTATAGAAATTAATTGTTAATGATTTTTTTATAAATGTAACCCAGACAACACACTGTTCACCAATTATTGAGTGGGGGGGGGGAAGAAATCATCAATAAAATATATTAAAAAAAAGAGTGGCTGGGCTGTGCCGTTAGGACCCGACTAAGCGGATAGAACCCCATATTGTAAGGGGAACATGGGTAGCTGTAGTTCAAGGGTCGGAATTAGGACAGAAACTATAAAAAATGGACTTTGCTCAGGGCTTTGTTGGGAAAATAATTTGGCTAAATAAAGGTATTTAAAGGGAAAATAAGAAATAGTGATTCTCTCTCTCTCTCTCTCCCCCCCCCCCAACCACGTGGTATGTTTAAGATTTGTGCCTGAGATTTATAGTGGGAATGACTAGGATGTGTAAAACTAAGACTTCTGTTTTTCTTTTCTGTTCTCTTGTCTTTGTGTGTATATGTATATCAAAGTCTTTGTGTGTGAGATAAATGTGACTGTTAATTGTTTCTAATCCAAAGAGAAAAGAATTTTAAAATTCTGCTTAAAATTCTGCTTAAAATAAGCCACCAAAAGTAAAATATCCTCACTCTGTTTGTCTGACCAACAGAGTGAAGAAAAATGTTTTTCTTTGTTTGTTTCTTCTTCCTTTCTCTCTCTGTACTCTTAAAAACAGCCCAAAGTTACCAGGAGGGAATGTTTTAAGTTTATATGTTGGAAAAGTTTCACTCTTGCATTTACTGTATGTGTTGTAAATGGGTTTTATCTGTCTATCCTTTTCCTGAAACGTGACCAGAATTTTTCAAGTTGCAAGTCCTTAAGTCCTAACATGTTGCAAATGTTCAGTTCAGAAGTGAGACCTTTCATTTATGTTCTCTTACCAGAATCCAGCTTTCTTTTATCCTCATCTGTGATTTCCTCATTTTGTCTGCCTATCTGTTTCTTTAACCACTGCAGTATTAATGCCTTTTCAAACTCTGTCTGTAAGCTACCCCCCCCCCCCAATCTACTTCTCCTGTTCTTATCCTCTGTTGTCCATGCCTTTGTCTGCCTCTCTTGGGAGAGTCCCCCCTAGAAAGGGAGGAGGAGATCCAGAGTGGAACAGATCTTCCCAAGTCCTACCATTCCCCCAGATGCCTGTGAAAGCTGCAGAGGAAGGAAGGAGTCCTGGAGCCATTGGGAAGCCTCAGAAGAAAACTAGGAAGAATATGGGGGAGGGTATTTATGGAGAGATGGCATTTGGGAATAGTTGGCACAACAAGTCCTGAACACCTTGGATTTCTGTCTGGTGGGAGGAAAAATTATCCAGAATATTTGTATTGCCTGTTTTGTGTTAGTTGCTGCACACACACGCACCATTCATAATCACACTGAGTCTTTCCCCTCCACCTACCTTCAGTAAAGCTGCAGCCTGATTCTTGCCCTATGTCATTAAAACTTTGCATGTACAACTTCCTGCAAATTCCAAGGGGGAGGGAACCAGGCCCCCTCAGGTGATTTGCAATTCATATGCCCTGACTAGGGAAGTAGCAGAAAAGAGATCTCCAAACCTAAGCCCTGAATATCTTGCACTGGTGGACTCAGATTGGGAGTCCTAGGGCTCACTATGTGCAATTTAAGAAAATGTAATAGCCTGGCTTGCATACTGGCTAACCTCAATTGGACATTACAAACCTGGATGCACTGAACTAAGAGCTAAGGCAGGAAACAACCCTTGAAAATGGGCAGCCAGTGGTTATGTACTTAGCCAAACCATGGCTGTGAAGAATTTTGAGAGGCATGTGCTTCAAAACCTGACTGGAAGCTCAAAGTGACATCCAACATTTAAAAAGAATTGGCACAGAATATTGGACACTATAAATTTCTTTTCCATCTAACAGAACTTTTGCCCTGGCTTTAGACCTTCACGGTTGAACTCTATTAGTGCCTCCCTTTTTTTCCATTAACAGTTTAAAGCTTGTTTACCAAGTCTCCCTGATCAGATCAATTTTTATCTTGTGCCAGTAAAAGTGTGTCACCCACACTATTATGGCACAAAGGGGGGGGATTTGTGGGAAGTCACCCCCCTCCAGAGAAAGAAATATTTTTGGAAATATTTAAAAGACAGAATATATTTCCCTAAAGGATTTAAAGGCAGAAACCAACCCCCCCCCCAAGTCTCTCTGTCCCAAACAGAAACCAAGTCTGCAGAAATGCAGATGTGATAATCTTGTCAGAAAGACTGGAATCAGGAAACTGGGATTAGGAAGAAAGATCCCTAGAATCAACACACCAAAAATCTAAGAGTCATCAGCCACAGCCCCAGGGAAGTAGGATATGACCCTTGGGACATAATAGAATTAACCCATCACCATCAGAATACCAGAAAGGCACACTCAGACTCAGGTCAAAGTTCATGCCACAGGAACAACTCCAAACAAAAGGCTCCAGAGGGTATAAAAACCCACTCCCTACATGTGCTCACTCTCTTTTCTGCCAGAGCCATCTTTCTGTCTGGATCTCCTCTTCAATAAACTGCAACCTTCTTTCTAAAGCAGTCGCCATGTTGTTTATTCCCGGCTTGGACTGAACCATGATGAAGACCTTTCCTTCGACACTCCAGACATGGAATCAGCATACTGCCTTTCCCCATGACTTTTGCCTTCTGGCCATTTGCTAAAGCCACTGCATCTCCTCCAGTTGAATCCAATCTGGAAAACAACTTAGAATTGTTAACAATTGTTAATTGTTAATTGTTAATTGTTAATAATTGTCTATTAACCATTGTCTATTAACCATTTGTCTCTGCTATTACAATAGCTAACTTTTGCAACAGCAGCTTGTCCATTTTCTGTTCTTCCTTGTAAACAGTTTTTCTTTAAATGAGTTTTAGCTCCACAAATGAAGCATGTCTTTTTCTCCCGTTCTTTCCTCTTGGTAATTCTCTGCTGAGATGTAATCCGATCTCTGCAGACAGTTAGTCTGCTGCTTTGCTCTCTCTGCTCCTTGGACCCCTACCTCAGGAATTTCTCCTCGTGGCTTCTTCTAAAATGGCATTTCTGTTCTTCTGAAATCAAATAGGCCTTAAGTGCTTCAATACTTCCTGTTCTGGTCTACATTCAAAAACAGCTAAAACGATGGCCCACGTTTCATCAAGACTATTTAATACCAACAGCACCTTCTGAGATTCAGGAATCTGCATTCCTCGCTGTTCTAATTCAACAAACAGTTTCTGCATGTGGAACAAATGCTCTTCTATACTCTCATATGGCAGCAGCCAGGCTCTGTACAATTGTCTCGATAATTGCACTATATTGCATGCTGACACGCTCACGTGCACACTTCTCAGCTTTGGCCAAACCCCTTGTGCAGTTTTTAAGTCAGCTACATTTAAGAATTGTTCATCTTCCACATTTAAGATGATGTAAGCCAGTGCCTTATCATGCCTCCATTGATCTGCAGCTACTAATTGCCCCTGGGGTGGATTAATCACAATATCCCAGAGCTCCTTAGCCTTCATAAAGCATTCCATTTTTGCAGCCCAAATAAGATAATTATTTTGTCCCAATCGAGCTCTCCTTTAAATCAGTCATCCTGCAAGCCTTCAGCTGAGCAGCCTTTTCTTTCTTAATTCAGGCAGTCCCTCAGCCTAATTACAGCTCCATGTTGAGCCTCAATCTTTTTCTTCAGTTTGAACTGTGTGCAAGGGCTGGCTGGGATCTGGGCCCATAACCTGTTAGAGTTTTACAGTTTTCCAGTGCAAAAATAAGCCCAAAAAATAAGCACACATTCAAAATGAGCAGGAGGTATAGTTTAGAAAAACTTTTATCTATAAAATATCTATCTATAAACATGATACATTTTCATTCAGCTCTGGGGAACATCAACAACTCTTAACTTGGAGATCAGGACAAGCAAAACACAGAGAAGACTAAGACACGCCCAGACCTAAGCTGGATCACATGCCTCACACAGCCAATACTGTGTCTTAATCAAAAACAGTTCTCATTGGCTGGTTTGTTGCTATGTCTATTCCAGTTCATAAAATTTCTTACACAGTGACAAAATTCTCAACATCTTTTTTGTGATGTGACCAAAATTGGCTGCAGTATTCCACTGCTGCTGCACACTTCTGGCTCAGTCAAGTGACCGTCCACTGAGACTCCAAAGTCCCTCTCACAGTTACAGTTTTTAAGCCAGGTCTCACCTAATCTGTACTTGTACATTTGATTTTTCCTGCTTCAATATAAAACTTTGCTTTTCTCCACATTAAAATTCATTTTGTTGGATAGGGCCCATTTTTCAAGTTTGTCAAGATCTTTTTGGATCCTGAGTTTGTCTTCTGGGATGTTGGCTACTCCTGCCAGTTTGGTGTCATCTGCAAATTTGATGAGCTCCCCTTCAATGAACATGGCTGAGCCATTTTTTCTTCTCATTCTAGGTTGCCACATAGATCGGAGTGAGGGGGGTTGCCCAGGTGTTTCATTAGTCAAAATAATCTTTTGTCTGGGAACCAAGGTGATCAACTGCTCCCGCGACTAGGGACTGGGCGTTACATAAAAAGCTCACCAAATGAGTATATTGGGAAACGTAGTTACTTGCATAGTTTTGTGGGTGGGACATTTAATTTTGTAATTGGGCAATTGTTACTTGTATATTCAGACTTGGTTTCACTTTTGACTGTGTCAATACTTTCTAACTAATAAACATGTTCTTTGAGGGATTTTCAATCCTCAAAAGTTCTGCTTTATTCGTCTCTGTCTGTTAGAACCTTGACATTAAACCAGGTCTCCTAAAACTTTAGTTTTATTTCGGGGTGCTGGGCCCCAACCGCCTAACCATCCTTTGGGAGAGCTGTAAAGATGCGGTAAAGATTTGACGATGGAGGAAAAGAGTGGAGCCATTGCCGGCCATAACGGAACTCTGGCTGTCAGAGCGTAAGCAGCCACTCCAGCCTCCGAGGAGGTGTCACTGGCAGGGGCTCAGCCAAAGTCCTGGTTGATCCAACCTGGGAAGCTGGTACCGCAGGGGGGAACTACAAGCCTAGAGGACCTCTATGAAGCCTAAGCTGCCCCTCAGCACAGGAGCACTCCTGTTGCCGCTGAAGAGAACTCCTGTTGCTGCTGTCACAGGGGTTTTCATCCGCAGCATACCAGAAGGGAAATGGATCAATCGGAGGGGACTACTCCAAAGACTGGAAGTTCCAGTCTGCAGTCCACAGCCCCTCGCTCGAGCAGCTGAAAGAGAAGTTTGGCAGATTGGAGGTAAAAAACATGGTTCCTGTTGCCCAGGATGTGTGCGCCCTGGGGGGAATGCCAAGGGCTACCCATCTCTTTTTTTCCCCTTGCCAGAGTCCCAGCCCGACTGCGGGAGCCCATGCCACATCACCTATTCCCCAGCCAGCTGTGATGTCAAGCCCTGCATCCCAACCCAGCCCGCTGCTGTGGCCTCAGAATGCCAGTCCAGGAGCCCAGCCAAGGGAAGTCCGGAGGGTGGTTTGGTCATATCCCCAGGACCAACAGGCAGCCCAGCAGCAGGTGCAGGTGGTCTCAGCACGATTTGAGCCACCTCCCATCAAGCCCATCTTTGATGGGGACCCTGAGAAACTATCCTTCTTCCTGAACCAAGTGTGGACTCATCTAGATCGCTACACTTATGCCTACCTGGATGATGCTCAGATGGTGAATGTCATGGCAGCCAATTTTGAGGGGAAAGCGGCTGACTGGCTGACCAACCTCCAAGTCCACCTTAATTTTTTCTGTATTCCTTTCCATGTCATTTTTAAGGGATTATGGTCTGCCCAAGTGCCTAATTCTATCTCATTTCCTGAGATAGATTTTTAGTTTAGGCATCATCCAAATCATGTCAATTCTGGACCAAGATTTGTGACTGTTTGAGTAAAATGTATATTGTAGTTTTTCTGGATTCATTTCTCTCCAAGTATCTTGTACACCAATTTCCTCTTGAAAAAAGTCTTAGGTAGTCTCTTTCTTCCTTGTTTTCCTGCTACTTTTATAATCTAGTGTCCCATCTACTATTGCATTAAAATCCCCTAGTAGGCAAATATTTTGATATTCCATTTCTGCTATTTTTCTATGAAGATTTTTATAAAATACTTCTTGTTTGTTATTTGGCGCATATATTGCTACCAAAAGTATCTGTTTTTGATTTAAAAATATTTCCACCATTACAGTTCTTCCTTCTTTATCTGAGTAAATCATTTTAGAGTCTATTGTCTCTTTAACATATAGAGCTACTCCTCTTTTTTTTGTTGCGCTGATGCATGATAAAGATTCCCAATTTTGGGATATTTCAAAAGTTTATAATATTGTTTTTTTATATGTGTCTCTTGTAAGCATATTAATATTTAATTTCTGCAATTTTTTGAAAATTCTTTTCCTTTTTGATGGAGAATTCAGTCCATTTATATTCAGTGAAAAAATTCCATTTTCCTTCTCCATTTTGTTTACTTATATTTAGCTCTTGTCGATCTTATAGTCCTCTGCTCTCTTGCCATTCCCTCACCCTCTTGATCTGTCTTCTCTTTCTCTTCTTCTATTTGTGTAGTTGTTTCCTCCCAGTTGGCTTTTTGGGAGCTATTGGTTAAAATCCCATTCAGCTAGAAAGGTACAATTATGAGACATAGCTAAAATTTGAAAAAAAATTCCATGTCTCGGGAAGGGGGGAGACGAGAAATCAGTTGTTTTCCCAATCAGAGCTTTCCCTCAGTAGTTAGCCCAAGGCATATCTCGCCATTAATGATTAAAAATCCCACTCAGCCAGTAAAGTCAAATTTTGAGACAGAGCTCAAAGAGAAAACAAAGAGATATATAGGTTCCATAGGGCAGGAAAAATCGAAAAACCATTTCCTTTCCAGATAGCTTTCAAGGAGTGTTACCCAAAGGAATTTGTTGCAATTGCGGATGAAAATCCCATTCAGCCAGAAAAGTCGCATTTTGAGACATAGCTCAAATTATAAAGGTTATTTAGGTTCCCTCTGGCTGCAGAAGTCAAAACAGCAGTTCCTTTCCAGATTTGAGCTTTCCATGAATAGTTACCCAAAGGAATATCTCGCAATTGGTAGTAAAATCCCATTCGGCCAGAAGGGTGGTATTTTGAGACATACCTCAAATTAGAAAGACGATTTATTAAGGTTTCCTCCGGCTGCGGAAGTCAAAAAACCATTTCATTCCCAGTTGGCTATTTGGGAGCTATTGGTTAAAATCCCATTCAGCTAGAAAGGTAGAAATATGAGACATAGCTAAAATTTGAAAAAAGATGTCCATGTCCTGGGAAGGGGGCAGAGGAGAAACCAGTTGTTTTCCCAATCAGAGCTTTCCCCTAAATAGTTAGCACAAGGCATATCATGGTAAAAATTCATGGCAAAAATCACATTTAGCCAGAAAAGTCAAAATTTGAGACACTGAAATAGAAAAACAAGGAGATATATATGTTCCATAGGGCAGGAAAAGTAAAAAAACCATTTCTTTTCTAGATAGCTTACTGCGAGTATTAGCCAAAGGAATATTTTGCAATTTGTAGTAAAATCTCATTCAGCTGGAAAGGTAGAATTTTGAGTCATAGCTCACGTTAGAAAGATTATTTATTCGGGTTCCCTCAGGCTACCAAAGATGAAAAACCACTTCCTTTCCAGATGTGACCTTTCTGTGAACAGTTAACATTCCAATTGGTGGATAAAATCCCATTCAACCAGAAATCTCAAATTTTGAGACATAGATGAAATTTGAAAAGCAAACATATTGAGATTGCTCCGGGATGGCATGGAAGCCAAAATACTACTTGGTTTGGGGATCTGAGCATTCTCTGAGAAATTAGCCCAACGAACATCTCGCAATTGATACTAAGAATCCCATTTAGCTAGAAAGGTAGAATTATGAGACATAGCTAAAATTTGAAAAAAGTACACTTCCATATCCCGGGATAGGGGCATAGGAGAAACTACTTGTTTTCCCGATCTGAGCCCAAGGCATCTCTCGCAATTAATGGTTAAAAATCGCACTCCGCCAGAAAAGTCAAATTTTGAGACAGATCTCAAGGAGATATATAGGTTCCATAGGGCAGGAAAAGTGAAAAACTATTTCCTTTCCAGGTAGCTTTCTAGGAGTATTACCCAAAGAATATATCGCAATTGCTGATATATTCAGCCAGAAAAGTCGGATTTTGAGACATAGCTCAAATTATAAAGATTATTTAGGTTCCCTCTGGCTGCAGATGTCAACGCTGCTAACATTGGATGTTCTTGCTTTGACAACTTATAGAGATGCAGCCTTTTTCTTTCTTATACTTTACTCTTAGAATTAGATGATACTGGGGGAGGGGGAGGAATGTGATGGGAATTAGTTAGACATACAATATTGTAATAAGGCATGGCGGGATAAAGAACTGGGCGGAAAGCTAGCATTTCAATCTAATTGGATAATGTGATTTATGACTGTTAGTTGTAGGAGGGAATTGTGCTTTGATCTATGTGCTGAAGGGAGGGGAAATCAGATTTTGTTTAATACGTTTTATTGATTTTTAAAACATAAATCACATAATAGTTGGTTAACAGTGTGTTTGCTGGGTTTACATTTGTAAAGAAAAATCATTGACAATTGATTTTTATAATTCATAATCCACATATTCAAACAAATGTTTCTTTTTTTAAAATATTCTCTCTGGTAGATCCCATCATCTATATTCTTAATTTTCACTTTAATATTTTAATATTTTTCTTTGATCAGTATCTTTCTTGATCAATGTGTTTTGTTGAATCAGAGAGTCTTTCATCTATTTTCCCCCAACCAATTATACAATTTGTTCCAGATTTCATAATAATCTGTTTCACTCTTATCCTTGAGTTCTAACGTCAACCTATCCATTTCAGCACAGGATAAAATCTTATTTATTACCTCTTCTTCTGAAGGTGTCTCGTTATCTTTCCATCTCTGTGCAAAGACTAATCTTGCTGCTGTTAGCATGTGTAGTAATAGGTATAGGGATCCTTTATTGTATTTATCCTTAGTAATACCCAGCAGAAAGAGTTCTGGCTTCAACTCGTTCTGCATTAGTATCTCTTCTAGCCACTGTTTTATCAAATGCCAATTTTTTTGTGCTTTTGGACATTCCCACCACATATGGTAGTAGGTCCCTAGCGATTCTTTGCATTTCCAACATTTCGGTGAGATCTTTTTGTCCATTTTAGCTAATCTCACAGGGGGAAGGTGCCACCTATCGAACATCTTATATAAGTTTTCTTTGTACGCAGTAGCTAATGTGAGCTTCCTATTCCTTTCCCATAATTCTTGCCAGTTATCTAAATCAATACCATAACCAAAAATTTTACTCCAAATTAACATTGTGTCTTTTACTTGCTCTTCCAACATATCCTGTTCCAATAAATATTGATATATCCTTTTTACCTCTTTTTCCTCCGTTCCTAATAAAATTTTATCTAATTCTGTATGTTCTAGTTTTATTCCCCATTCTTTTTTATCCTTCATATATCGTGATTGAATTTGGAGGTAGGCCCACCATTCAAGTTCTATCCCTTCTTCTGATAGCTTTTTCCTTGATTTTAATTCTCCTCCTTCGTCTAAGATGTCTTTGTATGTGGTCACCTTTCCTAATTTCATAAAATTTGGGTGTATGAATATCTCCAATGTGGATACCCAATTAGGGATTTCCATATAATTGTGTTTTTTTATTCTAACCCATACATCTAATAGTGCCTGTCTGATGTAATGTTTCTGGAAGTATTGATGAGCCTTGTGCTTTCTTTCCCAAAGAATTGCATGCCACCCTATCTGCATATCATGGCCTTCTAAGGCTAATAATCTCCTGTTTCTCAAATGTATCCACTCTTTCACCCAGGTGAGCGTGGCTGCTTGATAATATTTTTCCCAATCTGGAAGGCCGAATCCACCTCTTTCCTTAGAGTCCTGTAAGAGTTTAAATTTAATTCTTGATTTTCTCCCTTGCCAAATAAATTTAGATATACTTTTATTTAAAGTTCCAAAGAACTCCTTTCCTAATGTGATTGGTATACATTGAAATAAAAAGAGTAATTTAGGTAGTACATTCATCTTTATTATTGCAATTCTTCCCATAAAGGAGAGCTGCAAATTTTTTCATCTGTCTAAATCTACTTTAATTTGATCAACTAATTTATCATAATTATCTCCTTTGAGTGTAACACATCTTGCCGTCAATTGGATCCCTAGATATCTCATCTTCTTTGTTATCTGAATATTTAATTTCCCAACTAGCTCGGTTTCTTGTAGTTTCGTCATATTCTTAACTAACATTTTAGTTTTTTCTTTATTAATCTTTAAACCTGCTACTTCTCCATATTCTCCCAATACTTCCAACAACCTCACACCAGACTTCAAGGGCTCTTCCATGATAAAAACCAAATCGTCTGCGTAGGCCTGTAACTTAAATATTTCCTTTTTGGTTTCTAAACCTTTAATTTGTTCTTCTTTCTGAATTATTCTAGTCAAGACTTCTAGAGAGAGGACAAATAGTAATGGTGATAATGGGCAGCCTTGTCTTGTGCCTTTTTGTATTTGGAAACTTTTGGTAGTTTCTCCGTTTATTACTACTTTTTCTTCCTGTTTCGAATAAATTGCTTTGAACATATTTATAAACTTTTCGCCAAATTCCATATGTTTTAACTGATTCAACATGAAATCACATTTAACATTGTTGAATGCATCGACAAAGACAAGCGCCATATGTTTTTCATTGTGGGTCTCGTAGTATTCCAACATGTCTAGTATAATCCTGACATTGTATCTTATCTGCCTCCTAGGCAAAAAACCATTTTGATCAGGATGGATAAATTCAACCAAAAATCTTTTCAATCTTTCCGCCATTTATCACCATAAAAATTTTATAGTCCGAATTAAGTAATAATATGGGCCTATAGTTTTGGATAAGTGTCAAATCAGAATTTTCCTTCGGTATTAATGTAATAATTGCTTCTTCCCATGAGGTCGGAATCTTTGCTTTTTTTAACACTTCATTGAATACATCTAGTAAGATTGGACCTAAAAATCCTTGAAAGTTCTTATATATTTCAGTTGGTAGTCCATCTGGACCTGGCGTCTTGTTCCTTTTTTGCTTTTTAATTGCCTCTGTGATTTCTTGGAGTGTTATATCCTTATTTAAGATATTTTGGACTTCTTCTGGGACCTTCGGTAGGTCGGTTTTCTGGAGACATTGTAATATTTTATCTTCGCTAATACTTTCTTCGTCTTTATAAAGTTTCATATAAAATTCATACTTCATGGTTTTTTCCCCTTCACTCTGATAGATCATCTCCCCCTCTTCGTTACATAATTTACTAATCCATCTTTTGTCTTTTTGTTTCTTTAATCTGTAGGCCAGCCATCGCCCAGGTTTGTTCGCATGTTCGAAAAAACTTTGTCTAGCATCTTTTATTTTCTGCGCCAGTTCCTCCTTCTCCATAATATTCAGCTTATGTTTAATTAGATTTAATTGTTGTTTCAGATCCCGACTTTGCGGGTTTTTTTGTAGTTGTATTTCCAATTTCCTATGTTCTTCCTCTAAGCTTTTTTGGCTTTGCGTTTTTTTAATTATCACTAGCCAATCGCAACTCCTCTCATAACTGCTTTGGCCATATCCCAAAGGTTTTGGCTGTTCGTATCTTCTTTCTTGTTTGTTTGGAGGAACATACGCATTTGCTCTTCCATCTTAAATTTAAATTCCTTTTGGTTCAAAATTGCTCTTTTTAGGGTCCACTTCCTTCTTTTCTTCTGTCCTTTCCATCTGATTATAACTGCATTATGATCTGCCCATAGATTTGTATCTATTGTGACATCCTCTACTTCCAGGTTTAGTTCTTTTGATATCCAGGCCATATTGATTCTAGACCATGATAGGTAGCAACCAGAATAGTACGTGAATTGCCTTGTTTTCAAATTTCTCTCCCTCCAGCTATCCTGTATGTTAAATTCCTCCATCATTTTAAAAAAGGTACTGGGTAGTATTCTTCTAATTCCTTTCCTTGTTATACCACTTTTATAGTTAACTCTCTATCCACTATTGCATTAAAATCACCCATTAAGCAAATGTTCTCATTTTCAATTTTTCCAATTTCAAATTCTGCAATTTTTTGTAGAATTGTTTTTGTCTTTCATTTGGGGCATAAATTCCAATGAGGGCTACTTTTTTTTATTCAAAAGAACCTCGATTATTAATATTCTACCTTCTTCATCCTTATAAATTTATCTTGCCGAGATTCTTCCCTAATATACAGCACTATTCCTCCCTTTTTCTGTTGTGATGATGACACAAACATAGTTCCTAACTTGGGATAATTCAATAAGTCTTGGTGTTGCCTATTTATATGTGTTTCTTGTAGAATTATTATATCCAGATGCATTTTACTAAGCTTATTGAGAATTTTATTCCTCTTTGCGGGGGAGTTTAAGCCATTGACATTCAAGGATAAAATCGCCATTTCTTCCATATCACTACTTATATTTCGATCTTGTCGCCCTTGTTGGTCTGATCTCTTTAGATTCTTTAAATTTTGAGACAGGGATGAAATTTGAAAAGCAAACATATTGAGATTGCGCCGGGATGGCATAGCAGCCAAAATACTACTTGGTTTAGGGATGTGAGCTTTCTCCGAGAAATTAGCCCAACGTACTAATTGATACTAATAATTCTACCTTTCTAGCTGAATGGGATTTCTCGCAATTAGTAGTAAAATCCCATTCAGAAAGGTAGCATATAGAGTCAAAGCTCAAGATAGATTTATTTGGGTTCCCTCAGGCTGCCAAAGAGGAAAAATCACTTCCTTTCCAGATCTGAGATTTCTGTGAACAGTTAACAAATGGAAAACATTCCAATTGGTGTTTAAAATCCCATTCAACCAGAAATCTCGAATTTTGAGACAGGGATGAAATTTGAAAAGCTGAATGGGATTTCTCGCA
The DNA here is from genome assembly GCA_023970755.1 of Azemiops feae. Lineage (NCBI taxonomy): Eukaryota > Metazoa > Chordata > Lepidosauria > Squamata > Viperidae > Azemiops > Azemiops feae. The sequence continues at coordinate 364,542 of JALGBA010003650.1, forward strand.
ATTAGTAGTAAAATCCCATTCAGAAAGGTAGCATATAGAGTCAAAGCTCAAGTTAGATTTATTTGGGTTCCCTCAGGCTGCCAAAGAGGAAAAATCACTTCCTTTCCAGATCTAAGCTTTCTGTGAACAGTTAACAAATGGAAAACATTCCAATTGGTGTTTAAAATCCCATTCAACCAGAAATCTCGAATTTTGAGACAGGGATGAAATTTGAAAAGCAAACATATTCAGATTGCTCCGGGATGACATAGCAGCCAAAATGCTACTTGGTTTAGGGATGTGAGCATTTCTCTGAGAAATTAGCCCAAAGTACATCTTGCAATTGATACTAAAGGAATATCTCGGAATTGGTAGTAAAATCCCATTCAGAAGGGTAGAATTTAGAGTCAAAGCTCGTTAGATTTATTCAGGGTCCCTCAGGCTGCCAAAGAGGAAAAATCACTTCCTTTCCAGATCTGATCTTTATGTGAACAGTTAACAAGTGGAAAACATTCCAATTGGTGTTTAGAATCCCATTCAACCGGAAATCTCGAATTTTCAGACCGGTATGAAATTTGAAAAGCAAACATATTCAAATTGCTCTGGGATGGCATAGCAGCCAAAATACTACTTGGTTTATGGATCTGAGCATTCTGAGAAATTAGCCCAACGTACATCTCGCAATTGATACTAATAATTCTACCTTTCTAGCTGAATGAGATTTCTCGCAATTGGTAGTAAAATCCCATTCAGAAAGGTAGAATATAGAGTCGAAGCTCAAGTTAGATTTTTTCGGGTTCCCTCAGGCTACCAAAGAAGAAAAATCACTTCCTTTCCAGATAGCTTTCTAGGAGTATTACTCAAAGAATATATCGCAATTGCTGATGAAAATCCGATTCAGCCAGATTTTGTTGGATTTTGAGACAAATAATAGCTAAATAATATTCAGGTTCCCTCAGGTGGCCAAAGAGGAAAAAACACTTCCTTTCCAGATCTGAGATTTCTGTGAACAGTTAACAAATGGAAAACATTCCAATTGGTGTTTAAAATCCCATTCAACCGGAAATCTCGAATTTTCAGACCGATATGAAATTTGAAAAGCAAACATATTCAGATTGCTCCGGGATGGCACAGCAGCCAAAATACTACTTGGTTTATGGATCTGAGCATTCTCTGAGAAATTAGCCCAACGTACATCTCGCATTTAATACTAAAGGAATATCTCGAAATTGGTAGTAAAATACCATTCAGAAGGGTAGAATTTAGACTCAAAGCTCAAGTTAGATTTATTCCGGTTCCCTCAGGCTGCGAAAGAGGAAAAATCACTTCCTTTCCAGATCTAAGCTTTCTGTGAACAAGTAACAAATGGAAAATATTCCAATTGGTGTTTAAAATCCGATTCAAGCAGAAATCTCGAATTTTGAGACAGGGACGAAATTTGAAATGCAAACATATTCAGATTGCGCCGGGATGGCATAGCAGCCAAAATACTACTTGGTTTGGGGATGTGAGCTTTCTCTGAGAAATTAGCCCAACATACTAATTGATACTAATAATTCTACCTTTCTAGCTGAATGGGATTTATCACAATTGGTAGTAAAATCCCATTCAGAAAGGTAGAATATAGAGTCAAAGCTCAAGTTAGATTTATTTGGGTTCCCTCAGGCTGCCAAAGAGGAAAAATCACTTCCTTTCCAGATCTAAGCTTTCTGTGAACAGTTAACAAATGGAAAACATTCCAATTAGTGTTTAAAATCTGATTCAACCAGAAATCTCGAATTTTGAGACAGGGATGAAATTTGAAAAGCAAACATATTCAGATTGCTCCGGGATGGCATAGCAGCCAAAATACTACTTGGTTTATGGATCTGAGCATTCTGAGAAATTAGCCCAACGTACATCTCGCAATTGATACTAATAATTCTACCTTTCTAGCTGAATGGGATTTCTCGCAATTGGTAGTAAAATCCCATTCAGAAGGGTAGAATGTAGAGTCAAAGCTCAAGTGAGATTTATTCGGGTTCCCTCAGGCTACCAAATAAGAAAAATCACTTCCTTTCCAGATCTAACCCTTCTGTGAACAGTTAATAAATGGAAAATATTCCAATTGGTGTTTAAAATCCCATTCAACCAGAAATCTCGAATTTTGAGACAGGGATGAAATTTGAAAAGCAAACATATTCAGATTGCTTCGGGATGGCATAGCAGCCAAAATACTACTTGGTTTATGGATCTGAGCATTCTCTGAGAAATTAGCCCAATGTACATCTCGCAATTGATACTAAGAATCCCATTCAGCTAGAAAGGTAGAATTATGAGACATAGCTAAAATGTGAAAAAAGGACACTTCCATATCCCGTGATAGGGGCAGACGAGAAATTACTTGTTTTCTCCATCTCAACCAAAGGCATCTCTCGCAATTAATGGTTAAAAATCGCACTCCGCCAGAAAAGTCAAATTTTGAGACAGAGCTCAAATAGAAAAAGAAGGAGATGTATAGGTTGCATAGGGCACTAAAAGTCGAATCACCATTTCCTTTCCAGATAGCTTTCTAGGAGTATTACTCAAAGAATATATCGCAATTGCTGATGAAAATCCCATTCAGCCAGATTTTGTTGGATTTTGAGACAAATAATAGCTAAATAATATTCAGGTTCCCTCAGGTGGCCAAAGAGGAAAAACCACTTCCTTTCCAGATCTGAGATTTCTGTGAACAGTTAACAAGTGGAAAACATTCCAATTGGTGTTTAAAATCCCATTCAACCAGAAATCTCGAATTTTGAGACAGGGATGAAATTTGAAAAGCAAACATATTGAAATTGCGCCGGGATGGCATAGCAGCCAAAATACTACTTGGTTTAGGGATGTGAGCATTCTCTGAGAAATTAGCCCAACGTACATCTCGCAATTGATACTAAGAATCCCATTCAGCTAGAAAGGTAGAATTATGAGACATAGCTAAAATGTGAAAAAAGGACACTTCCATATCCCGTTATAGGGGCAGACGAGAGATTACTAGTTTTCTCGATCTGAGCCCAAGGCATCTCTCGCAATTAATGGTTAAAAATCTCACTCCGCCAGAAAAGTCAAATTTTGAGACAGAGCTCAAATAGAAAAAGAAGGAGATATATAGGTTGCATAGGGCAGTAAAAGTCGAATCACCATTTCCTTTCCAGATAGCTTTCTAGGAGTATTACCCAAAGAATATATCGCAATTGCTGATGAAAATCCCATTCAGCCAGATTTTGTTGGAATTTGAGACAAATAATAGCTAAATAATAAAGATTATTCAGGTTCCCTCAGGTGGCCAAAGAGGAAAAACCACTTCCTTTCCAGATCTGCGATTTCTGTGAACAGTTAACAAGTGGAAAACATTCCAATTGGTGTTTAAAATCCCATTCAACCAGAAATCTCGAATTTTGAGACAGGGATGAAATTTGAAAAGCAAACATATTGAAATTGCGCCGGGATGGCATAGCAGCCAAAATACTACTTGGTTTAGGGATGTGAGCTTTCTCTGAGAAATTAGCCCAACGTACTAATTGATACTAATAATTCTACCTTTCTAGCTGAATGGGATTTCTCGCAATTGGTAGTAAAATCCCATTCAGAAGGGTAGAATTTAGAGTCAAAGCTCAAGTTAGATTTATTCCAATTCCCTCAGGCTGCCAAAGAGGAAAAATCACTTCCTTTCCAGATCTAAGCTTTCTGTGAACAGTTAACAAATGGAAAACATTCCAATTGGTGTTTAAAATCCCATTCAACCAGAAATCTCGAATTTTGAGACAGGGATGAAATTTGAAAAGGAAACATATAGAGATTGCGCCGGGATGGCATAGCAGCCAAAATACTACTTGGTTTAAGGATGTGAGCTTTCTCTGAGAAATTAGCCCAACGTACATCTCGCAATTGATACTAATAATTCTACCTTTCTAGCTGAATGGGATTTCTCGCAATTGGTAGTAAAATCCCATTCAGAAGGGTAGAATTTAGAGTCAAAGCTCAAGTTAGATTTATTCCAGTTCCCTCAGGCTGCCAAAGAGGAAAAATCACTTCCTTTCCAGATCTAAGCTTTCTGTGAACAGTTAACAAATGGAAAACATTCCAATTGGTGTATAAAATCCGATTCAACCAGAAATCTCGAGTTTTGAGACAGGGATGAAATTTGAAAAGAAAACATATTCAGATTGCGCCGGGATGGCACAGCAGCCAAAATACTACTTGGTTTAGGGATGTGAGCTTTCTCTGAAAAATTAGCCCAATGTACGAATTGATACTAATAATTCTACCTTTCTAGCTGAATGGGAAATTTCTCGCATTTGTGTATTAAAGCCCATTCAGAGGTAAGAATTTAGATTCAAGCTCAGTAGATTTATGGGTACCCTCCATGCTGCCAAAGAACAAAATCACTTCCTTTCCAATCTAAGCTTTCCTGTAACATTTAACAATGGAACATTCATTGTGTATAAAGCGATCAACGAATTAGCCCAACGTACATCTCGCGATTGATCTAATAATTCTACCTTTCTCGCTGATGGGATTTCTCGAAATTGGTATAACATCCCTTTCGAAGGGTCGAATTTAGAGGTCCCCAAAGCTCAGTTAGATTTATTCCGGTTCCCTCAGGCTGCCAAAGAGGAAAAATCACTTCCTTTCCAGATCTAACCTTTCTGTGAACAGTTAACAAATGGAAAACATTCCAATTGGTGTATAAAATCCGATTCAACCAGAAATCTCGAGTTTTGAGACAGGGATGAAATTTGAAAAGAAAACATATTCAGATTGCGCCGGGATGGCACAGCAGCCAAAATACTACTTGGTTTAGGGATGTGAGCTTTCTCTGAAAAATTAGCCCAATGTACGAATTGATACTAATAATTCTACCTTTCTAGCTGAATGGGATTTCTCGCAATTGGTAGTAAAATCCCATTCAGAAGGGTAGAATTTAGAGTCAAAGCTCAAGTAAGATTTATTCGGGGTCCCTCAGGCTGCCAAAGAACAAAAATCACTTCCTTTCCAGATCTAAGCTTTCTGTGAACAGTTAACAAATGGAAAACATTCCAATTGGTGTTTAAAATCCGATTCAACCAGAAATCTCGAATTTTGAGACAGGGATGAAATTTGAAAAGCAAACATATTCAGATTGCGCCGGGATGGCACAGCAGCCAAAATACTACTAGGTTTAGGGATGTGAGCGTTCTCTGAGAAATTACCCCAACGTACTAATTGATACTAATAATTCTACCTTTCTAGCTGAATCGGATTTCTCGCATTTGGTAGTAAAATCCCATTCAGAAAGGTAGAATTTAGAGTTAAAGCTCAAGTTAGATTTATTCCGGTTCCCTCAGGCTGCCAATGAGGAAAAATCACTTCCTTTCCAGATCTAACCTTTCTGTGAACAGTTAACAAATGGAAAACATTCCAATTGGTGTTTAAAATCCCATTCAACCAGAAATCTCGAATTTTGAGACAGGGATGAAATTTGAAAAGCAAACATATTCAGATTGCGCCGGGATGGCACAGCAGCCAAAATACTACTTGGTTTAGGGATGTGAGCGTTCTCTGAGAAATTACCCCAACGTACTAATTGATACTAATAATTCTACCTTTCTAGCTGAATGGGATTTCTCGCAAATTGGTAGTAAAATCCCATTCAGAAGGGTAGAATTTAGAGTCAAAGTTCAAGTTAGATTTATTCTGGTTCCCTTAGGCTGCCAAAGAAGAAAAATCACTTCCTTCCCATCCAGCCAGATTTTGTTGGATTTTGAGACAAATAATAGCTAAATAATAAAGATTATTCAGGTTCCCTCAGGCTGTCAAAGAGGAAAAACCAGTTCCTTTCCAGATCTGAGATTTCTGTGAATAGTTAACAAGTGGAAAACATTCCAATTGGTGTTTAAAATCCCATTCAACCAGAAATCTCGAATTTTGAGACAGGGATGAAATTTGAAAAGGAAACATATTGAGATTGCTCCAGGATGGCATAGCAGCCAAAATACTACTTGGTTTAGGGATGTGAGCTTTCTCTGAGAAATTAGCCCAACGTACTAATTGATACTAATAATTCTACCTTTCTAGCTGAATGGGATTTCTCGCAATTGGTAGTAAAATCCCATTCAGAAGGGTAGAATTTAGAGTCAAAGCTCAAGTTAGATTTATTCCAATTCCCTCAGGCTGCCAAAGAGGAAAAATCACTTCCTTTCCAGATCTAAGCTTTCTGTGAACAGTTAACAAATGGAAAACATTCCAATTGGTGTATAAAATCCGATTCAACCAGAAATCTCGAATTTTGAGACAGGGATGAAATTTGAAAAGCAAACATATTCAGATTGCTCCGGGATGGCATAGCAGCCAAAATACTACTTGGTTTAGGGATGTGAGCTTTCTCTGAGAAATTAGCCCAACGTACTAATTGATACTAATAATTCTACCTTTCTAGGTGAATGGGATTTCTCGCAAATTGGTAGTAAAATCCCATTCAGAAGGGTAAAATTTAGAGTCAAAGTTCAAGTTAGATTTATTCTGGTTCCCTCAGGCTGCCAAAGAAGAAAAATCACTTCCTTTCCAGATATAAGCTTTCTGTGAACAGTTAACAAATGGAAAACATTCCAATTGGTGTTTAAAATCCGATTCATCCAGAAATCTCGAATTTTGAGACAGGGATGAAATTTGAAAAGCAAACATATTCAGATTGTGCCGGGATGGCATAGCAGCCAAAATCCCATTCAACCAGATTTTGTTGGATTTTGAGACATAGCTAAAGAATAAAGATTATTCAGGTTCCCTCAGGTGGCGAAAGAGGAAAAACTACTTTTGATGAAATTTGAAAAGCAAACATATTCAGATTGCGGCGGGATGGCACAGCAGCCAAAATACTACTTGATTTAGGGATGTGAGCTTTCTCTGAGAAATTAGCCCAACGTACTAATTGATACTAATAATTCTACCTTTCTAGCTGAATGGGATTTCTCGCAATTGGTAGTAAAATCCCATTCAGAAGGGTAGAATTTAGAGTCAAAGCTCAAGTAAGATTTATTCGGGGTCCCTCAGGCTGCCAAAGAACAAAAATCACTTCCTTTCCAGATCTAAGCTTTCTGTGAACAGTTAACAAATGGAAAACATTCCAATTGGTGTTTAAAATCCGATTCAACCAGAAATCTCGAATTTTGAGACAGGGATGAAATTTGAAAAGCAAACATATTCAGATTGCGCCGGGATGGCACAGCAGCCAAAATACTACTTGGTTTAGGGATGTGAGCGTTCTCTGAGAAATTACCCCAACGTACTAATTGATACTAATAATTCTACCTTTCTAGCTGAATGGGATTTCTCGCATTTGGTAGTAAAATCCCATTCAGAAGGGTAGAATTTAGAGTTAAAGCTCAAGTTAGATTTATTCCGGTTCCCTCAGGCTGCCAAAGAGGAAAAATCACTTCCTTTCCAGATCTGAGATTTCTGTGAATAGTTAACAAGTGGAAAACATTCCATTTGGTGTTTAAAATCCCATTCAACCAGAAATCTCTAATTTTGAGACAGGGATGAAATTTGAAAAGGAAACATATAGAGATTGCGCCGGGATGGCATAGCAGCCAAAATACTACTTGGTTTAAGGATGTGAGCTTTCTCTGAGAAATTAGCCCAACGTACATCTCGCAATTGATACTAATAATTCTACCTTTCTAGCTGAATGGGATTTCTCGCAAATTGGTAGTAAAATCCCATTCAGAAGGGTAGAATTTAGAGTCAAAGTTCAAGTTAGATTTATTCTGGTTCCCTCAGGCTGCCAAAGAAGAAAAATCACTTCCTTCCCATCCAGCCAGATTTTGTTGGATTTTGAGACAAATAATAGCTAAATAATAAAGATTATTCAGGTTCCCTCAGGCTGTCAAAGAGGAAAAACCACTTCCTTTCCAGATCTGAGATTTCTGTGAATAGTTAACAAGTGGAAAACATTCCAATTGGTGTTTAAAATCCCATTCAACCAGAAATCTCTAATTTTGAGACAGGGATGAAATTTGAAAAGGAAACATATTGAGATTGCTCCGGGATGGCATAGCAGCCAAAATACTACTTGGTTTTGGGATGTGAGCTTTCTCTGAGAAATTAGCCCAACGTACTAATTGATACTAACAATTCTACCTTTCTAGCTGAATGGGATTTCTCACAATTGGTAGTAAAATCCCATTCAGAAAGGTAGAATATAGAGTCAAAGCTCAAGTTAGATTTATTCCGGTTCCCTCAGGCTGCCAAAGAGGAAAAATCACTTCCTTTCCAGATCTAAGCTTTCTGTGAACAGTTAACAAATGGAAAACATTCCAATTGGTGTATAAAATCCGATTCAACCAGAAATCTCGAGTTTTGAGACAGGGATGAAATTTGAAAAGCAAACATATTCAGATTGCGCCGGGATGGCACAGCAGCCAAAATACTACTTGGTTTAGGGATGTGAGCGTTCTCTGAGAAATTAGCCCAATGTACTAATTGATACTAATATTTCTACCTTTCTAGCTGAATGGGATTTCTCGCAATTGGTAGTAAAATCCCATTCAGAAGGGTAGAATTTAGAGTTAAAGCTCAAGTTAGATTTATTCCGGTTCCCTCAGGCTAATTTCTCTGAGAAATTAGCCCTTACGTACATCTCACAATTAATACTAAAGGAATATCTCAAAAGTGGTAGTAAAATCCCATTCAGAAGGGTAGAATTTAGAGTCAAAGCTCAAGTTAGATTTATTCCGGTTCCCTCAGGCTGCCAAAGAGGAAAAATCACTTCCTTTCCAGATCTAAGCTTTCTGTGAACAGTTAACAAGTGGAAAACATTCCAATTGGTGTTTAAAATCCCATTCAACCAGAAATCTCGAATTTTGAGACAGGGATGAAATTTGAAAAGCAAACATATTCAGATTGTGCCGGGATGGCATAGCAGCCAAAATCCCATCCAGCCATATTTTGTTGGATTTTGAGACAAATAATAGCTAAATAATAAAGATTATTCAGGTTCCCTCAGGCTGCCAAAGAGGAAAAATCACTTCCTTTCCAGATATAAGCTTTCTGTGAACAGTTAACAAATGGAAAACATTCCAATTGGTGTATAAAATCCGATTCAACCAGAAATCTCGAGTTTTGAGACAGGGATGAAATTTGAAAAGCAAACATATTCAGATTGCGCCGGGATGGCACAGCAGCCAAAATACTACTTGGTTTAGGGATGTGAGCGTTCTCTGAGAAATTACCCCAACGTACTAATTGATACTAATAATTCTACCTTTCTAGCTGAATGGGATTTCTCGCATTTGGTAGTAAAATCCCATTCAGAAGGGTAGAATTTAGAGTTAAAGCTCAAGTTAGATTTATTCCGGTTCCCTCAGGCTGCCAAAGAGGAAAAATCACTTCCTTTCCAGATCTGACATTTCTGTGAATAGTTAACAAGTGGAAAACATTCCAATTGGTGTTTAAAATCCCATTCAACCATAAATCTCGAATTTTGAGACAGGGATGAAATTTGAAAAGCAAACATATTCAGATTGTGCCGGGATGGCATAGCAGCCAAAATCCCATCCAGCCAGATTTTGTTGGATTTTGAGACAAATAATAGCTAAATAATAAAGATTATTCAGGTTCCCTCAGGCTGTCAAAGAGGAAAAACCACTTCCTTTCCAGATCTGAGATTTCTGTGAATAGTTAACAAATGGAAAACATTCCAATTGGTGTTTAAAATCCCATTCAACCAGAAATCTCGAATTTTGAGACAGGGATGAAATTTGAAAAGGAAACATATTGAGATTGCTCCGGGATGGCATAGCAGCCAAAATACTACTTGGTTTAGGGATGTGAGCTTTCTCTGAGAAATTAGCCCAACGTACTAATTGATACTAACAATTCTACCTTTCTAGCTGAATGGGATTTCTCACAATTGGTAGTAAAATCCCATTCAGAAAGGTAGAATATAGAGTCAAAGCTCAAGTTAGATTTATTCCGGTTCCCTCAGGCTGCCAAAGAGGAAAAATCACTTCCTTTCCAGATCTAAGCTTTCTGTGAACAGTTAACAAATGGAAAATATTCCAATTGGTGTTTAAAATCCGATTCATCCAGAAATCTCGAATTTTGAGACGGGGATGAAATTTGAAAAGCAAACATATTCAGATTGTGCCGGGATGGCATAGCAGCCAAAATCCCATTCAACCAGATTTTGTTGGATTTTGAGACATAGCTAAAGAATAAAGATTATTCAGGTTCCCTCAGGTGGCAAAAGAGGAAAAACTACTTTTGATGAAATTTGAAAAGCAAACATATTCAGATTGCGGCGGGATGGCACAGCAGCCAAAATACTACTTGGTTTAGGGATGTTAGCTTTTCTGAAAAATTAGCCCAATGTACTAATTGATACTAATATTTCTACCTTTCTAGCTGAATGGGATTTCTCGCAATTGGTAGTAAAATCCCATTCAGAAGGGTAGAATTTAGAGTCAAAGCTCAAGTAAGATTTATTCGGGGTCCCTCAGGCTGCCAAAGAACAAAAATCACTTCCTTTCGAGATCTAAGCTTTCTGTGAACAGTTAACAAATGGAAAACATTCCAATTGGTGTTTAAAATCCGATTCAACCAGAAATCTCGAATTTTGAGACAGGGATGAAATTTGAAAAGCAAACATATTCAGATTGCGCCGGGATGGCACATCAGCCAAAATACTACTTGGTTTAGGGATGTGAGCGTTCTCTGAGAAATTACCCCAACGTACATCTCGCAATTGATACTAATAATTCTACCTTTCTAGCTGAATGGGATTTCTCGCAATTGGTAGGAAAATCCCATTCAGAAGGGTAGAATTTAGAGTTAAAGCTCAAGTTAGATTTATTCCGGTTCCCTCAGGCTGCCAAAGAGGAAAAATCACTTCATTTCAAGATCTAAGCTTTCTGGGAACAGTTAAGAAATGGAAAATATTCCAATTGGTGTTTAAAATCCCATTCAACCTGAAATCTCGAATTTTGAGACAGGGATGAAATTTGAAATGCAAACATATTCAGATTGCTTCGGGATGGCATAGCAGTCAAATACTACTTGGCTTACGGATCTGAGCATTCTCTGAGAAATTAGCCCAACGTACATCTCGCAATTGATACTAGAATCCCGTTCAGCTAGAAAGGTAGAATAGCTAAAATGTGAAAAAAGGACTTCCCTATCCCGTGATAAGGGGCAGACGAGAGATTACTTGTTTTCTCCAACGCAACCCAAGGCATCTCTCGAAATTAATGGTTGAAAATCGCACTCCGCCAGAAAAATAAAATGTTGAGACAGAGCTCAAATAGAAAAAGGAGATATATAGGTTGCATAGGGCACTAAAAGTCGAATCACCATTTCCTTTCCGGATAGCTTTCTAGGCGTGTTACCCAAAGAATATATCGCAATTGCTGATGAAAATCCCATTCAGCCAGATTTTGTTGGATTTTGAGAAAATAATAGCTAAATAATATTCAGGTTCCCTCAGGTGGCCAAAGAGGAAAAACCACTTCCTTTCCAGATCTGAGATTTCTGTGAACAGTTAAGAAGTGGAAAACATTCCAATTGGTGTTTAAAATCCCATTCAACCTGAAATCTCGAATTTTGAGACAGGGATGAAATTTGAAAAGCAAACATATTCAGATTGCTTCGGGATGGCATAGCAGTCAAAATACTACTTGGCTTACGGATCTGAGCATTCTCTGAGAAATTAGCCCAACGTACATCTCGCAATTGATACTAGAATCCCGTTCAGCTAGAAAGGTAGAATAGCTAAAATGTGAAAAAAGGACTTCCCTATCCCGTGATAAGGGGCAGACGAGAGATTACTTGTTTTCTCCATCGCAACCCAAGGCATCTCTCGAAATTAATGGTTGAAAATCGCACTCCGCCAGAAAAGTCAAATGTTGAGACAGAGCTCAAATAGAAAAAGGAGATATATAGGTTGCATAGGGCACTAAAAGTTGAATCACCATTTCCTTTCCAGATAGCTTTCTAGGAGTATTACCCAAAGAATATATCGCAATTGCTGATGAAAATACAATTCAGCCAGATTTTGTTGGATTTTGAGACAAATAATAGCTAAATAATAAAGATTATTCAGGTTCTCTTAGGCTGCCAACGAGGAAAAACCACTTCCTTTCCAGATCTGAGATTTCTGTGAATAGTTAACAAGTGGAAAATATTCCAATTGGTGTTTAACATCCCATTCAACCAGTAATCTCGAATTTTGAGACAGGGATGAAATTTGAAAAGCAAACATATTCAGATTGCTCCGGGATGGCATAGCAGCCAAAATACTACTTGGTTTAGGGATGTGAGCTTTCTCTGAGAAATTAGCCCAACGTACTAATTGATACTAACAATTCTACCTTTCTAGCTGAATGGGATTTCTCACAATTGGTAGTAAAATCCCATTCAGAAGGGTAGAATTTAGAGTCAAAGCTCAAGTAAGATTTATTCGGGGTCCCTCAGGCTGCCAAAGAACAAAAATCACTTCCTTTCCAGATCTAAGCTTTCTGTGAACAGTTAACAAATGGAAAACATTCCAATTGGTGTTTAAAATCCGATTCAACCAGAAATCTCGAATTTTGAGACAGGGATGAAATTTGAAAAGCAAACATATTCAGATTGCGCCGGGATGGCACAGCAGCCAAAATACTACTTGGTTTAGGGATGTGAGCGTTCTCTGAGAAATTACCCCAACGTACTAATTGATACTAATAATTCTACCTTTCTAGCTGAATGGGATTTCTCGCAATTGGTAGTAAAATCCCATTCAGAAGGGTAGAATTTAGAGTTAAAGCTCAAGTTAGATTTATTCCGGTTCCCTCAGGCTGCCAAAGAGGAAAAATCACTTCATTTCAAGATCTAAGCTTTCTGGGAACAGTTAAGAAATGGAAAATATTCCAATTGGTGTTTAAAATCCCATTCAACCTGAAATCTCGAAGTTTGAGACAGGGATGAAATTTGAAATGCAAACATATTCAGATTGCTTCGGGATGGCATAGCAGTCAAAATACTACTTGGCTTACGGATCTGAGCATTCTCTGAGAAATTAGCCCAACGTACATCTCGCAATTGATACTAGAATCCCGTTCAGCTAGAAAGGTAGAATAGCTAAAATGTGAAAAAAGGACTTCCCTATCCCGTGATAAGGGGCAGACGAGAGATTACTTGTTTTCTCCAACGCAACCCAAGGCATCTCTCGAAATTAATGGTTGAAAATCGCACTCCGCCAGAAAAATCAAATGTTGAGACAGAGCTCAAATAGAAAAAGGAGATATATAGGTTGCATAGGGCACTAAAAGTCGAATCACCATTTCCTTTCCGGATAGCTTTCTAGGCGTGTTACCCAAAGAATATATCGCAATTGCAGATGAAAATCCCATTCAGCCAGATTTTGTTGGATTTTGAGAAAATAATAGCTAAATAATATTCAGGTTCCCTCAGGTGGCCAAAGAGGAAAAACCACTTCCTTTCCAGATCTGAGATTTCTGTGAACAGTTAAGAAGTGGAAAACATTCCAATTGGTGTTTAAAATCCGATTCAACCAGAAATCTCGAATTTTGAGACAGGGATGAAATTTGAAAAGCAAACATATTCAGATTGCTTCGGGATGGCATAGCAGTCAAAATACTACTTGGCTTACGGATCTGAGCATTCTCTGAGAAATTAGCCCAACGTACATCTCGCAATTGATACTAGAATCCTGTTCAGCTAGAAAGGTAGAATAGCTAAAATGTGAAAAAACGACTTCCATATCCCGTGATAAGGGGCAGACGAGAGATTACTTGTTTTCTCCATCGCAACCCAAGGCATATCTCGAAATTAATGGTTGAAAATCGCACTCCGCCAGAAAAGTCAAATGTTGAGACAGAGCTCAAATAGAAAAAGGAGATATATAGGTTGCATAGGGCACTAAAAGTTGAATCACCATTTCCTTTCCAGATAGCTTTCTAGGAGTATTACCCAAAGAATATATCGCAATTGCTGATGAAAATACAATTCAGCCAGATTTTGTTGGATTTTGAGACAAATAATAGCTAAATAATAAAGATTATTCAGGTTCTCTTAGGCTGCCAACGAGGAAAAACCACTTCCTTTCCAGATCTGAGATTTCTGTGAATAGTTAACAAGTGGAAAATATTCCAATTGGTGTTTAACATCCCATTCAACCAGTAATCTCGAATTTTGAGACAGGGATGAAATTTGAAAAGCAAACATATTCAGATTGCTCCGGGATGGCATAGCAGCCAAAATACTACTTGGTTTAGGGATGTGAGCTTTCTCTGAGAAATTAGCCCAACGTACTAATTGATACTAATAATTCTACCTTTCTAGCTGAATGGGATTTCTCGCATTTGGTAGTAAAATCCCATTCAGAAGGGTAGAATTTAGAGTTAAAGCTCAAGTTAGATTTATTCCGGTTCCCTCAGGCTGCCAAAGAGGAAAAATCACTTCCTTTCCAGATCTGACATTTCTGTGAATAGTTAACAAGTGGAAAACATTCCAATTGGTGTTTAAAATCCCATTCAACCAGAAATCTCTAATTTTGAGACAGGGATGAAATTTGAAAAGGAAACATATAGAGATTGCGCCGGGATGGCATAGCAGCCAAAATACTACTTGGTTTAAGGATGTGAGCTTTCTCTGAGAAATTAGCCCAACGTACATCTCGCAATTGATACTAATAATTCTACTTTTCTAGCTGAATGGGATTTCTCGCAATTGGTAGTAAAATCCCATTCAGAAGGGTAGAATTTAGAGTCAAAGCTCAAGTTAGATTTATTCCAGTTCCCTCAGGCTGCCAAAGAGGAAAAATCACTTCCTTTCCAGATCTAAGCTTTCTGTGAACAGTTAACAAATGGAAAACATTCCAATTGGTGTATAAAATCCGATTCAACCAGAAATCTCGAGTTTTGAGACAGGGATGAAATTTGAAAAGAAAACATATTCAGATTGCGCCCGGATGGCACAGCAGCCAAAATACTACTTGGTTTAGGGATGTGAGCTTTCTCTGAGAAATTACCCCAACGTACATCTCGCAATTGATACTAATAATTCTACCTTTCTAGCTGAATGGGATTTCTCGCACTTGGTAGTAAAATCCCATTCAGAAGGGTAGAATTTAGAGTCAAAGCTCAAGTTAGATTTATTCGGGGTCCCTCAGGCTGCCAAAGAACAAAAATCACTTCCTTTCCAGATCTAAGCTTTCTGTTAACAGTTAACAAATGGAAAACATTCCAATTGGTGTTTAAAATCCGATTCAACCAGAAATCTCGAATTTTGAGACAGGGATGAAATTTGAAAAGCAAACATATTCAGATTGCGCCGGGATGGCACAGCAGCCAAAATACTACTTGGTTTAGGGATGTGAGCGTTCTCTGAGAAATTACCCCAACGTACTAATTGATACTAATAATTCTACCTTTCTAGCTGAATGGGATTTCTCGCATTTGGTAGTAAAATCCCATTCAGAAGGGTAGAATTTAGAGTTAAAGCTCAAGTTAGATTTATTCCGGTTCCCTCAGGCTGCCAAAGAGGAAAAATCACTTCCTTTCCAGATCTAACCTTTCTGTGAACAGTTAACAAATGGAAAACATTCCAATTGGTGTTTAAAATCCCATTCAACCAGAAATCTCGAATTTTGAGACAGGGATGAAATTTGAAAAGCATACATATTGAGATTGCGCCGGGATGGCATAGCAGCCAAAATACTACTTGGTTTAAGGATGTGAGCTTTCTCTGAGAAATTAGCCCAACGTACATCTCGCAATTGATACTAATAATTCTACCTTTCTAGCTGAATGGGATTTCTCGCAATTTGGTAGTAAAATCCCATTCAGAAGGGTAGAATTTAGAGTCAAAGTTCAAGTTAGATTTATTCTGGTTCCCTCAGGCTGCCAAAGAAGAAAAATCACTTCCTTTCCAGATATAAGCTTTCTGTGAACAGTTAACAAATGGAAAACATTCCAATTGGTGTTTAAAATCCGATTCAACCATAAATCTCGAATTTTGAGACAGGGATGAAATTTGAAAACCAAACATATTCAGATTGTGCCGGGATGGCATAGCAGCCAAAATCCCATTCAGACAGCGTTTGTTGGATTTTGAGACAAATAATAGCTAAATAATAAAGTTTATTCAGGTTCCCTCAGTTTTTCAAAGAGGAAAAACCACTTCCTTTCCAGATATAAGCTTTCTGTGAACAGTTAACAAATGGAAAACATTCCAATTGGTGTTTAAAATCCGATTCAACCAGAAATCTCGAATTTTGAGACAGGGATGAAATTTGAAAAGCAAACATATTCAGATTGTGCCGGGATGGCATAGCAGCCAAAATCCCATCCAGCCAGATTTTGTTGGATTTTGAGACAAATAATAGCTAAATAGTAAAGATTATTCAGGTTCCCTCAGGCTGTCAAAGAGGAAAAACCACTTCCTTTCCAGATCTGAGATTTCTGTGAATAGTTAACAAGTGGAAAACATTCCAATTGGTGTTTAAAATCCCATTCAACCAGAAATCTCTAATTTTGAGACAGGGATGAAATTTGAAAAGAAAACATATTGAGATTGCTCCTGGATGGCATAGCAGCCAAAATACTACTTGGTTTAGGGATGTGAGCTTTCTCTGAGAAATTAGCCCAACGTACTAATTGATACTAACAATTCTACCTTTCTAGCTGAATGGGATTTCTCACAATTGGTAGTAAAATCCCATTCAGAAAGGTAGAATATAGAGTCAAAGCTCAA
This sequence comes from Azemiops feae, assembly GCA_023970755.1. Taxonomy (NCBI): domain Eukaryota; kingdom Metazoa; phylum Chordata; class Lepidosauria; order Squamata; family Viperidae; genus Azemiops; species Azemiops feae. The sequence continues at coordinate 381,270 of JALGBA010003650.1, forward strand.
GTTAGATTTATTCCGGTTCCCTCAGGCTGCCAAAGAGGAAAAATCACTTCCTTTCCAGATCTGAGATTTCTGTGAATAGTTAACAAGTGGAAAACATTCCAATTGGTGTTTAAAATCCCATTCAACCAGAAATCTCTAATTTTGAGACAGGGATGAAATTTGAAAAGGAAACATATAGAGATTGCGCCGGGATGGCATAGCAGCCAAAATACTACTTGGTTTAAGGATGTGAGCTTTCTCTGAGAAATTAGCCCAACGTACATCTCGCAATTGATACTAATAATTCTACCTTTCTAGCTGAATGGGATTTCTCGCATTTGGTAGTAAAATCCCATTCAGAAGGGTAGAATTTAGAGTCAAAGCTCAAGTTAGATTTATTCCGGTTCCCTCAGGCTGCCAAAGAGGAAAAATCACTTCCTTTCCAGATCTGAGATTTCTGTGAATAGTTAACAAGTGGAAAACATTCCAATTGATGTTTAAAATTCCATTCAACCAGAAATCTCTAATTTTGAGACAGGGATGAAATTTGAAAAGGAAACATATAGAGATTGCGCCGGGATGGCATAGCAGCCAAAATACTACTTGGTTTAAGGATGTGAGCTTTCTCTGAGAAATTAGCCCAACGTACATCTCGCAATTGATACTAATAATTCTACCTTTCTAGCTGAATGGGATTTCTCGCATTTGGTAGTAAAATCCCATTCAGAAGGGTAGAATTTAGAGTCAAAGCTCAAGTTAGATTTATTCCGGTTCCCTCAGGCTGCCAAAGAGGAAAAATCACTTCCTTTCCAGATATAAGCTTTCTGTGAACAGTTAACAAATGGAAAACATTCCAATTGGTGTATAAAAGCCGATTCAACCAGAAATCTCGAGTTTTGAGACAGGGATGAAATTTGAAAAGCAAACATATTCAGATTGCGCCGGGATGGCACAGCAGCCAAAATACTACTTGGTTTAGGGATGTGAGCGTTCTCTGAGAAATTAGCCCAATGTACTAATTGATACTAATATTTCTACCTTTCTAGCTGAATGGGATTTCTCGCAATTGGTAGTAAAATCCCATTCAGAAGGGTAGAATTTAGAGTTAAAGCTCAAGTTAGATTTATTCCGGTTCCCTCAGGCTAATTTCTCTGAGAAATTAGCCCTTACGTACATCTCGCAATTAATACTAAAGGAAAATCTCAAAAGTGGTAGTAAAATCCCATTCAGAAGGGTAGAATTTCGAGTCAAAGCTCAAGTTAGATTTATTCCGGTTCCCTCAGGCTGCCAAAGAGGAAAAATCACTTCCTTTCCAGATCTAAGCTTTCTGTGAACAGTTAACAAGTGGAAAACATTCCAATTGGTGTTTAAAATCCCATTCAACCAGAAATCTCGAATTTTGAGACAGGGATGAAATTTGAAAAGCAAACATATTCAGATTGTGCCGGGATGGCATAGCAGCCAAAATCCCATTCAGACAGCGTTTGTTGGATTTTGAGACAAATAATAGCTAAATAATAAAGTTTATTCAGGTTCCCTCAGTTTTTCAAAGAGGAAAAACCACTTCCTTTCCAGATCTGAGATTTCTGTGAATAGTTAACAAATGGAAAACATTCCAATTGGTGTATAAAATCCGATTCAACCAGAAATCTCGAATTTTGAGACAGGGATGAAATTTGAAAAGGAAACATATTGAGATTGCTCCGGGATGGCATAGCAGCCAAAATACTACTTAGTTTAGGGATGTGAGCTTTCTCTGAGAAATTAGCCCAACGTACTAATTGATACTAACAATTCTACCTTTCTAGCTGAATGGGATTTCTCACAATTGGTAGTAAAATCCCATTCAGAAAGGTAGAATATAGAGTCAAAGCTCAAGTTAGATTTATTCCGGTTCCCTCAGGCTGCCAAAGAGGAAAAATCACTTCCTTTCCAGATCTAAGCTTTCTGTGAACAGTTAACAAATGGAAAACATTCCAATTGGTGTTTAAAATCCCATTCAACCAGAAATCTCGAATTTTGAGACAGGGATGAAATTTGAAAAGAAAACATATTGAGATTGCGCCGGGATGGCATAGCAGACAAAATACTATTTGGTTTAAGGATGTGAGCTTTCTCTGAGAAATTAGCCCAACGTACATCTCGCAATTGATACTAATAATTCTACCTTTCTAGCTGAATGGGATTTCTCGCATTTGGTAGTAAAGTCCCATTCAGAAGGGTAGAATTTAGAGTCAAAGTTCAAGTTAGATTTATTCTGGTTCCCTCAGGCTGCCAAAGAAGAAAAATCACTTCCTTTCCAGATATAAGCTTTCTGTGAACAGTTAACAAATGGAAAACATTCCAATTGGTGTTTAAAATCCGATTCAACCATAAATCTCGAATTTTGAGACAGGAATGAAATTTGAAAAGCAAACATATTCAGATTGTGCCGGGATGGCATAGCAGCCAAAATCCCATTCAGACAGCGTTTGTTGGATTTTGAGACAAATAATAGCTAAATAATAAAGTTTATTCAGGTTCCCTCAGTTTTTCAAAGAGGAAAAACCACTTCCTTTCCAGATCTGAGATTTCTGTGAATAGTTAACAAATGGAAAACATTCCAATTGGTGTTTAAAATCCCATTCAACCAGAAATCTCGAATTTTGAGACAGGGATGAAATTTGAAAAGGAAACATATTGAGATTGCTCCGGGATGGCATAGCAGCCAAAATACTACTTAGTTTAGGGATGTGAGCTTTCTCTGAGAAATTAGCCCAACGTACTAATTGATACTAACAATTCTACCTTTCTAGCTGAATGGGATTTCTCACAATTGGTAGTAAAATCCCATTCAGAAAGGTAGAATATAGAGTCAAAGCTCAAGTTAGATTTATTCCGGTTCCCTCAGGCTGCCAAAGAGGAAAAATCACTTCCTTTCCAGATCTAAGCTTTCTGTGAACAGTTAACAAATGGAAAACATTCCAATTGGTGTATAAAATCCGAATCAACCAGAAATCTCGAGTTTTAAGACAGGGATGAAATTTGAAAAGCAAACATATTCAGATTGCTCCGGGATGGCATAGCAGCCAAAATACTACTTGGTTTAGGGATGTGAGCTTTCTCTGAGAAATTACCCCAACGTACATCTCGCAATTGATACTAATAATTCTACCTTTCTAGCTGAATGGGATTTCTCGCACTTGGTAGTAAAATCCCATTCAGAAGGGTAGAATTTAGAGTCAAAGCTCAAGTTAGATTTATTCCGGTTCCCTCAGGCTGCCAAAGAGGAAAAATCACTTCCTTTCCAGATCTAAGCTTTCTGTGAACAGTTAACAAGTGGAAAACATTCCAATTGGTGTTTAAAATCCCATTCAACCAGAAATCTCGAATTTTGAGACAGGGATGAAATTTGAAAAGCAAACATATTCAGATTGTGCCGGGATGGCATAGCAGCCAAAATCCCATCCAGCCAGATTTTGTTGGATTTTGAGACAAATAATAGCTAAATAATAAAGATTATTCAGGTTCCCTCAGGCTGTCAAAGAGGAAAAACCACTTCCTTTCCAGATCTGAGATTTCTGTGAATAGTTAAGAAGTGGAAAACATTCCAATTGGTGTTTAAAATCCCATTCAACCAGAAATATCGAATTTTGAGACAGGGATGAAATTTGAAAAGGAAACATATTGAGATTGCGCCGGGATGGCACAGCAGCCAAAATACTACTTGGTTTAGGGATGTGAGCTTTCTCTGAGAAATTAGCCCAACGTACTAATTGATACTAATAATTCTACCTTTCTAGCTGAATGGGATTTCTCGCATTTGGTAGTAAAATCCCATTCAGAAGGGTAGAATTTAGAGTTAAAGCTCAAGTTAGATTTATTCCGGTTCCCTCAGGGTGCCAACGAGGAAAAACCACTTCCTTTCCAGATCTAAGCTTTCTGTGAACAGTTAACAAATGGAAAACATTCCAATTGGTGTTTAAAATCCGATTCATCCAGAAATCTCGAATTTTGAGACAGGGATGAAATTTGAAAAGCAAACATATTCAGATTGTGCCGGGATGGCATAGCAGCCAAAATCCCATTCAACCAGATTTTGTTGGATTTTGAGACATAGCTAAAGAATAAAGATTATTCAGGTTCCCTCAGGTGGCGAAAGAGGAAAAACTACTTTTGATGAAATTTGAAAAGCAAACATATTCAGATTGCGGCGGGATGGCACAGCAGCCAAAATACTACTTGGTTTAGGGATGTGAGCTTTCTCTGAAAAATTAGCCCAATGTACTAATTGATACTAATATTTCTACCTTTCTAGCTGAATGGGATTTCTCGCAATTGGTAGTAAAATTCCATTCAGAAGGGTAGAATTTAGAGTTAAAGCTCAAGTTAGATTTACTCCGGTTCCCTCAGGCTGCCAAAGAGGAAAAATCACTTCATTTCAAGATCTAAGCTTTCTGGGAACAGTTAAGAAATGGAAAATATTCCAATTGGTGTTTAAAATCCCATTCAACCTGAAATCTCGAATTTTGAGACAGGGATGAAATTTGAAATGCAAACATATTCAGATTGCTTCGGGATGGCATAGCAGTCAAAATACTACTTGGCTTACGGATCTGAGCATTCTCTGAGAAATTAGCCCAACGTACATCTCGCAATTGATACTAGAATCCCATTCAGCTAGAAAAGTAGAATAGCTAAAATGTGAAAAAAGGACTTCCCTATCCCGTGATAAGGGGCAGACGAGAGATTACTTGTTTTCTCCAACGCAACCCAAGGCATCTCTCGAAATTAATGGTTGAAAATCGCACTCCGCCAGAAAAATAAAATGTTGAGACAGAGCTCAAATAGAAAAAGGAGATATATAGGTTGCATAGGGCACTAAAAGTCGAATCACCATTTCCTTTCCGGATAGCTTTCTAGGCGTGTTACCCAAAGAATATATCGCAATTGCTGATGAAAATCCCATTCAGCCAGATTTTGTTGGATTTTGAGAAAATAATAGCTAAATAATATTCAGGTTCCCTCAGGTGGCCAAAGAGGAAAAACCACTTCCTTTCCAGATCTGAGATTTCTGTGAACAGTTAAGAAGTGGAAAACATTCCAATTGGTGTTTAAAATCCGATTCAACCAGAAATCTCGAATTTTGAGACAGGGATGAAATTTGAAAAGCAAACATATTCAGATTGCTTCGGGATGGCATAGCAGTCAAAATACTACTTGGCTTACGGATCTGAGCATTCTCTGAGAAATTAGCCCAACGTACATCTCGCAATTGATACTAGAATCCTGTTCAGCTAGAAAGGTAGAATAGCTAAAATGTGAAAAAACGACTTCCATATCCCGTGATAAGGGGCAGACGAGAGATTACTTGTTTTCTCCATCGCAACCCAAGGCATATCTCGAAATTAATGGTTGAAAATCGCACTCCGCCAGAAAAGTCAAATGTTGAGACAGAGCTCAAATAGAAAAAGGAGATATATAGGTTGCATAGGGCACTAAAAGTTGAATCACCATTTCCTTTCCAGATAGCTTTCTAGGAGTATTACCCAAAGAATATATCGCAATTGCTGATGAAAATACAATTCAGCCAGATTTTGTTGGATTTTGAGACAAATAATAGCTAAATAATAAAGATTATTCAGGTTCTCTTAGGCTGCCAACGAGGAAAAACCACTTCCTTTCCAGATCTGAGATTTCTGTGAATAGTTAACAAGTGGAAAATATTCCAATTGGTGTTTAACATCCCATTCAACCAGTAATCTCGAATTTTGAGACAGGGATGAAATTTGAAAAGCAAACATATTCAGATTGCTCCGGGATGGCATAGCAGCCAAAATACTACTTGGTTTAGGGATGTGAGCTTTCTGAGAAATTAGCCCAACGTACATCTCGCAATTGATACTAATAATTCTACCTTTCTAGCTGAATGGGATTTCTCGCAAATTGGTAGTAAAATCCCATTCAGAAGGGTAGAATTTAGAGTCAAAGTTCAAGTTAGATTTATTCTGGTTCCCTCAGGCTGCCAAAGAAGAAAAATCACTTCCTTTCCAGATATAAGCTTTCTGTGAACAGTTAACAAATGGAAAACATTCCAATTGGTGTTTAAAATCCGATTCAACCAGAAATCTCGAATTTTGAGACAGGGATGAAATTTGAAAAGCAAACATATTCAGATTGTGCCGGGATGGCATAGCAGCCAAAATCCCATTCAGACAGCGTTTGTTGGATTTTGAGACAAATAATAGCTAAATAATAAAGATTATTCAGGTTCCCTCAGTTTTTCAAAGAGGAAAAAACACTTCCTTTCCAGATCTGAGATTTCTGTGAATAGTTAACAAGTGGAAAACATTCCAATTGGTGTATAAAATCCGATTCAACCAGAAATCTCGAATTTTGAGACAGGGATGAAATTTGAAAAGCAAACATATTCAGATTGCGCCGGGATGGCACAGCAGCCAAAATACTACTTGGTTTAGGGATGTGAGCTTTCTCTGAGAAATTAGCCCAACGTACTAATTGATACTAATAATTCTACCTTTCTAGCTGAATGGGATTTCTCGCATTTGGTAGTAAAATCCCATTCAGAAGGGTAGAATTTAGAGTTAAAGCTCAAGTTAGATTTATACCGGTTCCCTCAGGCTGCCAACGAGGAAAAACCACTTCCTTTCCAGATCTAAGCTTTCTGTGAACAGTTAACAAATGGAAAACATTCCAATTGGTGTATAAAATCCGAATCATCCAGAAATCTCGAGTTTTGAGACAGGGATGAAATTTGAAAAGCAAACATATTCAGATTGCTCCGGGATGGCATAGCAGCCAAAATACTACTTGGTTTAGGGATGTGAGCTTTCTCTGAGAAATTACCCCAACGTACATCTCGCAATTGATACTAATAATTCTACCTTTCTAGCTGAATGGGATTTCTCGCACTTGGTAGTAAAATCCCATTCAGAAGGGTAGAATATAGAGTCAAAGCTCAAGTTAGATTTATTCCGGTTCCCTCAGGCTGCCAAAGAGGAAAAATCACTTCCTTTCCAGATCTAAGCTTTCTGTGAACAGTTAACAAATGGAAAACATTCCAATTGGTGTATAAAATCCGAATCAACCAGAAATCTCGAGTTTTGAGACAGGGATGAAATTTGAAAAGCAAACATATTCAGATTGCTCCGGGATGGCATAGCAGCCAAATTACTACTTGGTTTAGGGATGTGAGCTTTCTCTGAGAAATTACCCCAACGTACATCTCGCAATTGATACTAATAATTCTACCTTTCTAGCTGAATGGGATTTCTCGCACTTGGTAGTAAAATCCCATTCAGAAGGGTAGAATTTAGAGTCAAAGCTCAAGTTAGATTTATTCCGGTTCCCTCAGGCTGCCAAAGAGGAAAAATCACTTCCTTTCCAGATCTGAGATTTCTGTGAATAGTTAACAAGTGGAAAACATTCCAATTGATGTTTAAAATTCCATTCAACCAGAAATCTCTAATTTTGAGACAGGGATGAAATTTGAAAAGGAAACATATAGAGATTGCGCCGGGATGGCATAGCAGCCAAAATACTACTTGGTTTAAGGATGTGAGCTTTCTCTGAGAAATTAGCCCAACGTACATCTCGCAATTGATACTAATAATTCTACCTTTCTAGCTGAATGGGATTTCTCGCACTTGGTAGTAAAATCCCATTCAGAAGGGTAGAATTTAGAGTTAAAGCTCAAGTTAGCTTTATTCCGGTTCCTTCAGGCTGCCAAAGAGGAAAAATCACTTCCTTTCCAGATCTAACCTTTCTGTGAACAGTTAACAAATGGAAAACATTCCAATTGGTGTTTAAAATCCGATTCAACCAGAAATCTCGAATTTTGAGACAGGGATGAAATTTGAAAAGGAAACATATAGAGATTGGGCCGGGATGGCATAGCAGCCAAAATACTACTTGGTTTAAGGATGTGAGCTTTCTCTGAGAAATTAGCCCAACGTACATCTCGCAATTGATACTAATAATTCTACCTTTCTAGCTGAATGGGATTTCTCGCAATTGGTAGTAAAATCCCATTCAGAAGGGTAGAATTTAGAGTCAAAGCTCAAGTTAGATTTATTCCAGTTCCCTCAGGCTGCCAAAGAGGAAAAATCACTTCCTTTCCAGATCTAAGCTTTCTGTGAACAGTTAACAAATGGAAAACATTCCAATTGGTGTATAAAATCCGATTCAACCAGAAATCTCGAGTTTTGAGACAGGGATGAAATTTGAAAAGCAAACATATTCAGATTGCGCCGGGATGGCACAGCAGCCAAAATACTACTTGGTTTAGGGATGTGAGCTTTCTCTGAGAAATTAGCCCAACGTACTAATTGATACTAACAATTCTACCTTTCTAGCTGAATGGGATTTCTCACAATTGGTAGTAAAATCCCATTCAGAAAGGTAGAATATAGAGTCAAAGCTCAAGTTAGATTTATTCCGGTTCCCTCAGGCTGCCAAAGAGGAAAAATCACTTCCTTTCCAGATCTAAGCTTTCTGTGAACAGTTAACAAATGGAAAACATTCCAATTGGTGTATAAAATCCGAATCATCCAGAAATCTCGAGTTTTGAGACAGGGATGAAATTTGAAAAGCAAACATATTCAGATTGCTCCGGGATGGCATAGCAGCCAAAATACTACTTGGATTAGGGATGTGAGCTTTCTCTGAGAAATTACCCCAACGTACATCTCGCAATTGATACTAATAATTCTACCTTTCTAGCTGAATGGGATTTCTCGCACTTGGTAGTAAAATCCCATTCAGAAGGGTAGAATATAGAGTCAAAGCTCAAGTTAGATTTATTCCGGTTCCCTCAGGCTGCCAAAGAGGAAAAATCACTTCCTTTCCAGATCTAAGCTTTCTGTGAACAGTTAACAAATGGAAAACATTCCAATTGGGGTATAAAATCCGAATCAACCAGAAATCTCGAGTTTTCAGACAGGGATGAAATTTGAAAAGCAAACATATTCAGATTGCTCTGGGATGGCATAGCAGCCAAATTACTACTTGGTTTAGGGATGTGAGCTTTCTCTGAGAAATTACCCCAACGTACATCTCGCAATTGATACTAATAATTCTACCTTTCTAGCTGAATGGGATTTCTCGCACTTGGTAGTAAAATCCCATTCAGAAGGGTAGAATTTAGAGTCAAAGCTCAAGTTAGATTTATTCCGGTTCCCTCAGGCTGCCAAAGAGGAAAAATCACTTCCTTTCCAGATCTGAGATTTCTGTGAATAGTTAACAAGTGGAAAACATTCCAATTGATGTTTAAAATTCCATTCAACCAGAAATCTCTGATTTTGAGACAGGGATGAAATTTGAAAAGGAAACATATAGAGATTGCGCCGGGATGGCATAGCAGCCAAAATACTACTTGGTTTAGGGACGTGAGCTTTCTCTGAGAAATTAGCCCAACGTACTAATTGATACTAATAATTCTACCTTTCTAGCTGAATGGGATTTCTCGCATTTGGTAGTAAAATCCCATTCAGAAGGGTAGAATTTAGAGTTAAAGCTCAAGTTAGATTTATTCCGGTTCCCTCAGGCTGCCAAAGAGGAAAAATCACTTCCTTTCCAGATCTAAGCTTTCTGTGAACAGTTAACAAATGGAAAACATTCCAATTGGTGTATAAAATCCGATTCAACCAGAAATCACGAGTTTTGAGACAGGGATGAAATTTGAAAAGCAAACATATTCAGATTGCGCCGGGATGGCACAGCAGCCAAAATACTACTTGGTTTAGGGACGTGACCTTTCTCTGAGAAATTAGCCCAACGTACTAATTGATACTAATAATTCTACCTTTCTAGCTGAATGGGATTTCTCGCATTTGGTAGTAAAATCCCATTCAGAAGGGTAGAATTTAGAGTTAAAGCTCAAGTTAGATTTATTCCGGTTCCCTCAGGCTGCCAAAGAGGAAAAATCACTTCCTTTCCAGATCTGAGATTTCTGTGAATAGTTAACAAGTGGAAAACATTCCATTTGGTGTTTAAAATCCCATTCAACCAGAAATCTCTAATTTTGAGACAGGGATGAAATTTGAAAAGGAAACATATAGAGATTGCGCCGGGATGGCATAGCAGCCAAAATACTACTTGGTTTAAGGATGTGAACTTTCTCTGAGAAATTAGCCCAACGTACATCTCGCAATTGATACTAATAATTCTACCTTTCTAGCTGAATGGGATTTCTCGCAATTGGTAGTAAAATCCCATTCAGAAGGGTAGAATTTAGAGTCAAAGCTCAAGTTAGATTTATTCCAGTTCCCTCAGGCTGCCAAAGAGGAAAAATCACTTCCTTTCCAGATATAAGCTTTCTGTGAACAGTTAACAAATGGAAAACATTCCAATTGGTGTTTAAAATCCGATTCAACCAGAAATCTCGAATTTTGAGACAGGGATGAAATTTGAAAAGCAAACATATTCAGATTGTGCCGGGATGGCATAGCAGCCAAAATCCCATCCAGCCAGATTTTGTTGGATTTTGAGACAAATAATAGCTAAATAATAAAGATTATTCAGGTTCCCTCAGGCTGTCAAAGAGGAAAAACCACTTCCTTTCCAGATCTGAGATTTCTGTGAATAGTTAACAAGTGGAAAACATTCCAATTGGTGTTTAAAATCCCATTCAACCAGAAATCTCTAATTTTGAGACAGGGATGAAATTTGAAAAGGAAACATTGAGATTGCTCCGGGATGGCATAGCAGCCAAAATACTACTTGGTTTAGGGATGTGAGCTTTCTCTGAGAAATTAGCCCAACGTACTAATTGATACTAACAATTCTACCTTTCTAGCTGAATGGGATTTCTCACAATTGGTAGTAAAATCCCATTCAGAAAGGTAGAATATAGAGTCAAAGCTCAAGTTAGATTTATTCCGGTTCCCTCAGGCTGCCAAAGAGGAAAAATCACTTCCTTTCCAGATCTAAGCTTTCTGTGAACAGTTAACAAATGGAAAACATTCCAATTGGTGTATAAAATCCGAATCAACCAGAAATCTCGAGTTTTGAGACAGGGATGAAATTTGAAAAGCAAACATATTCAGATTGCTCCGGGATGGCATAGCAGCCAAAATACTACTTGGTTTAGGGATGTGAGCTTTCTCTGAGAAATTAGCCCAACGTACATCTCGCAATTGATACTAATAATTCTACCTTTCTAGCTGAATGGGATTTCTCGCAATTGGTAGTAAAATCCCATTCAGAAGGGTAGAATTTAGAGTCAAAGCTCAAGTTAGATTTATTCCAGGTTCCCTCAGGCTGCCAAAGAGGAAAAATCACTTCCTTTCCAGATCTAAGCTTTCTGTGAACAGTTAACAAATGGAAAACATTCCAATTGGTGTTTAAAATCCCATTCAACCAGAAATCTCGAATTTTGAGACAGGGATGAAATTTGAAAAGGAAACATATAGAGATTGCGCCGGGATGGCATAGCAGCCAAAATACTACTTGGTTTAAGGATGTGAGCTTTCTCTGAGAAATTAGCCCAACGTACATCTCGCAATTGATACTAATAATTCTACCTTTCTAGCTGAATGGGATTTCTCGCACTTGGTAGTAAAATCCCATTCAGAAGGGTAGAATTTAGAGTTAAAGCTCAAGTTAGCTTTATTCCGGTTCCTTCAGGCTGCCAAAGAGGAAAAATCACTTCCTTTCCAGATCTAACCTTTCTGTGAACAGTTAACAAATGGAAAACATTCCAATTGGTGTTTAAAATCCCATTCAACCAGAAATCTCGAATTTTGAGACAGGGATGAAATTTGAAAAGGAAACATATAGAGATTGGGGCGGGATGGCATAGCAGCCAAAATACTACTTGGTTTAAGGATGCGAGCTTTCTCTGAGAAATTAGCCCAACGTACATCTCGCAATTGATACTAATAATTCTACCTTTCTAGCTGAATGGGATTTCTCGCAATTGGTAGTAAAATCCCATTCAGAAGGGTAGAATTTAGAGTCAAAGCTCAAGTTAGATTTATTCCAGTTCCCTCAGGCTGCCAAAGAGGAAAAATCACTTCCTTTCCAGATCTAAGCTTTCTGTGAACAGTTAACAAATGGAAAACATTCCAATTGGTGTATAAAATCCGATTCAACCAGAAATCTCGAGTTTTGAGACAGGGATGAAATTTGAAAAGCAAACATATTCAGATTGCGCCGGGATGGCACAGCAGCCAAAATACTACTTGGTTTAGGGATGTGAGCTTTCTCTGAGAAATTAGCCCAACGTACTAATTGATACTAACAATTCTACCTTTCTAGCTGAATGGGATTTCTCACAATTGGTAGTAAAATCCCATTCAGAAAGGTAGAATATAGAGTCAAAGCTCAAGTTAGATTTATTCCGGTTCCCTCAGGCTGCCAAAGAGGAAAAATCACTTCCTTTCCAGATCTAAGCTTTCTGTGAACAGTTAACAAATGGAAAACATTCCAATTGGTGTATAAAATCCGAATCATCCAGAAATCTCGAGTTTTGAGACAGGGATGAAATTTGAAAAGCAAACATATTCAGATTGCTCCGGGATGGCATAGCAGCCAAAATACTACTTGATTTAGGGATGTGAGCTTTCTCTGAGAAATTACCCCAACGTACATCTCGCAATTGATACTAATAATTCTACCTTTCTAGCTGAATGGGATTTCTCGCACTTGGTAGTAAAATCCCATTCAGAAGGGTAGAATTTAGAGTCAAAGCTCAAGTTAGATTTATTCCGGTTCCCTCAGGCTGCCAAAGAGGGAAAATCACTTCCTTTCCAGATCTAAGCTTATCTGTGAACAGTAACAAATGGAAAACATTCAATTGGGTATAAAATCCGAATCAACCAGAAATCCGAGTTTTCGACAGGATGAAATTTGAAAAGCAAACATATTCAGATTGCCTCGGGAGGCATAGCAGCAAATTACTACTTGGTTAGGGATGGAGCTTCTCTAGAACTTACCAACGTACATCCGCAATTGGATACTTAAATAATTCATACCTTTCTAGCTGAATGGGATTTCTCGCACTTGGTAGTAAAATCCCATTCAGAAGGGTAGAATTTAGAGTCAAAGCTCAAGTTAGATTTATTCCGGTTCCCTCAGGCTGCCAAAGAGGAAAAATCACTTCCTTTCCAGATCTGAGATTTCTGTGAATAGTTAACAAGTGGAAAACATTCCAATTGATGTTTAAAATTCCATTCAACCAGAAATCTCTGATTTTGAGACAGGGATGAAATTTGAAAAGGAAACATATAGAGATTGCGCCGGGATGGCATAGCAGCCAAAATACTACTTGGTTTAGGGACGTGAGCTTTCTCTGAGAAATTAGCCCAACGTACTAATTGATACTAATAATTCTACCTTTCTAGCTGAATGGGATTTCTCGCATTTGGTAGTAAAATCCCATTCAGAAGGGTAGAATTTAGAGTTAAAGCTCAAGTTAGATTTATTCCGGTTCCCTCAGGCTGCCAAAGAGGAAAAATCACTTCCTTTCCAGATCTAAGCTTTCTGTGAACAGTTAACAAATGGAAAACATTCCAATTGGTGTATAAAATCCGATTCAACCAGAAATCTCGAGTTTTGAGACAGGGATGAAATTTGAAAAGCAAACATATTCAGATTGCGCCGGGATGGCACAGCAGCCAAAATACTACTTGGTTTAGGGATGTGAGCTTTCTCTGAGAAATTAGCCCAACGTACTAATTGATACTAATAATTCTACCTTTCTAGCTGAATGGGATTTCTCGCATTTGGTAGTAAAATCCCATTCAGAAGGGTAGAATTTAGAGTTAAAGCTCAAGTTAGATTTATTCCGGTTCCCTCAGGCTGCCAAAGAGGAAAAATCACTTCCTTTCCAGATCTGAGATTTCTGTGAATAGTTAACAAGTGGAAAACATTCCAATTGGTGTTTAAAATCCCATTCAACCAGAAATCTCTAATTTTGAGACAGGGATGAAATTTGAAAAGGAAACATATAGAGATTGCGCCGGGATGGCATAGCAGCCAAAATACTACTTGGTTTAAGGATGTGAGCTTTCTCTGAGAAATTAGCCCAACGTACATCTCGCAATTGATACTAATAATTCTACCTTTCTAGCTGAATGGGATTTCTCGCAATTGGTAGTAAAATCCCATTCAGAAGGGTAGAATTTAGAGTCAAAGCTCAAGTTAGATTTATTCCGGTTCCCTCAGGCTGCCAAAGAGGAAAAATCACTTCCTTTCCAGATATAAGCTTTCTGTGAACAGTTAACAAATGGAAAACATTCCAATTGGTGTTTAAAATCCGATTCAACCATAAATCTCGAATTTTGAGACAGGGATGAAATTTGAAAAGCAAACATATTCAGATTGTGCCGGGATGGCATAGCAGCCAAAATCCCATCCAGCCAGATTTTGTTGGATTTTGAGACAAATAATAGCTAAATAATAAAGATTATTCAGGTTCCCTCAGGCTGTCAAAGAGGAAAAACCACTTCCTTTCCAGATCTGAGATTTCTGTGAATAGTTAACAAGTGGAAAACATTCCAATTGGTGTTTAAAATCCCATTCAACCAGAAATCTCTAATTTTGAGACAGGGATGAAATTTGAAAAGGAAACATATTGAGATTGCTCCGGGATGGCATAGCAGCCAAAATACTACTTGGTTTAGGGATGTGAGCTTTCTCTGAGAAATTAGCCCAACGTACTAATTGATACTAACAATTCTACCTTTCTAGCTGAATGGGATTTCTCACAATTGGTAGTAAAATCCCATTCAGAAAGGTAGAATATAGAGTCAAAGCTCAAGTTAGATTTATTCCGGTTCCCTCAGGCTGCCAAAGAGGAAAAATCACTTCCTTTCCAGATCTAAGCTTTCTGTGAACAGTTAACAAATGGAAAACATTCCAATTGGTGTATAAAATCCGAATCAACCAGAAATCTCGAGTTTTGAGACAGGGATGAAATTTGAAAAGCAAACATATTCAGATTGCTCCGGGATGGCATAGCAGCCAAAATACTACTTGGTTTAGGGATGTGAGCTTTCTCTGAGAAATTACCCCAACGTACATCTCGCAATTGATACTAATAATTCTACCTTTCTAGCTGAATGGGATTTCTCGCACTTGGTAGTAAAATCCCATTCAGAAGGGTAGAATTTAGAGTCAAAGCTCAAGTTAGATTTATTCCGGTTCCCTCAGGCTGCCAAAGAGGAAAAATCACTTCCTTTCCAGATATAAGCTTTCTGTGAACAGTTAACAAATGGAAAACATTCCAATTGGTGTATAAAATCCGATTCAACCAGAAATCTCGAGTTTTGAGACAGGGATGAAATTTGAAAAGCAAACATATTCAGATTGCGCCGGGATGGCACAGCAGCCAAAATACTACTTGGTTTAGGGATGTGAGCGTTCTCTGAGAAATTAGCCCAATGTACTAATTGATACTAATATTTCTACCTTTCTAGCTGAATGGGATTTCTCGCAATTGGTAGTAAAATCCCATTCAGAAGGGTAGAATTTAGAGTTAAAGCTCAAGTTAGATTTATTCCGGTTCCCTCAGGCTAATTTCTCTGAGAAATTAGCCCTTACGTACATCTCGCAATTAATACTAAAGGAATATCTCAAAAGTGGTAGTAAAATCCCATTCAGAAGGGTAGAATTTAGAGTCAAAGCTCAAGTTAGATTTATTCCGGTTCCCTCAGGCTGCCAAAGAGGAAAAATCACTTCCTTTCCAGATCTAAGCTTTCTGTGAACAGTTAACAAGTGGAAAACATTCCAATTGGTGTTTAAAATCCCATTCAACCAGAAATCTCGAATTTTGAGACAGGGATGAAATTTGAAAAGCAAACATATTCAGATTGTGCCGGGATGGCATAGCAGCCAAAATCCCATCCAGCCAGATTTTGTTGGATTTTGAGACAAATAATAGCTAAATAATAAAGATTATTCAGGTTCCCTCAGGCTGTCAAAGAGGAAAAACCACTTCCTTTCCAGATCTGAGATTTCTGTGAATAGTTAAGAAGTGGAAAACATTCCAATTGGTGTTTAAAATCCCATTCAACCAGAAATATCGAATTTTGAGACAGGGATGAAATTTGAAAAGGAAACATATTGAGATTGCGCCGGGATGGCACAGCAGCCAAAATACTACTTGGTTTAGGGATGTGAGCTTTCTCTGAGAAATTAGCCCAACGTACTAATTGATACTAATAATTCTACCTTTCTAGCTGAATGGGATTTCTCGCATTTGGTAGTAAAATCCCATTCAGAAGGGTAGAATTTAGAGTTAAAGCTCAAGTTAGATTTATTCCGGTTACCTCAGGCTGCCAAAGAAGAAAAATCACTTCCTTTCCAGATATAAGCTTTGTGAACAGTTAACAAATGGAAAACATTCCAATTGGTGTTTAAAATCCGATTCAACCATAAATCTCGAATTTTGAGACAGGGATGAAATTTGAAAAGCAAACATATTCAGATTGTGCCGGGATGGCATAGCAGCCAAAATCCCATTCAACCAGATTTTGTTGGATTTTGAGACATAGCTAAAGAATAAAGATTATTCAGGTTCCCTCAGGTGGCGAAAGAGGAAAAACTACTTTTGATGAAATTTGAAAAGCAAACATATTCAGATTGCGCCGGGATGGCACAGCAGCCAAAATACTACTTGGTTTAGGGATGTGAGCTTTCTCTGAGAAATTAGCCCAACGTACTAATTGATACTAACAATTCTACCTTTCTAGCTGAATGGGATTTCTCACAATTGGTAGTAAAATCCCATTCAGAAAGGTAGAATATAGAGTCAAAGCTCAAGTTAGATTTATTCCGGTTCCCTCAGGCTGCCAAAGAGGAAAAATCACTTCCTTTCCAGATCTAAGCTTTCTGTGAACAGTTAACAAATGGAAAACATTCCAATTGGTGTATAAAATCCGAATCATCCAGAAATCTCGAGTTTTGAGACAGGGATGAAATTTGAAAAGCAAACATATTCAGATTGCTACGGGATGGCATAGCAGCCAAAATACTACTTGGATTAGGGATGTGAGCTTTCTCTGAGAAATTACCCCAACGTACATCTCGCAATTGATACTAATAATTCTACCTTTCTAGCTGAATGGGATTTCTCGCACTTGGTAGTAAAATCCCATTCAGAAGGGTAGAATATAGAGTCAAAGCTCAAGTTAGATTTATTCCGGTTCCCTCAGGCTGCCAAAGAGGAAAAATCACTTCCTTTCCAGATCTAAGCTTTCTGTGAACAGTTAACAAATGGAAAACATTCCAATTGGGGTATAAAATCCGAATCAACCAGAAATCTCGAGTTTTCAGACAGGGATGAAATTTGAAAAGCAAACATATTCAGATTGCTCCGGGATGGCATAGCAGCCAAATTACTACTTGGTTTAGGGATGTGAGCTTTCTCTGAGAAATTACCCCAACGTAGTTCTCGCAATTGATACTAATAATTCTACCTTTCTAGCTGAATGGGATTTCTCGCACTTGGTAGTAAAATCCCATTCAGAAGGGTAGAATTTAGAGTCAAAGCTCAAGTTAGATTTATTCCGGTTCCCTCAGGCTGCCAAAGAGGAAAAATCACTTCCTTTCCAGATCTGAGATTTCTGTGAATAGTTAACAAGTGGAAAACATTCCAATTGATGTTTAAAATTCCATTCAACCAGAAATCTCTGATTTTGAGACAGGGATGAAATTTGAAAAGGAAACATATAGAGATTGCGCCGGGATGGCATAGCAGCCAAAATACTACTTGGTTTAGGGACGTGAGCTTTCTCTGAGAAATTAGCCCAACGTACTAATTGATACTAATAATTCTACCTTTCTAGCTGAATGGGATTTCTCGCATTTGGTAGTAAAATCCCATTCAGAAGGGTAGAATTTAGAGTTAAAGCTCAAGTTAGATTTATTCCGGTTCCCTCAGGCTGCCAAAGAGGAAAAATCACTTCCTTTCCAGATCTAAGCTTTCTGTGAACAGTTAACAAATGGAAAACATTCCAATTGGTGTATAAAATCCGATTCAACCAGAAATCACGAGTTTTGAGACAGGGATGAAATTTGAAAAGCAAACATATTCAGATTGCGCCGGGATGGCACAGCAGCCAAAATACTACTTGGTTTAGGGACGTGACCTTTCTCTGAGAAATTAGCCCAACGTACTAATTGATACTAATAATTCTACCTTTCTAGCTGAATGGGATTTCTCGCATTTGGTAGTAAAATCCCATTCAGAAGGGTAGAATTTAGAGTTAAAGCTCAAGTTAGATTTATTCCGGTTCCCTCAGGCTGCCAAAGAGGAAAAATCACTTCCTTTCCAGATCTGAGATTTCTGTGAATAGTTAACAAGTGGAAAACATTCCATTTGGTGTTTAAAATCCCATTCAACCAGAAATCTCTAATTTTGAGACAGGGATGAAATTTGAAAAGGAAACATATAGAGATTGCGCCGGGATGGCATAGCAGCCAAAATACTACTTGGTTTAAGGATGTGAGCTTTCTCTGAGAAATTAGCCCAACGTACATCTCGCAATTGATACTAATAATTCTACCTTTCTAGCTGAATGGGATTTCTCGCAATTGGTAGTAAAATCCCATTCAGAAGGGTAGAATTTAGAGTCAAAGCTCAAGTTAGATTTATTCCAGTTCCCTCAGGCTGCCAAAGAGGAAAAATCACTTCCTTTCCAGATATAAGCTTTCTGTCAACAGTTAACAAATGGAAAACATTCCAATTGGTGTTTAAAATCCCATTCAACCAGAAATCTCGAATTTTGAGACAGGGATGAAATTTGAAAAGCAAACATATTCAGATTGTGCCGGGATGGCATAGCAGCCAAAATCCCATCCAGCCAGATTTTGTTGGATTTTGAGACAAATAATAGCTAAATAATAAAGATTATTCAGGTTCCCTCAGGCTGTCAAAGAGGAAAAACCACTTCCTTTCCAGATCTGAGATTTCTGTGAATAGTTAACAAGTGGAAAACATTCCAATTGGTGTTTAAAATCCCATTCAACCAGAAATCTCTAATTTTGAGACAGGGATGAAATTTGAAAAGGAAACATATTGAGATTGCTCCGGGATGGCATAGCAGCCAAAATACTACTTGGTTTAGGGATGTGAGCTTTCTCTGAGAAATTAGCCCAACGTACTAATTGATACTAACAATTCTACCTTTCTAGCTGAATGGGATTTCTCACAATTGGTAGTAAAATCCCATTCAGAAAGGTAGAATATAGAGTCAAAGCTCAAGTTAGATTTATTCCGGTTCCCTCAGTTTTTCAAAGAGGAAAAATCACTTCCTTTCCAGATCTAAGCTTTCTGTGAACAGTTAACAAATGGAAAACATTCCAATTGGTGTATAAAATCCGAATCAACCAGAAATCTCGAGTTTTGAGACAGGGATGAAATTTGAAAAGCAAACATATTCAGATTGCTCCGGGATGGCATAGCAGCCAAAATACTACTTGGTTTAGGGATGTGAGCTTTCTCTGAGAAATTACCCCAACGTACATCTCGCAATTGATACTAATAATTCTACCTTTCTAGCTGAATGGGATTTCTCGCACTTGGTAGTAAAATCCCATTCAGAAGGGTAGAATTTAGAGTCAAAGCTCAAGTTAGATTTATTCCGGTTCCCTCAGGCTGCCAAAGAGGAAAAATCACTTCCTTTCCAGATATAAGCTTTCTGTGAACAGTTAACAAATGGAAAACATTCCAATTGGTGTATAAAATCCGATTCAACCAGAAATCTCGAGTTTTGAGACAGGGATGAAATTTGAAAAGCAAACATATTCAGATTGCGCCGGGATGGCATAGCAGCCAAAATCCCATTCAACCAGATTTTGTTGGATTTTGAGACATAGCTAAAGAATAAAGATTATTCAGGTTCCCTCAGGTGGCGAAAGAGGAAAAACTACTTTTGATGAAATTTGAAAAGCAAACATATTCAGATTGCGGCGGGATGGCACAGCAGCCAAAATACTACTTGGTTTAGGGATGTGAGCTTTCTCTGAAAAATTAGCCCAATGTACTAATTGATACTAATATTTCTACCTTTCTAGCTGAATGGGATTTCTCGCAATTGGTAGTAAAATTCCATTCAGAAGGGTAGAATTTAGAGTTAAAGCTCAAGTTAGATTTATTCCGGTTCCCTCAGGCTGCCAAAGAGGAAAAATCACTTCATTTCAAGATCTAAGCTTTCTGGGAACAGTTAAGAAATGGAAAATATTCCAATTGGTGTTTAAAATCCCATTCAACCTGAAATCTCGAATTTTGAGACAGGGATGAAATTTGAAATGCAAACATATTCAGATTGCTTCGGGATGGCATAGCAGTCAAAATACTACTTGGCTTACGGATCTGAGCATTCTCTGAGAAATTAGCCCAACGTACATCTCGCAATTGATACTAGAATCCCGTTCAGCTAGAAAGGTAGAATAGCTAAAATGTGAAAAAAGGACTTCCCTATCCCGTGATAAGGGGCAGACGAGAGATTACTTGTTTTCTCCAACGCAACCCAAGGCATCTCTCGAAATTAATGGTTGAAAATCGCACTCCGCCAGAAAAATCAAATGTTGAGACAGAGCTCAAATAGAAAAAGGAGATATATAGGTTGCATAGGGCACTAAAAGTCGAATCACCATTTCCTTTCCGGATAGCTTTCTAGGCGTGTTACCCAAAGAATATATCGCAATTGCTGATGAAAATCCCATTCAGCCAGATTTTGTTGGATTTTGAGAAAATAATAGCTAAATAATATTCAGGTTCCCTCAGGTGGCCAAAGAGGAAAAACCACTTCCTTTCCAGATCTGAGATTTCTGTGAACAGTTAAGAAGTGGAAAACATTCCAATTGGTGTTTAAAATCCGATTCAACCAGAAATCTCGAATTTTGAGACAGGGATGAAATTTGAAAAGCAAACATATTCAGATTGCTTCGGGATGGCATAGCAGTCAAAATACTACTTGGCTTACGGATCTGAGCATTCTCTGAGAAATTAGCCCAACGTACATCTCGCAATTGATACTAGAATCCTGTTCAGCTAGAAAGGTAGAATAGCTAAAATGTGAAAAAACGACTTCCATATCCCGTGATAAGGGGCAGACGAGAGATTACTTGTTTTCTCCATCGCAACCCAAGGCATATCTCGAAATTAATGGTTGAAAATCGCACTCCGCCAGAAAAGTCAAATGTTGAGACAGAGCTCAAATAGAAAAAGGAGATATATAGGTTGCATAGGGCACTAAAAGTTGAATCACCATTTCCTTTCCAGATAGCTTTCTAGGAGTATTACCCAAAGAATATATCGCAATTGCTGATGAAAATACAATTCAGCCAGATTTTGTTGGATTTTGAGACAAATAATAGCTAAATAATAAAGATTATTCAGGTTCTCTTAGGCTGCCAACGAGGAAAAACCACTTCCTTTCCAGATCTGAGATTTCTGTGAATAGTTAACAAGTGGAAAATATTCCAATTGGTGTTTAACATCCCATTCAACCAGTAATATCGAATTTTGAGACAGGGATGAAATTTGAAAAGCAAACATATTCAGATTGCTCCGGGATGGCATAGCAGCCAAAATACTACTTGGTTTAGGGATGTGAGCTTTCTCTGAGAAATTAGCCCAACGTACTAATTGATACTAATAATTCTACTTTTCTAGCTGAATGGGATTTCTCGCAATTGGTAGTAAAATCCCATTCAGAAGGGTAGAATTTAGAGTCAAAGCTCAAGTTAGATTTATTCCAGTTCCCTCAGGCTGCCAAAGAGGAAAAATCACTTCCTTTCCAGATCTAAGCTTTCTGTGAACAGTTAACAAATGGAAAACATTCCAATTGGTGTATAAAATCCGATTCAACCAGAAATCTCGAGTTTTGAGACAGGGATGAAATTTGAAAAGCAAACATATTCAGATTGCGCCGGGATGGCACAGCAGCCAAAATACTACTTGGTTTAGGGATGTGAGCTTTCTCTGAGAAATTAGCCCAACGTACTAATTGATACTAATAATTCTACCTTTCTAGCTGAATGGGATTTCTCGCATTTGGTAGTAAAGTCCCATTCAGAAGGGTAGAATTTAGAGTTAAAGCTCAAGTTAGATTTATTCCGGTTCCCTCAGGCTGCCAAAGAGGAAAAATCACTTCCTTTCCAGATCTAACCTTTCTGTGAACAGTTAACAAATGGAAAACATTCCAATTGGTGTTTAAAATCCCATTCAACCAGAAATCTCGAATTTTGAGACAGGGATGAAATTTGAAAAGGAAACATATAGAGATTGCGCCGGGATGGCATAGCAGCCAAAATACTACTTGGTTTAAGGATGTGAGCTTTCTCTGAGAAATTAGCCCAACGTACATCTCGCAATTGATACTAATAATTCTACCTTTCTAGCTGAATGGGATTTCTCGCATTTGGTAGTAAAATCCCATTCAGAAGGGTAGAATTTAGAGTCAAAGCTCAAGTTAGATTTATTCCGGTTCCCTCAGGCTGCCAAAGAGGAAAAATCACTTCCTTTCCAGATATAAGCTTTCTGTGAACAGTTAACAAATGGAAAACATTCCAATTGGTGTATAAAATCCGATTCAACCAGAAATCTCGAGTTTTGAGACAGGGATGAAATTTGAAAAGCAAACATATTCAGATTGCGCCGGGATGGCACAGCAGCCAAAATACTACTTGGTTTAGGGATGTGAGCGTTCTCTGAGAAATTAGCCCAATGTACTAATTGATACTAATATTTCTACCTTTCTAGCTGAATGGGATTTCTCGCAATTGGTAGTAAAATCCCATTCAGAAGGGTAGAATTTAGAGTTAAAGCTCAAGTTAGATTTATTCCGGTTCCCTCAGGCTAATTTCTCTGAGAAATTAGCCCTTACGTACATCTCACAATTAATACTAAAGGAATATCTCAAAAGTGGTAGTAAAATCCCATTCAGAAGGGTAGAATTTAGAGTCAAAGCTCAAGTTAGATTTATTCCGGTTCCCTCAGGCTGCCAAAGAGGAAAAATCACTTCCTTTCCAGATCTAAGCTTTCTGTGAACAGTTAACAAGTGGAAAACATTCCAATTGGTGTTTAAAATCCCATTCAACCAGAAATCTCGAATTTTGAGACAGGGATGAAATTTGAAAAGCAAACATATTCAGATTGTGCCGGGATGGCATAGCAGCCAAAATCCCATCCAGCCAGATTTTGTTGGATTTTGAGACAAATAATAGCTAAATAATAAAGATTATTCAGGTTCCCTCAGGCTGTCAAAGAGGAAAAACCACTTCCTTTCCAGATCTGAGATTTCTGTGAATAGTTAACAAATGGAAAACATTCCAATTGGTGTATAAAATCCGATTCAACCAGAAATCTCGAATTTTGAGACAGGGATGAAATTTGAAAAGCAAACATATTCAGATTGTGCCGGGATGGCATAGCAGCCAAAATCCCATTCAGACAGCGTTTGTTGGATTTTGAGACAAATAATAGCTAAATAATAAAGTTTATTCAGGTTCCCTCAGTTTTTCAAAGAGGAAAAACCACTTCCTTTCCAGATCTGAGATTTCTGTGAATAGTTAACAAGTGGAAAACATTCCAATTGGTGTTTAAAATCCCATTCAACCAGAAATCTCGAATTTTGAGACAGGGATGAAATTTGAAAAGGAAACATATTGAGATTGCTCCGGGATGGCATAGCAGCCAAAATACTACTTAGTTTAGGGATGTGAGCTTTCTCTGAGAAATTAGCCCAACGTACTAATTGATACTAACAATTCTACCTTTCTAGCTGAATGGGATTTCTCACAATTGGTAGTAAAATCCCATTCAGAAAGGTAGAATATAGAGTCAAAGCTCAAGTTAGATTTATTCCGGTTCCCTCAGGCTGCCAAAGAGGAAAAATCACTTCCTTTCCAGATCTAAGCTTTCTGTGAACAGTTAACAAATGGAAAACATTCCAATTGGTGTTTAAAATCCCATTCAACCAGAAATCTCGAATTTTGAGACAGGGATGAAATTTGAAAAGAAAACATATTGAGATTGCGCTGGGATGGCATAGCAGCCAAAATACTACTTGGTTTAGGGATGTGAGCTTTCTCTGAGAAATTAGCCCAACGTACTAATTGATACTAATAATTCTACCTTTCTAGCTGAATGGGATTTCTCGCACTTGGTAGTAAAATCCCATTCAGAAGGGTAGAATATAGAGTCAAAGCTCAAGTTAGATTTATTCCGGTTCCCTCAGGCTGTCAAAGAGGAAAAATCACTTCCTTTCCAGATCTAAGCTTTCTGTGAACAGTTAACAAATGGAAAACATTCCAATTGGTGTATAAAATCCGATTCAACCAGAAATCTCGAGTTTTGAGACAGGGATGAAATTTGAAAAGCAAACATATTCAGATTGCGCCGGGATGGCACAGCAGCCAAAATACTACTTGGTTTAGGGATGTGAGCTTTCTCTGAGAAATTAGCCCACCGTACTAATTGATACTAACAATTCTACCTTTCTAGCTGAATGGGATTTCTCACAATTGGTAGTAAAATCCCATTCAGAAAGGTAGAATATAGAGTCAAAGCTCAAGTTAGATTTATTCCTGTTCCCTCAGGCTGCCAAAGAGGAAAAATCACTTCCTTTCCAGATCTAAGCTTTCTGTGAACAGTTAACAAATGGAAAACATTCCAATTGGTGTATAAAATCCGAATCAACCAGAAATCTCGAGTTTTAAGACAGGGATGAAATTTGAAAAGCAAACATATTCAGATTGCTCCGGGATGGCATAGCAGCCAAATTACTACTTGGTTTAGGAATGTGAGCTTTCTCTGAGAAATTACCCCAACGTACATCTCGCAATTGATACTAATAATTCTACCTTTCTAGCTGAATGGGATTTCTCGCAATTGGTAGTAAAATCCCATTCAGAAGGGTAGAATTTAGAGTCAAAGCTCAAGTTAGATTTATTCCGGTTCCCTCAGGCTGCCAAAGAGGAAAAATCACTTCCTTTCCAGATCTAAGCTTTCTGTGAACAGTTAACAAATGGAAAACATTCCAATTGGTGTTTAAAATCCCATTCAACCAGAAATCTCGAATTTTGAGACAGGGATGAAATTTGAAAAGGAAACATATAGAGATTGCTCCGGGATGGCATAGCAGCCAAAATACTACTTGGTTTAGGGATGTGAGCTTTCTCTGAGAAATTAGCCCAACGTACTAATTGATACTAATAATTCTACCTTTCTAGCTGAATGGGATTTCTCGCATTGGTAGTAAAATCCCATTCAGAAAGGTAGAATTTAGAGTCAAAGCTCAAGTTAGATTTATTCCGGTTCCCTCAGGCTGCCAAAGAGGAAAAATCACTTCCTTTCCAGATATAAGCTTTCTGTGAACAGTTAACAAATGGAAAACATTCCAATTGGTGTATAAAAGCCGATTCAACCAGAAATCTCGAGTTTTGAGACAGGGATGAAATTTGAAAAGCAAACATATTCAGATTGCGCCGGGATGGCACAGCAGCCAAAATACTACTTGGTTTAGGGATGTGAGCGTTCTCTGAGAAATTAGCCCAATGTACTAATTGATACTAATATTTCTACCTTTCTAGCTGAATGGGATTTCTCGCAATTGGTAGTAAAATCCCATTCAGAAGGGTAGAATTTAGAGTTAAAGCTCAAGTTAGATTTATTCCGGTTCCCTCAGGCTAATTTCTCTGAGAAATTAGCCCTTACGTACATCTCGCAATTAATACTAAAGGAATATCTCAAAAGTGGTAGTAAAATCCCATTCAGAAGGGTAGAATTTAGAGTCAAAGCTCAAGTTAGATTTATTCCGGTTCCCTCAGGCTGCCAAAGAGGAAAAATCACTTCCTTTCCAGATCTAAGCTTTCTGTGAACAGTTAACAAGTGGAAAACATTCCAATTGGTGTTTAAAATCCCATTCAACCAGAAATCTCGAATTTTGAGACAGGGATGAAATTTGAAAAGCAAACATATTCAGATTGTGCCGGGATGGCATAGCAGCCAAAATCCCATCCAGCCAGATTTTGTTGGATTTTGAGACAAATAATAGCTAAAAAATAAGATTATTCAGGTTCCCTCAGGCTGTCAAAGAGGAAAAACCACTTCCTTTCCAGATCTGAGATTTCTGTGAATAGTTAACAAATGGAAAACATTCCAATTGGTGTATAAAATCCGATTCAACCAGAAATCTCGAATTTTGAGACAGGGATGAAATTTGAAAAGCAAACATATTCAGATTGCGCCGGGATGGCAAAGCAGCCAAAATACTACTTGGTTTAGGGATGTGAGCTTTCTCTGAGAAATTAGCCCAACGTACTAATTGATACTAATAATTCTACCTTTCTAGTTGAATGGGATTTCTCGCATTTGATAGTAAAATCCCATTCAGAAGGGTAGAATTTAGAGTTAAAGCTCAAGTTAGATTTATTCCGGTTCCTTCAGGCTGCCAAAGAGGAAAAATCACTTCCTTTCCAGATCTAACCTTTCTGTGAACAGTTAACAAATGGAAAACATTCC
>JALGBA010003651.1:0-15995 GCA_023970755.1 Azemiops feae
TTTATTCCGGTTCCCTCAGGCTGCCAAAGAGGAAAAATCACTTCCTTTCCAGATCTGAGATTTCTGTGAATAGTTAACAAGTGGAAAACATTCCAATTGGTGTTTAAAATCCCATTCAACAAGAAATCTCGAATTTTGAGACAGGGATGAAATTTGAAAAGGAAACATATTGAGATTGCTCCGGGATGGCATAGCAGCCAAAATACTACTTGGTTTAGGGATGTGAGCTTTCTCTGAGATATTAGCCCAACGTACTAATTGATACTAACAATTCTACCTTTCTAGCTGAATGGGATTTCTCACTATTGGTAGTAAAATCCCATTCAGAAAGGTAGAATATAGAGTCAAAGCTCAAGTTAGATTTATTCCGGTTCCCTCAGGCTGCCAAAGAGGAAAAATCACTTCCTTTCCAGATCTAAGCTTTCTGTGAACAGTTAACAAATGGAAAACATTCCAATTGGTGTTTAAAATCCCATTCAACCAGAAATCTCGAATTTTGAGACAGGGATGAAATTTGAAAAGAAAACATATTGAGATTGCGCCGGGATGGCATAGCAGCCAAAATACTATTTGGTTTAAGGATGTGAGCTTTCTCTGAGAAATTAGCCCAACGTACATCTCGCAATTGATACTAATAATTCTACCTTTCTAGCTGAATGGGATTTCTCGCATTTGGTAGTAAAGTCCCATTCAGAAGGGTAGAATTTAGAGTCAAAGTTCAAGTTAGATTTATTTTGGTTCCCTCAGGCTGCCAAAGAAGAAAAATCACTTCCTTTCCAGATATAAGCTTTCTGTGAACAGTTAACAAATGGAAAACATTCCAATTGGTGTTTAAAATCCGATTCAACCATAAATCTCGAATTTTGAGACAGGGATGAAATTTGAAAAGCAAACATATTCAGATTGTGCCGGGATGGCATAGCAGCCAAAATCCCATCCAGCCAGATTTTGTTGGATTTTGAGACAAATAATAGCTAAATAATAAAGATTATTCAGGTTCCCTCAGGCTGTCAAAGAGGAAAAACCACTTCCTTTCCAGATCTGAGATTTCTGTGAATAGTTAACAAATGGAAAACATTCCAATTGGTGTATAAAATCCGATTCAACCAGAAATCTCGAATTTTGAGACAGGGATGAAATTTGAAAAGGAAACATATTGAGATTGCTCCGGGATGGCATAGCAGCCAAAATACTACTTAGTTTAGGGATGTGAGCTTTCTCTGAGAAATTAGCCCACCGTACTAATTGATACTAACAATTCTACCTTTCTAGCTGAATGGGATTTCTCACAATTGGTAGTAAAATCCCATTCAGAAAGGTAGAATATAGAGTCAAAGCTCAAGTTAGATTTATTCCGGTTCCCTCAGGCTGCCAAAGAGGAAAAATCACTTCCTTTCCAGATCTAAGCTTTCTGTGAACAGTTAACAAATGGAAAACATTCCAATTGGTGTTTAAAATCCCATTCAACCAGAAATCTCGAATTTTGAGACAGGGATGAAATTTGAAAAGAAAACATATTGAGATTGCGCTGGGATGGCATAGCAGCCAAAATACTACTTGGTTTAGGGATGTGAGCTTTCTCTGAGAAATTAGCCCAACGTACTAATTGATACTAATAATTCTACCTTTCTAGCTGAATGGGATTTCTCGCACTTGGTAGTAAAATCCCATTCAGAAGGGTAGAATATAGAGTCAAAGCTCAAGTTAGATTTATTCCGGTTCCCTCAGGCTGTCAAAGAGGAAAAACCACTTCCTTTCCAGATCTGAGATTTCTGTGAATAGTTAACAAATGGAAAACATTCCAATTGGTGTATAAAATCCGATTCAACCAGAAATCTCGAATTTTGAGACAGGGATGAAATTTGAAAAGCAAACATATTCAGATTGCGCCGGGATGGCACAGCAGCCAAAATACTACTTGGTTTAGGGATGTGAGCTTTCTCTGAGAAATTAGCCCAACGTACTAATTGATACTAATAATTCTACCTTTCTAGCTGAATGGGATTTCTTGCAATTGGTAGTAAAATCCCATTCAGAAGGGTAGAATTTAGAGTCAAAGCTCAAGTTAGATTTATTCCAATTCCCTCAGGCTGCCAAAGAGGAAAAATCACTTCCTTTCCAGATCTAAGCTTTCTGTGAACAGTTAACAAATGGAAAACATTCCAATTGGTGTATAAAATCCGATTCAACCAGAAATCTCGAGTTTTGAAACAGGGATGAAATTTGAAAAGCAAACATATTCAGATTGCGCCGGGATGGCACAGCAGCCAAAATACTACTTGGTTTAGGGATGTGAGCTTTATCTGAGAAATTAGCCCAACGTACTAATTGATACTAATAATTCTACCTTTCTAGCTGAATGGGATTTCTCGCATTTGGTAGTAAAGTCCCATTAAGAAGGGTAGAATTTAGAGTTAAAGCTCAAGTTAGATTTATTCCGGTTCCCTCAGGCTGCCAAAGAGGAAAAATCACTTCCTTTCCAGATCTAACCTTTCTGTGAACAGTTAACAAATGGAAAACATTCCAATTGGTGTTTAAAATCCCATTCAACCAGAAATCTCGAATTTTGAGACAGGGATGAAATTTGAAAAGGAAACATATAGAGATTGCGCCGGGATGGCATAGCAGCCAAAATACTACTTGGTTTAAGGATGTGAGCTTTCTCTGAGAAATTAGCCCAACGTACATCTCGCAATTGATACTAATAATTCTACCTTCCTAGCTGAATGGGATTTCTCGCATTTGGTAGTAAAATCCCATTCAGAAGGGTAGAATTTAGAGTCAAAGCTCAAGTTAGATTTATTCCGGTTCCCTCAGGCTGCCAAAGAGGAAAAATCACTTCCTTTCCAGATATAAGCTTTCTGTGAACAGTTAACAAATGGAAAACATTCCAATTGGTGTATAAAATCCGATTCAACCAGAAATCTCGAGTTTTGAGACAGGGATGAAATTTGAAAAGCAAACATATTCAGATTGCGCCGGGATGGCACAGCAGTCAAAATACTACTTGGTTTAGGGATGTGAGCGTTCTCTGAGAAATTAGCCCAATGTACTAATTGATACTAATATTTCTACCTTTCTAGCTGAATGGGATTTCTCGCAATTGGTAGTAAAATCCCATTCAGAAGGGTAGAATTTAGAGTTAAAGCTCAAGTTAGATTTATTCCGGTTCCCTCAGGCTAATTTCTCTGAGAAATTAGCCCTTACGTACATCTCACAATTAATACTAAAGGAATATCTCAAAAGTGGTAGTAAAATCCCATTCAGAAGGGTAGAATTTAGAGTCAAAGCTCAAGTTAGATTTATTCCGGTTCCCTCAGGCTGCCAAAGAGGAAAAATCACTTCCTTTCCAGATCTAAGCTTTCTGTGAACAGTTAACAAGTGGAAAACATTCCAATTGGTGTTTAAAATCCCATTCAACCAGAAATCTCGAATTTTGAGACAGGGATGAAATTTGAAAAGCAAACATATTCAGATTGTGCCGGGATGGCATAGCAGCCAAAATCCCATTCAGACAGCGTTTGTTGGATTTTGAGACAAATAATAGCTAAATAATAAAGTTTATTCAGGTTCCCTCAGTTTTTCAAAGAGGAAAAACCACTTCCTTTCCAGATCTGAGATTTCTGTGAATAGTTAACAAGTGGAAAACATTCCAATTGGTGTTTAAAATCCCATTCAACCAGAAATCTCGAATTTTGAGACAGGGATGAAATTTGAAAAGAAAACATATTGAGATTGCGCCGGGATGGCATAGCAGCCAAAATACTACTTGGTTTAAGGATGTGAGCTTTCTCTGAGAAATTAGCCCAACGTACTAATTGATACTAACAATTCTACCTTTCTAGCTGAATGGGATTTCTCACTATTGGTAGTAAAATCCCATTCAGAAAGGTAGAATATAGAGTCAAAGCTCAAGTTAGATTTATTCCGGTTCCCTCAGGCTGCCAAAGAGGAAAAATCACTTCCTTTCCAGATCTAAGCTTTCTGTGAACAGTTAACAAATGGAAAACATTCCAATTGGTGTTTAAAATCCCATTCAACCAGAAATCTCGAATTTTGAGACAGGGATGAAATTTGAAAAGAAAACATATTGAGATTGCGCCGGGATGGCATAGCAGCCAAAATACTACTTGGTTTAAGGATGTGAGCTTTCTCTGAGAAATTAGCCCAACGTACATCTCGCAATTGATACTAATAATTCTACCTTTCTAGCTGAATGGGATTTCTCGCATTTGGTAGTAAAGTCCCATTCAGAAGGGTAGAATTTAGAGTCAAAGTTCAAGTTAGATTTATTCTGGTTCCCTCAGGCTGCCAAAGAAGAAAAATCACTTCCTTTCCAGATATAAGCTTTCTGTGAACAGTTAACAAATGGAAAACATTCCAATTGGTGTTTAAACTCCGATTCAACCATAAATCTCGAATTTTGAGACAGGGATGAAATTTGAAAAGCAAACATATTCAGATTGTGCCGGGATGGCATAGCAGCCAAAATCCCATTCAGACAGCGTTTGTTGGATTTTGAGACAAATAATAGCTAAATAATAAAGTTTATTCAGGTTCCCTCAGTTTTTCAAAGAGGAAAAACCACTTCCTTTCCAGATCTGAGATTTCTGTGAATAGTTAACAAGTGGAAAACATTCCAATTGGTGTTTAAAATCCCATTCAACCAGAAATCTCTAATTTTGAGACAGGGATGAAATTTGAAAAGGAAACATATAGAGATTGCGCCGGGATGGCATAGCAGCCAAAATACTACTTGGTTTAAGGATGTGAGCTTTCTCTGAGAAATTAGCCCAACGTACTAATTGATACTAACAATTCTACCTTTGTAGCTGAATGGGACTTCTCACAATTGGTAGTAAAATCCCATTCAGAAAGGTAGAATATAGAGTCAAAGCTCAAGTTAGATTTATTCCGGTTCCCTCAGGCTGCCAAAGAGGAAAAATCACTTCCTTTCCAGATCTAAGCTTTCTGTGAACAGTTAACAAATGGAAAACATTCCAATTGGTGTATAAAATCCGATTCAACCAGAAATCTCGAGTTTTGAGACAGGGATGAAATTTGAAAAGCAAACATATTCAGATTGCGCCGGGATGGCACAGCAGCCAAAATACTACTTGGTTTAGGGATGTGAGCTTTCTCTGAGAAATTAGCCCAACGTACATCTCGCAATTGATACTAATAATTCTACCTTTCTAGCTGAATGGGATTTCTCGCATTTGGTAGTAAAATCCCATTCAGAAGGGTAGAATTTAGAGTTAAAGCTCAAGTTAGATTTATTCCGGTTCCTTCAGGCTGCCAAAGAGGAAAAATCACTTCCTTTCCAGATCTAACCTTTCTGTGAACAGTTAACAAATGGAAAACATTCCAATTGGTGTTTAAAATCCCATTCAACCAGAAATCTCGAATTTTGAGACAGGGATGAAATTTGAAAAGGAAACATATAGAGATTGCGCCGGGAAGGCATAGCAGCCAAAATACTACTTGGTTTAAGGATGTGAGCTTTCTCTGAGAAATTAGCCCAACGTACATCTCGCAATTGATACTAATAATTCTACCTTTCTAGCTGAATGGGATTTCTCGCAATTGGTAGTAAAATCCCATTCAGAAGGGTAGAATTTAGCGTCAAAGCTCAAGTTAGATTTATTCCGGTTCCCTCAGGCTGCCAAAGAGGAAAAATCACTTCCTTTCCAGATCTAAGCTTTCTGTGAACAGTTAACAAATGGAAAACATTCCAATTGGTGTATAAAATCCGATTCAACCAGAAATCTCGAGTTTTGAGACAGGGATGAAATTTGAAAAGCAAACATATTCAGATTGCGCCGGGATGGCACAGCAGTCAAAATACTACTTGGTTTAGGGATGTGAGCGTTCTCTGAGAAATTAGCCCAATGTACTAATTGATACTAATATTTCTACCTTTCTAGCTGAATGGGATTTCTCGCAATTGGTAGTAAAATCCCATTCAGAAGGGTAGAATTTAGAGTTAAAGCTCAAGTTAGATTTATTCCGGTTCCCTCAGGCTAATTTCTCTGAGAAATTAGCCCTTACGTACATCTCGCAATTAATACTAAAGGAATATCAAAAAAGTGGTAGTAAAATCCCATTCAGAAGGGTAGAATTTAGAGTCAAAGCTCAAGTTAGATTTATTCCGGTTCCCTCAGGCTGCCAAAGAGGAAAAATCACTTCCTTTCCAGATATAAGCTTTCTGTGAACAGTTAACAAATGGAAAACATTCCAATTGGTGTATAAAATCCTATTCAACCAGAAATCTCGAGTTTTGAGACAGGGATGAAATTTGAAAAGCAAACATATTCAGATTGCGCCGGGATGG
Organism: Azemiops feae; assembly: GCA_023970755.1. Taxonomy (NCBI): domain Eukaryota; kingdom Metazoa; phylum Chordata; class Lepidosauria; order Squamata; family Viperidae; genus Azemiops; species Azemiops feae. The sequence continues at coordinate 6,335 of JALGBA010003651.1, forward strand.
CATAGCAGCCAAAATCCCATCCAGCCAGATTTTGTTGGATTTTGAGACAAATAATAACTAAATAATAAAGATTATTCAGGTTCCCTCAGGCTGTCAAAGAGGAAAAACCACTTCCTTTCCAGATCTGAGATTTCTGTGAATAGTTAACAAATGGAAAACATTCCAATTGGTGTATAAAATCCGATTCAACCAGAAATCTCGAATTTTGAGACAGGGATGAAATTTGAAAAGCAAACATATTCAGATTGCGCCGGGATGGCACAGCAGCCAAAATACTACTTGGTTTAGGGATGTGAGCTTTCTCTGAGAAATTAGCCCAACGTACTAATTGATACTAATAATTCTACCTTTCTAGCTGAATGGGATTTCTCGCATTTGATAGTAAAATCCCATTCAGAAGGGTAGAATTTAGAGTTAAAGCTCAAGTTAGATTTATTCCGGTTCCTTCAGGCTGCCAAAGAGGAAAAATCACTTCCTTTCCAGATCTAACCTTTCTGTGAACAGTTAACAAATGGAAAACATTCCAATTGGTGTTTAAAATCCCATTCAACCAGAAATCTCGAATTTTGAGACAGGGATGAAATTTGAAAAGGAAACATATAGAGATTGCGCCGGGATGGCATAGCAGCCAAAATACTACTTGGTTTAAGGATGTGAGCTTTCTCTGAGAAATTAGCCCAACGTACATCTCGCAATTGATACTAATAATTCTACCTTTCTAGCTGAATGGGATTTCTCGCAATTGGTAGTAAAATCCCATTCAGAAGGGTAGAATTTAGAGTCAAAGCTCAAGTTAGATTTATTCCAGTTCCCTCAGGCTGCCAAAGAGGAAAAATCACTTCCTTTCCAGATCTAAGCTTTCTGTGAACAGTTAACAAATGGAAAACATTCCAATTGGTGTATAAAATCCGATTCAACCAGAAATCTCGAGTTTTGAGACAGGGATGAAATTTGAAAAGCAAACATATTCAGATTGCGCCGGGATGGCACAGCAGCCAAAATACTACTTGGTTTAGGGATGTGAGCTTTCTCTGAAAAATTAGCCCAACGTACTAATTGATACTAATAATTCTACCTTTCTAGCTGAATGGGATTTCTCGCATTTGGTAGTAAAATCCCATTCAGAAGGGTAGAATTTAGAGTTAAAGCTCAAGTTAGATTTATTCCGGTTACCTCAGGCTGCCAAAGAGGAAAAATCACTTCCTTTCCAGATCTAACCTTTCTGTGAACAGTTAACAAATGGAAAACATTCCAATTGGTGTTTAAAATCCCATTCAACCAGAAATCTCGAATTTTGAGACAGGGATGAAATTTGAAAAGCAAACATATTGAGATTGCGCCGGGATGGCATAGCTGCCAAAATACTACTTGGTTTAAGGATGTGAGCTTTCTCTGAGAAATTAGCCCAACGTACATCTCGCAATTGATACTAATAATTCTACCTTTCTAGCTGAATGGGATTTCTCGCAAATTGGTAGTAAAATCCCATTCAGAAGGGTAGAATTTAGAGTCAAAGTTCAAGTTAGATTTATTCTGGTTCCCTCAGGCTGCCAAAGAAGAAAAATCACTTCCTTTCCAGATATAAGCTTTCTGTGAACAGTTAACAAATGGAAAACATTCCAATTGGTGTTTAAAATCCGATTCAACCATAAATCTCGAATTTTGAGACAGGGATGAAATTTGAAAAGCAAACATATTCAGATTGTGCCGGGATGGCATAGCAGCCAAAATCCCATTCAGACAGCGTTTGTTCGATTTTGAGACAAATAATAGCTAAATAATAAAGTTTATTCAGGTTCCCTCAGTTTTTCAAAGAGGAAAAACCACTTCCTTTCCAGATCTGAGATTTCTGTGAATAGTTAACAAGTGGAAAACATTCCAATTGGTGTTTAAAATCCCATTCAACCAGAAATCTCGAATTTTGAGACAGGGATGAAATTTGAAAAGGAAACATATTGAGATTGCTCCGGGATGGCATAGCAGCCAAAATACTACTTGGTTTAGGGATGTGAGCTTTCTCTGAGAAATTAGCCCACCGTACTAATTGATACTAACAATTCTACCTTTCTAGCTGAATGGGATTTCTCACAATTGGTAGTAAAATCCCATTCAGAAAGGTAGAATATAGAGTCAAAGCTCAAGTTAGATTTATTTGGGTTCCCTCAGGCTGCCAAAGAGGAAAAATCACTTCCTTTCCAGATCTAAGCTTTCTGTGAACAGTTAACAAATGGAAAACATTCCAATTAGTGTTTAAAATCTGATTCAACCAGAAATCTCGAATTTTGAGACAGGGATGAAATTTGAAAAGCAAACATATTCAGATTGCGCCGGGATGGCATAGCAGCCAAAATACTACTTGGTTTAGGGATGTGAGCTTTCTCTGAGAAATTAGCCCAACATACTAATTGATACTAATAATTCTACCTTTCTAGCTGAATGGGATTTATCACAATTGGTAGTAAAATCCCATTCAGAAAGGTAGAATATAGAGTCAAAGCTCAAGTTAGATTTATTCGGGTTCCCTCAGGCTGCCAAAGAGGAAAAATCACTTCCTTTCCAGATCTAAGCTTTCTGTGAACAGTTAACAAATGGAAAACATTCCAATTGGTGTTTAAAATCTGATTCAACCAGAAGTCTCGAATTTTGAGACCGGGATGAAATTTGAAAAGCAAACATATTCAGATTGCGCTGGGATGGCACAGCAGCCAAAATACTACTTGGTTTAGGGATGTGAGCTTTCTCTGAGAATTTAGCCCAACGTACATCTCGCAATTAATACTAAAGGAATATCTCGAAAGTGGTAGTAAAATCCCATTCAGAAGGGTAGAATTTAGAGTCAAAGCTCAAGTTAGATTTATTCCGGTTCCCTCAGGCTGCCAAAGAGGAAAAATCACTTCCTTTCCAGATCTAAGCTTTCTGTGAACAGTTAACAAATGGAAAACATTCCAATTGGTGTATAAAATCCGATTCAACCAGAAATCTCGAGTTTTGAGACAGGGATGAAATTTGAAAAGCAAACATATTCAGATTGCGCCGGGATGGCACAGCAGCCAAAATACTACTTGGTTTAGGGATGTGAGCGTTCTCTGAGAAATTAGCCCAATGTACTAATTGATACTAATATTTCTACCTTTCTAGCTGAATGGGATTTCTCGCAATTGGTAGTAAAATCCCATTCAGAAGGGTAGAATTTAGAGTTAAGGCTCAAGTTAGATTTACTCCGGTTCCCTCAGGCTAATTTCTCTGAGAAATTAGCCCTTACGTACATCTCGCAATTAATACTAAAGGAATATCACAAAAGTGGTAGTAAAATCCCATTCAGAAGGGTAGAATTTAGAGTCAAAGCTCAAGTTAGATTTATTCCGGTTCCCTCAGGCTGCCAAAGAGGAAAAATCACTTCCTTTCCAGATCTAAGCTTTCTGTGAACAGTTAACAAGTGGAAAACATTCCAATTGGTGTTTAAAATCCCATTCAACCAGAAATCTCGAATTTTGAGACAGGGATGAAATTTGAAAAGCAAACATATTCAGATTGTGCCGGGATGGCATAGCAGCCAAAATCCCATCCAGCCAGATTTTGTTGGATTTTGAGACAAATAATAGCTAAATAATAAAGATTATTCAGGTTCCCTCAGGCTGTCAAAGAGGAAAAACCACTTCCTTTCCAGATCTGAGATTTCTGTGAATAGTTAACAAGTGGAAAACATTCCAATTGGTGTTTAAAATCCCATTCAACCAGAAATCTCTAATTTTGAGACAGGGATGAAATTTGAAAAGGAAACATATAGAGATTGCGCCGGGATGGCATAGCAGCCAAAATACTACTTGGTTTAAGGATGTGAGCTTTCTCTGAGAAATTAGCCCAACGTACATCTCGCAATTGATACTAATAATTCTACCTTTCTAGCTGAATGGGATTTCTCGCAATTGGTAGTAAAATCCCATTCAGAAGGGTAGAATTTAGAGTCAAAGCTCAAGTTAGATTTATTCCAGTTCCCTCAGGCTGCCAAAGAGGAAAAATCACTTCCTTTCCAGATCTAAGCTTTCTGTGAACAGTTAACAAATGGAAAACATTCCAATTGGTGTATAAAATCCGATTCAACCAGAAATCTCGAGTTTTGAGACAGGGATGAAATTTGAAAAGCAAACATATTCAGATTGCGCCGGGATGGCACAGCAGCCAAAATACTACTTGGTTTAGGGACGTGAGCTTTCTCTGAGAAATTAGCCCAACGTACTAATTGATACTAATAATTCTACCTTTCTAGCTGAATGGGATTTCTCGCATTTGGTAGTAAAATCCCATTCAGAAGGGTAGAATTTAGAGTTAAAGCTCAAGTTAGATTTATTCCGGTTCCCTCAGGCTGCCAAAGAGGAAAAATCACTTCCTTTCCAGATCTGAGATTTCTGTGAATAGTTAACCAGTGGAAAACATTCCAATTGGTGTTTAAAATCCCATTCAACCAGAAATCACGGGTTTTTGAGGACCCAGGGATGAAATTTGGAACAAGCAAACATATTCAGATTGCGCCGGGATGGCACAGAGCCAAAAATATCTTGGTTTCCGGATGTGAGCGTTTCTCTGAGAAATTAGCCAATGTACTAATGATACTTAATATTTCACATTTCTAGCTGAATGGGATTTCTCGCAATTGGTAGTAAAATCCCATTCAGAAGGGTAGAATTTAGAGTTAAAGCTCAAGTTAGATTTATTCCGGTTCCCTCAGGCTAATTTCTCTGAGAAATTAGCCCTTACGTACATCTCGCAATTAATACTAAAGGAATATCTCAAAAGTGGTAGTAAAATCCCATTCAGAAGGGTAGAATTTAGAGTCAAAGCTCAAGTTAGATTTATTCCGGTTCCCTCAGGCTGCCAAAGAGGAAAAATCACTTCCTTTCCAGATCTAAGCTTTCTGTGAACAGTTAACAAGTGGAAAACATTCCAATTGGTGTTTAAAATCCCATTCAACCAGAAATCTCGAATTTTGAGACAGGGATGAAATTTGAAAAGCAAAATATTAAGGTGTGCCGGATGGCATAGCAGCCCAAAATCCCATCAGCCAGCAGATTTTGTTGGATTTTTGAGACAAACAATAGCTAAATATAAAGATTATCAGGTCCCTAAGGCTGTCAAAGAGGGGAAAACCACTTCCTTTTCCAGATCTGCGATTCTGTGAATAGTAAACAAATGGAAAAACATCCAATTGGTGTAAAAAATCCGATCAACCAGAAATCTCGAATTTTGAGACAGGGATGAAATTTGAAAAGAAAACATATTGAGATTGCGCCGGGATGGCATAGCAGCCAAAATACTACTTGGTTTAAGGATGTGAGCTTTCTCTGAGACATTAGCCCAACGTACATCTCGCAATTGATACTAATAATTCTACCTTTCTAGCTGAATGGGATTTCTCGCAAATTGGTAGTAAAATCCCATTCAGAAGGGTAGAATTTAGAGTCAAAGTTCAAGTTAGATTTATTCTGGTTCCCTCAGGCTGCCAAAGAAGAAAAATCACTTCCTTTCCAGATATAAGCTTTCTGTGAACAGTTAACAAATGGAAAACATTCCAATTGGTGTTTAAAATCCGATTCAACCATAAATCTCGAATTTTGAGACAGGGATGAAATTTGAAAAGCAAATATATTCAGATTGTGCCGGGATGGCATAGCAGCCAAAATCCCATTCAGACAGCGTTTGTTGGATTTTGAGACAAATAATAGCTAAATAATAAAGTTTATTCAGGTTCCCTCAGTTTTTCAAAGAGGAAAAACCACTTCCTTTCCAGATCTGAGATTTCTGTGAATAGTTAACAAGTGGAAAACATTCCAATTGGTGTTTAAAATCCCATTCAACCAGAAATCTCGAATTTTGAGACAGGGATGAAATTTGAAAAGGAAACATATTGAGATTGCTCCGGGATGGCATAGCAGCCAAAATACTACTTGGTTTAGGGATGTGAGCTTTCTCTGAGAAATTAGCCCACCGTACTAATTGATACTAACAATTCTACCTTTCTAGCTGAATGGGATTTCTCACAATTGGTAGTAAAATCCCATTCAGAAAGGTAGAATATAGAGTCAAAGCTCAAGTTAGATTTATTCCTGTTCCCTCAGGCTGCCAAAGAGGAAAAATCACTTCCTTTCCAGATCTAAGCTTTCTGTGAACAGTTAACAAATGGAAAACATTCCAATTGGTGTATAAAATCCGAATCAACCAGAAATCTCGAGTTTTAAGACAGGGATGAAATTTGAAAAGCAAACATATTCAGATTGCTCCGGGATGGCATAGCAGCCAAATTACTACTTGGTTTAGGAATGTGAGCTTTCTCTGAGAAATTACCCCAACGTACATCTCGCAATTGATACTAATAATTCTACCTTTCTAGCTGAATGGGATTTCTCGCAATTGGTAGTAAAATCCCATTCAGAAGGGTAGAATTTAGAGTCAAAGCTCAAGTTAGATTTATTCCAGTTCCCTCAGGCTGCCAAAGAGGAAAAATCACTTCCTTTCCAGATCTAAGCTTTCTGTGAACAGTTAACAAATGGAAAACATTCCAATTGGTGTTTAAAATCCCATTCAACCAGAAATCTCGAATTTTGAGACAGGGATGAAATTTGAAAAGGAAACATATTGAGATTGCTCCGGGATGGCATAGCAGCCAAAATTCTACTTAGTTTAGGGATGTGAGCTTTCTCTGAGAAATTAGCCCAACGTACTAATTGATACTAACAATTCTACCTTTCTAGCTGAATGGGATTTCTCACAATTGGTAGTAAAATCCCATTCAGAAAGGTAGAATATAGAGTCAAAGCTCAAGTTAGATTTATTCCGGTTCCCTCAGGCTGCCAAAGAGGAAAAATCACTTCCTTTCCAGATATAAGCTTTCTGTGAACAGTTAACAAATGGAAAACATTCCAATTGGTGTATAAAAGCCGATTCAACCAGAAATCTCGAGTTTTGAGACAGGGATGAAATTTGAAAAGCAAACATATTCAGATTGCGCCGGGATGGCACAGCAGCCAAAATACTACTTGGTTTAGGGATGTGAGCGTTCTCTGAGAAATTAGCCCAATGTACTAATTGATACTAATATTTCTACCTTTCTAGCTGAATGGGATTTCTCGCAATTGGTAGTAAAATCCCATTCAGAAGGGTAGAATTTAGAGTTAAAGCTCAAGTTAGATTTATTCCGGTTCCCTCAGGCTAATTTCTCTGAGAAATTAGCCCTTACGTACATCTCGCAATTAATACTAAAGGAAAATCTCAAAAGTGGTAGTAAAATCCCATTCAGAAGGGTAGAATTTCGAGTCAAAGCTCAAGTTAGATTTATTCCGGTTCCCTCAGGCTGCCAAAGAGGAAAAATCACTTCCTTTCCAGATCTAAGCTTTCTGTGAACAGTTAACAAGTGGAAAACATTCCAATTGGTGTTTAAAATCCCATTCAACCAGAAATCTCGAATTTTGAGACAGGGATGAAATTTGAAAAGCAAACATATTCAGATTGTGCCGGGATGGCATAGCAGCCAAAATCCCATCCAGCCAGATTTTGTTGGATTTTGAGACAAATAATAGCTAAAAAATAAGATTATTCAGGTTCCCTCAGGCTGTCAAAGAGGAAAAACCACTTCCTTTCCAGATCTGAGATTTCTGTGAATAGTTAACAAATGGAAAACATTCCAATTGGTGTATAAAATCCGATTCAACCAGAAATCTCGAATTTTGAGACAGGGATGAAATTTGAAAAGCAAACATATTCAGATTGCGCCGGGATGGCAAAGCAGCCAAAATACTACTTGGTTTAGGGATGTGAGCTTTCTCTGAGAAATTAGCCCAACGTACTAATTGATACTAATAATTCTACCTTTCTAGTTGAATGGGATTTCTCGCATTTGATAGTAAAATCCCATTCAGAAGGGTAGAATTTAGAGTTAAAGCTCAAGTTAGATTTATTCCGGTTCCTTCAGGCTGCCAAAGAGGAAAAATCACTTCCTTTCCAGATCTAACCTTTCTGTGAACAGTTAACAAATGGAAAACATTCCAATTGGTGTATAAAATCCGATTCAACCAGAAATCTCGAGTTTTGAGACAGGGATGAAATTTGAAAAGAAAACATATTCAGATTGCGCCGGGATGGCACAGCAGCCAAAATACTACTTGGTTTAGGGATGTGAGCTTTCTCTGAAAAATTAGCCCAATGTACTAATTGATACTAATAATTCTACCTTTCTAGCTGAATGGGATTTCTCGCAATTGGTAGTAAAATCCCATTCAGAAGGGTAGAATTTAGAGTCAAAGCTCAAGTAAGATTTATTCGGGGTCCCTCAGGCTGCCAAAGAACAAAAATCACTTCCTTTCCAGATCTAAGCTTTCTGTGAACAGTTAACAAATGGAAAACATTCCAATTGGTGTATAAAATCCGATTCAACCAGAAATCTCGAGTTTTGAGACAGGGATGAAATTTGAAAAGCAAACATATTCAGATTGCGCCGGGATGGCACAGCAGCCAAAATACTACTTGGTTTAGGGACGTGAGCTTTCTCTGAGAAATTAGCCCAACGTACTAATTGATACTAATAATTCTACCTTTCTAGCTGAATGGGATTTCTCGCATTTGGTAGTAAAATCCCATTCAGAAGGGTAGAATTTAGAGTTAAAGCTCAAGTTAGATTTATTCCGGTTCCCTCAGGCTGCCAAAGAGGAAAAATCACTTCCTTTCCAGATCTAAGCTTTCTGTGAACAGTTAACAAATGGAAAACATTCCAATTGGTGTTTAAAATCCCATTCCACCAGAAATCTCGAATTTTGAGACAGGGATGAAATTTGAAAAGAAAACATATTGAGATTGCGCCGGGATGGCATAGCAGCCAAAATACTACTTGGTTTAAGGATGTGAGCTTTCTCTGAGAAATTAGCCCAACGTACATCTCGCAATTGATACTAATAATTCTACCTTTCTAGCTGAATGGGATTTCTCGCATTTGGTAGTAAAGTCCCATTCAGAAGGGTAGAATTTAGAGTCAAAGTTCAAGTTAGATTTATTCTGGTTCCCTCAGGCTGCCAAAGAAGAAAAATCACTTCCTTTCCAGATATAAGCTTTCTGTGAACAGTTAACAAATGGAAAACATTCCAATTGGTGTTTAAAATCCGATTCAACCATAAATCTCGAATTTTGACACAGGGATGAAATTTGAAAAGCAAACATATTCAGATTGTGCCGGGATGGCATAGCAGCCAAAATCCCATTCAGACAGCGTTTGTTGGATTTTGAGACAAATAATAGCTAAATAATAAAGTTTATTCAGGTTCCCTCAGTTTTTCAAAGAGGAAAAACCACTTCCTTTCCAGATCTGAGATTTCTGTGAATAGTTAACAAGTGGAAAACATTCCAATTGGTGTTTAAAATCCCATTCAACCAGAAATCTCGAATTTTGAGACAGGGATGAAATTTGAAAAGAAAACATATTGAGATTGCGCCGGGATGGCATAGCAGCCAAAATACTATTTGGTTTAAGGATGTGAGCTTTCTCTGAGAAATTAGCCCAACGTACATCTCGCAATTGATACTAATAATTCTACCTTTCTAGCTGAATGGGATTTCTCGCATTTGGTAGTAAAGTCCCATTCAGAAGGGTAGAATTTAGAGTCAAAGTTCAAGTTAGATT
>JALGBA010003652.1:0-17986 GCA_023970755.1 Azemiops feae
TAAAAGTAACACACAAGTTAAAGAAGCAAAGCTGCTTCTCCACATGATGTCAAAGCAAGAACATCCAATATTAGCAGCGTTGACCATTGACCAACAAATGCGAGATTCACCCTGGTCTAATTCCTCAGGGAGAGGGCGGATCAGGAAAACAAATGGTTTTTAGCCTTTTGAACCCGGGGGAACCTGAATATATGTTTGCTTTTTGAATTTGAGCTCTCAGTTTTTGACTTTTCATACTGAATGGGATTTTTACCAACAAATGCGAGATTCTCCCTGGGCTAACTCCTCAGGGAGAGGTCGGATCCAGAAAACAAGAGATTCGCCTTGGGCTTACTCCTCAGGGAGAGGTTTGGTTTTCAAATTTGAGCTCTTTCTGAAAATTTGACTTTTGAGGCTCAATTGGATTTTTACCAACAAATGTGAGATACGCCCTGGGCTAACTCCTCAGGGAGATGTCGGATTAGGGAAAAAAACTGGTTTGTTGGCTTCCACAATCTAGAAGAACCTGAATATACATTTGCGTTTTGAATTTGAGCTCTCTCTCTAATTGTGACTTTTCATGCTGTAAGACATTTTTACCAACAAATGCAAAATTCGCCCTAGGCTAACTTCTCAGGGAGAAGTCAGATCCGGAAAACAAATGGTTTTTTCGCTTCCCCCAGTTGGGCGAACATGAATATACATTTACTTTTCGAATTTGAGCTCTCTCTCAAAATTTGACTTTTGAGGCTCAATTTTATTTTTACCAACAAATGTGAGATATGCCCTGGGCTAACTCCTCAGGGAGAGGTCGGACCAGGGAAAAAAACTGGTTTTTTGGCTTCCACAATCTAGAAGAACCTGAATATACATTTGCGTTTTGAATTTGAGCTCTCTCTATAACTGTGACGTTTCATGCTGTAAGAGATTTTTACCAACAAATGCAAAATTCGCCCTAGGCTAACTTCTCAGGGAGAAGTCAGATCCGGAAAACAAGTGGTTTTTTCGCTTCCCCCAGTTGGGCGAACATGAATATACATTTGCTTTTCGAATTTGAGGTCTGTTTCAAAATTTGACTTTTGTATGCTGAATAGGATTTTCAGCATCAAATGTGAGATATGCCCTGGGCTAACTCTTCAGGGAGAGGTTGATTCCGGAAAAAGAGTGGTTTTTCGGTTTTCCCAGCCTGGGGGAACATGAATATATGTTTGCTTTTCACATTTGATGTCTGTCTCAAAATTTGACTTTAGAGGCTGAATTGAATTTTTAGCAACAAATGTGAGATACGCTCTGGGCTAATTCCTCAGAGAGAGGTTGGATCCGGAAAACAAATGGTTTTTTGGCTTCTCCAACCCGGAGAAACCTGAATATACATTTCCGTTTTGAATTTGAGCTCTCTCCCTAATTTTGACTTTTCATGCTCTAATGCATTTTTACCAACAAATGCGAGGTTCGACCTGGGCTAACTCCTCAGGGAGAGCTCGGATCCGGAAAACAAGTGGTGTTCCAACGGCTTCCCCAGCTGAGGGGAACCTGAATCTATGTTTGCTTTTCAAATTTGAGGTCTGTCTCAAAACTTGAACTTTTATCCTGAATAGGATTTTTATCATCAAATGTGAGATACGCCCTGGGCTAACTCCTCAGGGAGAGGTCGGATCCAGAAAACAAGTGGTTTTTGGGTTCCCCAGTTGGGAACCTGAATATATGTTTGCTTTTCGAATTTGAGCTCTCTCTCAAAATTTGACTTTTGAGGCTCAATTTTATTTTTACCAACAAATGTGAGATACGCCCTGGGCTAACTCCTCAGGGAGAGGTCTGATCCAGAAAACAAGAGATTCGCCTGGGGGTAATCCCCCCCCCCAGCATCAACTAATTCTAACTCTGAAAGTAACACACAAGTTAAAGAAGCAAAGCTGCTTCTCCACATGTTGTCAAAGCAAGAACATCCAATGTTAGCAGCAGTGACATCCGGCCCCCCTTACAAAAAGGACAATTCCTGTAGCGAAAACAAAAGTATATGTTAGGGAATGTCTCTCGGTTTGTTAGGGTGTTTCTTATAGAATCTTTTGATGAGTTTGTTGGCTTTCACATTGCTAGATTTCACCCAAGTGGCTTCAGATAGCAAGTATCGCTTCCATTGTACTAGGTACTACAGTTTCCCTGTAAAAATTCTAGAATCAAGAATTCGCTTTACTTCATAGTGAGTTTGACCTGCCACTACGAGGGGTCCGGGTGCCTTCTTAGGGGGAGGTCTTAAAGTGGATTCTCGCAAAGGTTTCAACAAGCTGTAAGGGAAGACAGGGTGAATTCTTCCTAAAAGCCTAGGGAGTTTTAATTCTACTGTGACTGGGTTGATAATTCTTACAATGGGGAAAGGCCCCAAGAATTTTGGTCCTAATTTCTTACTGGGTAATTTAAGCCGTAAATATTTGGTCGACAGATAGACCTTTTCCCCAACTTGGAATGTTCATGGAGGGGCTCTCTTTCTCTCTGCCTGCTTTTTATAAGTCTCGGAAGTCTTTTTTAAAGCAGCTTTCATGGTTTTCCAAACCTCTTCCCACCCCCTCACCCATTGATCAAGTTGTAGCTACTCTGAAAGGCATGAAGCCAGTGCTGCTGTAACAGAGTTGTACATTAGGGGACGGCGACCAGCCTCCTCGCTGCGGTCGTCCTCCCACCAGCTGCTGATCTCCTGGCTTCTGCATCACCCCAAGCTGTTGCAAGGCCTCTATTAGCTGCTACAAGCTCAGAGGTCGCTGACCATCCACCTGCAGGGGCTGCCAAACTCCCCACTGCTGCAGGGGCCTCAGACTGGGGTTCTCTCTCACTGTGGGGATGGAGGCCCTGGCAAGGGATTTCAGGGGCTGGAAGGCTGTCTGATCTGCAAAGGAGGGGCTGGAGGCTTCTCTCGGCAGGAGTTGATTTCTGCTTCTCTGCCCTAGCCCTTCAAATCTCTCCTCAGACTGGCTACCAGCTGCAGACAGGCATTCCCACTCACCCCTCCTCAGTGGCAGACATCCTGGTAGCTCTCCACCGGTCTGCTTCCTGCATGTTTGCTGTCGCTTCCCCCTCTGGGGTAGTAGCTGCTGCCGGGTTGCTGGCTTCAAGTAATTGCTTTTCCTCCATGATGAAATCTTCTCCTGAATCTTTGTCTGCTGTCCTCAAGCCTGGGGACAGCGACTGGGGCTCAGGACTAGAAAGTTTGTAAATTCTGGCTTGATGTCATGGCTCCGAAAGATGGCTCTTCAAAGAACTTTGAGGCATTGTTTACCATAAGGAATCTTTAATCGAGCAGCATAGCTTCGGCATGTACATAGCTGAAGCCAGAATCTGACTTCCCCTCCGTTCAGCACATAGATCAAAGCATAATTCCCTCCCACAACTGTCATAAATCACATTCTCCAATTAGTTTGAATTGTAAGCTTTCCCTCCTGTTTAACAACCCACCAAATTCTTATCTTCTCTTACTTCAAAACAAGAGAGACATTCTTCCTCCCCCCCCCCAGCATCAACTAATTCTAACTCTAAAAGTAACACACAAGTTAAAGAAGCAAAGCTGCTTCTCCACATGATGTCAAAGCAAGAACATCCAATATTAGCAGCGTTGACCATTGACCAACAAATGCGAGATTCACCCTGGTCTAATTCCTCAGGGAGAGGGCGGATCAGGAAAACAAATGGTTTTTAGCCTTTTGAACCCGGGGGAACCTGAATATATGTTTGCTTTTTGAATTTGAGCTCTCAGTTTTTGACTTTTCATGCTGAATGGGATTTTTACCAACAAATGCGAGATTCTCCCTGGGCTAACTCCTCAGGGAGAGGTCGGATCCAGAAAACAAGAGATTCGCCTGGGGGTAATCCCCCCCCCAGCATCAACTAATTCTAACTCTGAAAGTAACACACAAGTTAAAGAAGCAAAGCTGCTTCTCCACATGTTGTCAAAGCAAGAACATCCAATGTTAGCAGCAGTGACATCCGGCCCCCCTTACAAAAAGGACAATTCCTGTAGCGAAAACAAAAGTATATGTTAGGGAATGACTCTCGGTTTGTTAGGGTGTTTCTTATAGAATCTTTTGATGAGTTTGTTGGCTTTCACATTGCTAGATTTCACCCAAGTGGCTTCAGATAGCAAGTATCCCTTCCATTGTAATAGGTACTACAGTTTCCCTGTAAAAATTCTAGAATCAAGAATTCGCTTTACTTCATAGTGAGTTTGACCTGCCACTACGAGGGGTCCGGGTGCCTTCTTAGGGGGAGGTCTTAAAGTGGATTCTCGCAAAGGTTTCAACAAGCTGTAAGGGAAGACAGGGTGAATTCTTCCTAAAAGCCTAGGGAGTTTTAATTCTACTGTGACTGGGTTGATAATTCTTACAATGGGGAAAGGCCCCAAGAATTTTGGTCCTAATTTCTTACTGGGTAATTTAAGCCGTAAATATTTGGTCGACAGATAGACCTTTTCCCCAACTTGGAATGTTCATGGAGGGGCTCTCTTTCTCTCTGCCTGCTTTTTATAAGTCTCGGAAGTCTTTTTTAAAGCAGCTTTCATGGTTTTCCAAACCTCTTCCCACCCCCTCACCCATTGATCAAGTTGTAGCTACTCTGAAAGGCATGAAGCCAGTGCTGCTGTAACAGAGTTGTACATTAGGGGACGGCGACCAGCCTCCTCGCTGCGGTCGTCCTCCCACCAGCTGCTGATCTCCTGGCTTCTGCATCACCCCAAGCTGTTGCAAGGCCTCTATTAGCTGCTACAAGCTCAGAGGTCGCTGACCATCCACCTGCAGGGGCTGCCAAACTCCCCACTGCTGCAGGGGCCTCAGACTGGGGTTCTCTCTCACTGTGGGGATGGAGGCCCTGGCAAGGGATTTCAGGGGCTGGAAGGCTGTCTGATCTGCAAAGGAGGGGCTGGAGGCTTCTCTCGGCAGGAGTTGATTTCTGCTTCTCTGCCCTAGCCCTTCAAATCTCTCCTCAGACTGGCTACCAGCTGCAGACAGGCATTCCCACTCACCCCTCCTCAGTGGCAGACATCCTGGTAGCTCTCCACCGGTCTGCTTCCTGCATGTTTGCTGTCGCTTCCCCCTCTGGGGTAGTAGCTGCTGCCGGGTTGCTGGCTTCAAGTAATTGCTTTTCCTCCATGATGAAATCTTCTCCTGAATCTTTGTCTGCTGTCCTCAAGCCTGGGGACAGCGACTGGGGCTCAGGACTAGAAAGTTTGTAAATTCTGGCTTGATGTCATGGCTCCGAAAGATGGCTCTTCAAAGAACTTTGAGGCATTGTTTACCATAAGGAATCTTTAATCGAGCAGCATAGCTTCGGCATGTCATGGGGAGCTGAAGCGCAGAATTGAGACTTCCCCTCCGTTCAGTACTGAGATCAAAGCATAATCCTCCCACAACTTTCATAAATCACATTCAGCCATTAGTTTGAATTGTAAGCTTCCCTCCGTTGACCAACCCATAAGAGAAGATAATAATTCTTATCTTCTCTTTACTGCAAAACAAGAGAGACATTTTCCTTCCCCCCCCCCAGCATCAACTAATTCTAAAAGTAACACACAAGTTAAAGAAGCAAAGCTGCTTCTCCACATGATGTCAAAGCAAGAACATCCAATATTAGCAGCATTGACAATTGACCAACAAATGCGAGATTCACCCTGGTCTAATTCCTCAGGGAGAGGGCGGATCAGGAAAACAAATGGTTTTTAGCCTTTTGAACCCGGGGGAACCTGAATATATGTTTGCTTTTTGAATTTGAGCTCTCAGTTTTTGACTTTTCATGCTGAATGGGATTTTTACCAACAAATGCGAGATTCTCCCTGGGCTAACTCCTCAGGGAGAGGTCGGATCCAGAAAACAAGAGATTCGCCTTGGGCTTACTCCTCAGGGAGAGGTTTGGTTTTCAAATTTGAGCTCTTTCTGAAAATTTGACTTTTGAGGCTCAATTGGATTTTTACCAACAAATGTGAGATACGCCCTGGGCTAACTCCTCAGGGAGATGTCGGATTAGGGAAAAAAACTGGTTTGTTGGCTTCCACAATCTAGAAGAACCTGAATATACATTTGCGTTTTGAATTTGAGCTCTCTCTCTAATTGTGACTTTTCATGCTGTAAGAGATTTTTACCAACAAATGCAAAATTCGCCCTAGGCTAACTTCTCAGGGAGAAGTCAGATCCGGAAAACAAATGGTTTTTTCGCTTCCCCCAGTTGGGCGAACATGGATATACATTTACTTTTCGAATTTGAGCTCTCTCTCAAAATTTGACTTTTGAGGCTCAATTTTATTTTTACCAACAAATGTGAGATATGCCCTGGGCTAACTCCTCAGGGAGAGGTCGGACCAGGGAAAAAAAATGTTTTTTTGGCTTCCACAATCGAGAAGAACCTGAATATACATTTCCGTTTTGAATTTGAGCTCTCTCTGTAACTGTGACGTTTCATGCTGTAAGAGATTTTTACCAACAAATGCAAAATTCGCCCTAGGCTAACTTCTCAGGGAGAAGTCAGATCCGGAAAACAAGTGGTTTTTTCGCTTCCCCCAGTTGGGCGAACATGAATATACATTTGCTTTTCGAATTTGAGGTCTGTTTCAAAATTTGACTTTTGTATGCTGAATAGGATTTTCAGCATCAAATGTGAGATATGCCCTGGGCTAACTCTTCAGGGAGAGGTTGATTCCGGAAAAAGAGTGGTTTTTCGGTTTTCCCAGCCTGGGGGAACATGAATATATGTTTGCTTTTCACATTTGATGTCTGTCTCAAAATTTGACTTTAGAGGCTGAATTGAATTTTTAGCAACAAATGTGAGATACGCTCTGGGCTCAGAGAGAGGTTGGATCCGGAAAACAAATGGTTTTTTGGCTTCTCCAACCCGGAGAAACCTGAATATACATTTCCGTTTTGAATTTGAGCTCTCTCCCTAATTTTGACTTTTCATGCTCTAATGCATTTTTACCAACAAATGCGAGGTTCGACCTGGGCTAACTCCTCAGGGAGAGCTCGGATCCGGAAAACAAGTGGTGTTCCGGCTTCCCCAGCTGAGGGGAACCTGAATCTATGTTTGCTTTTCAAATTTGAGGTCTGTCTCAAAACTTGAACTTTTATCCTGAATAGGATTTTTATCATCAAATGTGAGATACGCCCTGGGCTAACTCCTCAGGGAGAGGTCGGATCCAGAAAACAAGTGGTTTTTGGGTTCCCCAGTTGGGAACCTGAATATATGTTTGCTTTTCGAATTTGAGCTCTCTCTCAAAATTTGACTTTTGAGGCTCAATTTTATTTTTACCAACAAATGTGAGATACACCCTGGGCTAACCCCTCAGGGAGAGGTCTGATCCAGAAAACAAGAGATTCGCCTGGGGGTAATCCCCCCCCCAGCATCAACTAATTCTAACTCTGAAAGTAACACACAAGTTAAAGAAGCAAAGCTGCTTCTCCACATGTTGTCAAAGCAAGAACATCCAATGTTAGCAGCAGTGACATCCGGCCCCCCTTACAAAAAGGACAATTCCTGTAGCGAAAACAAAAGTATATGTTAGGGAATGTCTCTCGGTTTGTTAGGGTGTTTCTTATAGAATCTTTTGATGAGTTTGTTGGCTTTCACATTGCTAGATTTCACCCAAGTGGCTTCAGATAGCAAGTATCCCTTCCATTGTAATAGGTACTACAGTTTCCCTGTAAAAATTCTAGAATCAAGAATTCGCTTTACTTCATAGTGAGTTTGACCTGCCACTACGAGGGGTCCGGGTGCCTTCTTAGGGGGAGGTCTTAAAGTGGATTCTCGCAAAGGTTTCAACAAGCTGTAAGGGAAGACAGGGTGAATTCTTCCTAAAAGCCTAGGGAGTTTTAATTCTACTGTGACTGGGTTGATAATTCTTACAATGGGGAAAGGCCCCAAGAATTTTGGTCCTAATTTCTTACTGGGTAATTTAAGCCGTAAATATTTGGTCGACAGATAGACCTTTTCCCCAACTTGGAATGTTCATGGAGGGGCTCTCTTTCTCTCTGCCTGCTTTTTATAAGTCTCGGAAGTCTTTTTTAAAGCAGCTTTCATGGTTTTCCAAACCTCTTCCCACCCCCTCACCCATTGATCAAGTTGTAGCTACTCTGAAAGGCATGAAGCCAGTGCTGCTGTAACAGAGTTGTACATTAGGGGACGGCGACCAGCCTCCTCGCTGCGGTCGTCCTCCCACCAGCTGCTGATCTCCTGGCTTCTGCATCACCCCAAGCTGTTGCAAGGCCTCTATTAGCTGCTACAAGCTCAGAGGTCGCTGACCATCCACCTGCAGGGGCTGCCAAACTCCCCACTGCTGCAGGGGCCTCAGACTGGGGTTCTCTCTCACTGTGGGGATGGAGGCCCTGGCAAGGGATTTCAGGGGCTGGAAGGCTGTCTGATCTGCAAAGGAGGGGCTGGAGGCTTCTCTCGGCAGGAGTTGATTTCTGCTTCTCTGCCCTAGTCCTTCAAATCTCTCCTCAGACTGGCTACCAGCTGCAGACAGGCATTCCCACTCACCCCTCCTCAGTGGCAGACGTCCTGGTAGCTCTCCACCGGTCTGCTTCCTGCATGTTTGCTGTCGCTTCCCCCTCTGGGGTAGTAGCTGCTGCCGGGTTGCTGGCTTCAAGTAATTGCTTTTCCTCCATGATGAAATCTTCTCCTGAATCTTTGTCTGCTGTCCTCAAGCCTGGGGACAGCGACTGGGGCTCAGGACTAGAAAGTTTGTAAATTCTGGCTTGATGTCATGGCTCCGAAAGATGGCTCTTCAAAGAACTTTGAGGCATTGTTTACCATAAGGAATCTTTAATCGAGCAGCATAGCTTCGGCATGTACATAGCTGAAGCCAGAATCTGACTTCCCCTCCGTTCAGCACATAGATCAAAGCATAATTCCCTCCCACAACTGTCATAAATCACATTCTCCAATTAGTTTGAATTGTAAGCTTTCCCTCCTGTTTAACAACCCACCAAATTCTTATCTTCTCTTACTTCAAAACAAGAGAGACATTCTTCCTCCTCCCCCCCAGCATCAACTAATTCTAACTCTAAAAGTAACACACAAGTTAAAGAAGCAAAGCTGCTTCTCCACATGATGTCAAAGCAAGAACATCCAATATTAGCAGCGTTGACCATTGACCAACAAATGCGACATTCACCCTGGTCTAATTCCTCAGGGAGAGGGCGGATCAGGAAAACAAATGGTTTTTAGCCTTTTGAACCCGGGGGAACCTGAATATATGTTTGCTTTTTGAATTTGAGCTCTCTCAGTTTTTGACTTTTCATGCTGAATGGGATTTTGACCAACAAATGCGAGATTCTCCCTGGGCTAACTCCTCAGGGAGAGGTCGGATCCAGAAAACAAGAGATTCGCCTTGGGCTAACTCCTCAGGGAGAGGTTTGCTTTTCAAATTTGAGCTCTTTCTGAAAATTTGACTTTTGAGGCTCAATTGGATTTTTACCAACAAATGTGAGATACGCCCTGGGCTAACTCCTCAGGGAGACGTCGGATTAGGGAAAAAAACTGGTTTTTTGGCTTCCACAATCTAGAAGAACCTGAATATACATTTGCGTTTTGAATTTGAGCTCTCTCTGTAACTGTGACGTTTCATGCTGTAAGAGATTTTTACCAACAAATGCAAAATTCGCCCTAGGCTAACTTCTCAGGGAGAAGTCAGATCCGGAAAACAAGTGGTTTTTTCGCTTCCCCCAGTTGGGCGAACATGAATATACATTTGCTTTTCGAATTTGAGGTCTATTTCAAAATTTGACTTTTGTATGCTGAATAGGATTTTCAGCATCAAATGTGAGATATGCCCTGGGCTAACTCTTCAGGGAGAGGTTGATTCCGGAAAAAGAGTGGTTTTTCGGTTTTCCCAGCCTGGGAAAATATATATGAATATATGTTTGCTTTTCACATTTGATGTCTGTCTCAAAATTTGACTTTAGAGGCTGAATTGAATTTTTAGCAACAAATGTGAGATACGCTCTGGGCTAATTCCTCAGAGAGAGGTTGGATCCGGAAAACAAATGGTTTTTTGGCTTCTCCAACCCGGAGAAACCTGAATATACATTTCCGTTTTGAATTTGAGCTCTCTCCCTAATTTTGACTTTTCATGCTCTAATGCATTTTTACCAACAAATGCGAGGTTCGACCTGGGCTAACTCCTCAGGGAGAGCTCGGATCCGGAAAACAAGTGGTGTTCCGGCTTCCCCAGCTGAGGGGAACCTGAATCTATGTTTGCTTTTCAAATTTGAGGTCTGTCTCAAAACTTGAACTTTTATCCTGAATAGGATTTTTATCATCAAATGTGAGATACGCCCTGGGCTAACTCCTCAGGGAGAGGTCGGATCCAGAAAACAAGTGGTTTTTGGGTTCCCCAGTTGGGAACCTGAATATATGTTTGCTTTTCGAATTTGAGCTCTCTCTCAAAATTTGACTTTTGAGGCTCAATTTTATTTTTACCAACAAATGTGAGATACGCCCTGGGCTAACTCCTCAGGGAGAGGTCTGATCCAGAAAACAAGAGATTCGCCTGGGGGTAATCCCCCCCCCCCAGCATCAACTAATTCTAACTCTGAAAGTAACACACAAGTTAAAGAAGCAAAGCTGCTTCTCCACATGTTGTCAAAGCAAGAACATCCAATGTTAGCAGCAGTGACATCCGGCCCCCCTTACAAAAAGGACAATTCCTGTAGCGAAAACAAAAGTATATGTTAGGGAATGTCTCTCGGTTTGTTAGGGTGTTTCTTATAGAATCTTTTGATGAGTTTGTTGGCTTTCACATTGCTAGATTTCACCCAAGTGGCTTCAGATAGCAAGTATCGCTTCCATTGTACTAGGTACTACAGTTTCCCTGTAAAAATTCTAGAATCAAGAATTCGCTTTACTTCATAGTGAGTTTGACCTGCCACTACGAGGGGTCCGGGTGCCTTCTTAGGGGGAGGTCTTAAAGTGGATTTTCGCAAAGGTTTCAACAAGCTGTAAGGGAAGACAGGGTGAATTCTTCCTAAAAGCCTAGGGAGTTTTAATTCTACTGTGACTGGGTTGATAATTCTTACAATGGGGAAAGGCCCCAAGAATTTTGGTCCTAATTTCTTACTGGGTAATTTAAGCCGTAAATATTTGGTCGACAGATAGACCTTTTCCCCAACTTGGAATGTTCATGGAGGGGCTCTCTTTCTCTCTGCCTGCTTTTTATAAGTCTCGGAAGTCTTTTTTAAAGCAGCTTTCATGGTTTTCCAAACCTCTTCCCACCCCCTCACCCATTGATCAAGTTGTAGCTACTCTGAAAGGCATGAAGCCAGTGCTGCTGTAACAGAGTTGTACATTAGGGGACGGCGACCAGCCTCCTCGCTGCGGTCGTCCTCCCACCAGCTGCTGATCTCCTGGCTTCTGCATCACCCCAAGCTGTTGCAAGGCCTCTATTAGCTGCTACAAGCTCAGAGGTCGCTGACCATCCACCTGCAGGGGCTGCCAAACTCCCCACTGCTGCAGGGGCCTCAGACTGGGGTTCTCTCTCACTGTGGGGATGGAGGCCCTGGCAAGGGATTTCAGGGGCTGGAAGGCTGTCTGATCTGCAAAGGAGGGGCTGGAGGCTTCTCTCGGCAGGAGTTGATTTCTGCTTCTCTGCCCTAGTCCTTCAAATCTCTCCTCAGACTGGCTACCAGCTGCAGACAGGCATTCCCACTCACCCCTCCTCAGTGGCAGACGTCCTGGTAGCTCTCCACCGGTCTGCTTCCTGCATGTTTGCTGTCGCTTCCCCCTCTGGGGTAGTAGCTGCTGCCGGGTTGCTGGCTTCAAGTAATTGCTTTTCCTCCATGATGAAATCTTCTCCTGAATCTTTGTCTTCTGTCCTCAAGCCTGGGGACAGCGACTGGGGCTCAGGACTAGAAAGTTTGTAAATTCTGGCTTGATGTCATGGCTCCGAAAGATGGCTCTTCAAAGAACTTTGAGGCATTGTTTACCATAAGGAATCTTTAATCGAGCAGCATAGCTTCGGCATGTACATAGCTGAAGCTAGAATCTGACTTCCCCTCCGTTCAGCACATAGATCAAAGCATAATTCCCTCCCACAACTGTCATAAATCACATTCTCCAATTAGTTTGAATTGTAAGCTTTCCCTCCTGTTTAACAACCCACCAAATTCTTATCTTCTCTTACTTCAAAACAAGAGAGACATTCTTCCTCCTCCCCCCCAGCATCAACTAATTCTAACTCTAAAAGTAACACACAAGTTAAAGAAGCAAAGCTGCTTCTCCACATGATGTCAAAGCAAGAACATCCAATATTAGCAGCGTTGACCATTGACCAACAAATGCGACATTCACCCTGGTCTAATTCCTCAGGGAGAGGGCGGATCAGGAAAACAAATGGTTTTTAGCCTTTTGAACCCGGGGGAACCTGAATATATGTTTGCTTTTTGAATTTGAGCTCTCTCAGTTTTTGACTTTTCATGCTGAATGGGATTTTTACCAACAAATGCGAGATTCTCCCTGGGCTAACTCCTCAGGGAGAGGTCGGATCCAGAAAACAAGAGATTCGCCTTGGGCTAACTCCTCAGGGAGAGGTTTGCTTTTCAAATTTGAGCTCTTTCTGAAAATTTGACTTTTGAGGCTCAATTGGATTTTTACCAACAAATGTGAGATACGCCCTGGGCTAACTCCTCAGGGAGACGTCGGATTAGGGAAAAAAACTGGTTTTTTGGCTTCCACAATCTAGAAGAACCTGAATATACATTTGCGTTTTGAATTTGAGCTCTCTCTGTAACTGTGACGTTTCATGCTGTAAGAGATTTTTACCAACAAATGCAAAATTCGCCCTAGGCTAACTTCTCAGGGAGAAGTCAGATCCGGAAAACAAGTGGTTTTTTCGCTTCCCCCAGTTGGGCGAACATGAATATACATTTGCTTTTCGAATTTGAGGTCTGTTTCAAAATTTGACTTTTGTATGCTGAATAGGATTTTCAGCATCAAATGTGAGATATGCCCTGGGCTAACTCTTCAGGGAGAGGTTGATTCCGGAAAAAGAGTGGTTTTTCGGTTTTCCCAGCCTGGGGGAACATGAATATATGTTTGCTTTTCACATTTGATGTCTGTCTCAAAATTTGACTTTAGAGGCTGAATTGAATTTTTAGCAACAAATGTGAGATACGCTCTGGGCTAATTCCTCAGAGAGAGGTTGGATCCGGAAAACAAATGGTTTTTTGGCTTCTCCAACCCGGAGAAACCTGAATATACATTTCCGTTTTGAATTTGAGCTCTCTCCCTAATTTTGACTTTTCATGCTCTAATGCATTTTTACCAACAAATGCGAGGTTCGACCTGGGCTAACTCCTCAGGGAGAGCTCGGATCCGGAAAACAAGTGGTGTTCCAACGGCTTCCCCAGCTGAGGGGAACCTGAATCTATGTTTGCTTTTCAAATTTGAGGTCTGTCTCAAAACTTGAACTTTTATCCTGAATAGGATTTTTATCATCAAATGTGAGATACGCCCTGGGCTAACTCCTCAGGGAGAGGTCGGATCCAGAAAACAAGTGGTTTTTGGGTTCCCCACTTGGGAACCTGAATATATGTTTGCTTTTCGAATTTGAGCTCTCTCTCAAAATTTGACTTTTGAGGCTCAATTTTATTTTTACCAACAAATGTGAGATACACCCTGGGCTAACTCCTCAGGGAGAGGTCTGATCCAGAAAACAAGAGATTCGCCTGGGGGTAATCCCCCCCCCCAGCATCAACTAATTCTAACTCTGAAAGTAACATACAAGTTAAAGAAGCAAAGCTGCTTCTCCACATGTTGTCAAAGCAAGAACATCCAATGTTAGCAGCAATGACATCCGGCCCCCCTTACAAAAAGGACAATTCCTGTAGCGAAAACAAAAGTATATGTTAGGGAATGTCTCTCGGTTTGTTAGGGTGTTTCTTATAGAATCTTTTGATGAGTTTGTTGGCTTTCACATTGCTAGATTTCACCCAAGTGGCTTCAGATAGCAAGTATCCCTTCCATTGTACTAAAGTACTACAGTTTCCCTGTAAAAATTCTAGAATCAAGAATTCGCTTTACTTCATAGTGAGTTTGACCTGCCACTACGAGGGGTCCGGGTGCCTTCTTAGGGGGAGGTCTTAAAGTGGATTCTCGCAAAGGTTTCAACAAGCTGTAAGGGAAGACAGGGTGAATTCTTCCTAAAAGCCTAGGGAGTTTTAATTCTACTGTGACTGGGTTGATAATTCTTACAATGGGGAAGGGCCCCAAGAATTTTGGTCCTAATTTCTTACTGGGTAATTTAAGCCGTAAATATTTGGTCGACAGATAGACCTTTTCCCCAACTTGGAATGTTCATGGAGGGGCTCTCTTTCTCTCTGCCTGCTTTTTATAAGTCTCGGAAGTCTTTTTTAAAGCAGCTTTCATGGTTTTCCAAACCTCTTCCCACCCCCTCACCCATTGATCAAGTTGTAGCTACTCTGAAAGGCATGAAGCTAGTGCTGCTGTAACAGAGTTGTACATTAGGGGACGGCGACCAGCCTCCTCACTGCGGTCGTCCTCCCACCAGCTGCTGATCTCCTGGCTTCTGCATCACCCCAAGCTGTTGCAAGGCCTCTATTAGCTGCTACAAGCTCAGAGGTCGCTGACCATCCACCTGCAGGGGCTGCCAAACTCCCCACGGCTGCAGGGGCCTCAGACTGGGGTTCTCTCTCACTGTGGGGATGGAGGCCCTGGCAAGGGATTTCAGGGGCTGGAAGGCTGTCTGATCTGCAAAGGAGGGGCTGGAGGCTTCTCTCGGCAGGAGTTGATTTCTGCTTCTCTGCCCTAGCCCTTCAAATCTCTCCTCAGACTGGCTACCAGCTGCAGACAGGCATTCCCACTCACCCCTCCTCAGTGGCAGACATCCTGGTAGCTCTCCACCGGTCTGCTTCCTGCATGTTTGCTGTCGCTTCCCCCTCTGGGGTAGTAGCTGCTGCCGGGTTGCTGGCTTCAAGTAATTGCTTTTCCTCCATGATGAAATCTTCTCCTGAATCTTTGTCTGCTGTCCTCAAGCCTGGGGACAGCGACTGGGGCTCAGGACTAGAAAGTTTGTAAATTCTGGCTTGATGTCATGGCTCCGAAAGATGGCTCTTCAAAGAACTTTGAGGCATTGTTTACCATAAGGAATCTTTAATCGAGCAGCATAGCTTCGGCATGTACATAGCTGAAGCCAGAATCTGACTTCCCCTCCGTTCAGCACATAGATCAAAGCATAATTCCCTCCCACAACTGTCATAAATCACATTCTCCAATTAGTTTGAATTGTAAGCTTTCCCTCCTGTTTAACAACCCACCAAATTCTTATCTTCTCTTACTTCAAAACAAGAGAGACATTCTTCCTCCCCCCCCCCCAGCATCAACTAATTCTAAAAGTAACACACAAGTTAAAGAAGCAAAGCTGCTTCTCCACATGATGTCAAAGCAAGAACATCCAATATTAGCAGCGTTGACCATTGACCAACAAATGCGAGATTCACCCTGGTCTAATTCCTCAGGGAGAGGGCGGATCAGGAAAACAAATGGTTTTTAGCCTTTTGAACCCGGGGGAACCTGAATATATGTTTGCTTTTTGAATTTGAGCTCTCAGTTTTTGACTTTTCATGCTGAATGGGATTTTTACCAACAAATGCGAGATTCTCCCTGGGCTAACTCCTCAGGGAGAGGTCGGATCCAGAAAACAAGAGATACGCCCTGGGCTAACTCCTCAGGGAGATGTCGGATTAGGGAAAAAACTGGTTTGTTGGCTTCCACAATCTAGAAGAACCTGAATATACATTTGCGTTTTGAATTTGAGCTCTCTCTCTAATTGTGACTTTTCATGCTGTAAGAGATTTTTACCAACAAATGCAAAATTCGCCCTAGGCTAACTTCTCAGGGAGAAGTCAGATCCGGAAAACAA
Source organism: Azemiops feae (assembly GCA_023970755.1). Taxonomy (NCBI): domain Eukaryota; kingdom Metazoa; phylum Chordata; class Lepidosauria; order Squamata; family Viperidae; genus Azemiops; species Azemiops feae. Next base: position 15,884 of record JALGBA010003652.1, read on the forward strand.
ATGGTTTTTTCGCTTCCCCCAGTTGGGCGAACATGGATATACATTTACTTTTCGAATTTGAGCTCTCTCTCAAAATTTGACTTTTGAGGCTCAATTTTATTTTTACCAACAAATGTGAGATATGCCCTGGGCTAACTCCTCAGGGAGAGGTCGGACCAGGGAAAAAAAATGTTTTTTTGGCTTCCACAATCGAGAAGAACCTGAATATACATTTCCGTTTTGAATTTGAGCTCTCTCTGTAACTGTGACGTTTCATGCTGTAAGAGATTTTTACCAACAAATGCAAAATTCGCCCTAGGCTAACTTCTCAGGGAGAAGTCAGATCCGGAAAACAAGTGGTGTTTTCGCTTCCCCCAGTTGGGCGAACATGAATATACATTTGCTTTTCGAATTTGAGGTCTGTTTCAAAATTTGACTTTTGTATGCTGAATAGGATTTTCAGCATCAAATGTGAGATATGCCCTGGGCTAACTCTTCAGGGAGAGGTTGATTCCGGAAAAAGAGTGGTTTTTCGGTTTTCCCAGCCTGGGGGAACATGAATATATGTTTGTTTTTCACATTTGATGTCTGTCTCAAAATTTGACTTTAGAGGCTGAATTGAATTTTTAGCAACAAATGTGAGATACGCTCTGGGCTAATTCCTCAGAGAGAGGTTGGATCCGGAAAACAAATGGTTTTTTGGCTTCTCCAACCCGGAGAAACCTGAATATACATTTCCGTTTTGAATTTGAGCTCTCTCCCTAATTTTGACTTTTCATGCTCTAATGCATTTTTACCAACAAATGCGAGGTTCGACCTGGGCTAACTCCTCAGGGAGATCGGATCCGGAAAACAAGTGGTGTTCCGGCTTCCCCAGCTGAGGGGAACCTGAATCTATGTTTGCTTTTCAAATTTGAGGTCTGTCTCAAAACTTGAACTTTTATCCTGAATAGGATTTTTATCATCAAATGTGAGATACGCCCTGGGCTAACTCCTCAGGGAGAGGTCGGATCCAGAAAACAAGTGGTTTTTGGGTTCCCCAGTTGGGAACCTGAATATATGTTTGCTTTTCGAATTTGAGCTCTCTCTCAAAATTTGACTTTTGAGGCTCAATTTTATTTTTACCAACAAATGTGAGATACGCCCTGGGCTAACTCCTCAGGGAGAGGTCTGATCCAGAAAACAAGAGATTCGCCTGGGGGTAATCCCCCCCCCCAGCATCAACTAATTCTAACTCTGAAAGTAACACACAAGTTAAAGAAGCAAAGCTGTTTCTCCACATGTTGTCAAAGCAAGAACATCCAATGTTAGCAGCAGTGACATCCGGCCCCCCTTACAAAAAGGACAATTCCTGTAGCGAAAACAAAAGTATATGTTAGGGAATGTCTCTCGGTTTGTTAGGGTGTTTCTTATAGAATCTTTTGATGAGTTTGTTGGCTTTCACATTGCTAGATTTCACCCAAGTGGCTTCAGATAGCAAGTATCGCTTCCATTGTACTAGGTACTACAGTTTCCCTGTAAAAATTCTAGAATCAAGAATTCGCTTTACTTCATAGTGAGTTTGACCTGCCACTACGAGGGGTCCGGGTGCCTTCTTAGGGGGAGGTCTTAAAGTGGATTCTCGCAAAGGTTTCAACAAGCTGTAAGGGAAGACAGGGTGAATTCTTCCTAAAAGCCTAGGGAGTTTTAATTCTACTGTGACTGGGTTGATAATTCTTACAATGGGGAAAGGCGCCAAGAATTTTGGTCCTAATTTCTTACTGGGTAATTTAAGCCGTAAATATTTGGTCGACAGATAGACCTTTTCCCCAACTTGGAATGTTCATGGAGGGGCTCTCTTTCTCTCTGCCTGCTTTTTATAAGTCTTGGAAGTCTTTTTTAAAGCAGCTTTCATGGTTTTCCAAACCTCTTCCCACCCCCTCACCCATTGATCAAGTTGTAGCTACTCTGAAAGGCATGAAGCCAGTGCTGCTGTAACAGAGTTGTACATTAGGGGACGGCGACCAGCCTCCTCGCTGCGGTCGTCCTCCCACCAGCTGCTGATCTCCTGGCTTCTTCATCACCCCAAGCTGTTGCAAGGCCTCTATTAGCTGCTACAAGCTCAGAGGTCGCTGACCATCCACC
>JALGBA010003653.1:0-21684 GCA_023970755.1 Azemiops feae
CCAGTCAGTCAATATGGGCTGAGCAAGTGAAGCTAGAGGCCGCCGAGATTTCCTTCCCTCCTCTTTCCCCTCGCACTTTACATATGCCCAGAGGCACCATGCACACTTAGAAGCAGCTACCCGCCGGCCTCCCCGCCCGTCCCTCGTTTCTTCCATCCCTAAACCCTCCATTCCAGATTCACCCGCCTGGGATTGCCTCGATGCCTATGCTTTGCGACGTAAAACTGTGCCGAAAGAAATAGACCTTTTGAATGAGATTTTAAAGTTATTATCCTCTATCTTTATTAGTAACGCCTTATTAATGTTAATAGGGCGAAGGGAAGCCCTTTTGCTGCGACGCGGGGACACAAAAACATCACCTAATATTACTGAGGTTTCATTCATAAATACTACACTTAAAACTCCATTTAAAAGCTTTATTTCTTTTTGTGGCTGCTCGGCTCACCTGCGGTAGTACGAGGCTTTTTTCTCTTCTTGCGGCAGCGTAGAGCAGAAAAGGGACAGGAAGTTGCCGACGGGATGCACAGGAGGTCTCTATGGCGAGAAGGTGGCCGTCAAAAGCCTGGGGGACGATAGCAGGAACGGACAAGAAAGCTCTATGGTGAGAAGGCCGCTGCGAGAGGAAGTTGCGAGGGATGACTAAAAGCGACGGACAAAGAGTCGGCCATGATAGGAAGGTCGATTCCAAATGAACTGGGGGATGGCCAATTTGGACGGACGGGAGGTCGCCATGCCGAGAAGGTCTAGATGTTAATGCTATGGGACGGAAAAACGTGCCCTCCTGTGGTCAAAACGGGCATTGCGGCCGCCGAAATAAATAAACCTTTTGAATGGGATTTTAAGGTTATTATTCTCTATCTTTATTATTAACGCCTTATTAATATTAATAGGGCGACGGGAGGCCCTTTTGCTGCGACCCTGGGGCAGAGTAAGATAACCTAATATTAGTAAGGTTTTATTAATAAAGAATAATAAACTTAAAACGCCATTTAAAAGGTTTATTTCTTTTGGTGGCTGCTGTACCTGCTTGTCCCTTAGCGAGAGATGGCGCGGCCTTCAAAAAGGCCTGTAATGATGAATTAAGGTTACTTTGATAGGTGCTAACTTTAAAGATAAACCTCACCAAACATACATAAATTTATTGCTATGCTTAATATTAAAATGAGTGAGATTAGATTTTACCTTCGCTGCTAGTTTTGAAACTGACGCATTTATTAAAATGTTTTATGTCTACCTACATCACACTAATTTCTTGCTGCATCTTAGTTTCTAATCTTCCTAGTATGCCCATTCGTGAATATCATTTCACTGGGGTGAAAAATAGACAGCTAGTCAATTGGGGTGGAAGGTGCCAGGCTAGAAATTGGGGGTGGGGGCTGAGTTTTAGTACCACCTTAGGTATGAGAAACCAGCTTTGGGCCAATTCCTCTCCTAGTCAGCCTAAGTCTAACCCTAACCCTAGGGCTGTTGCTGCATGGCGAAAATAAGAGAAGGAAGGAGCATTAGATATATTTGCCGCCTTGAGTTATTTATAAAAAAATAACAAAGGCTGCATTAAAAAAATACGCAAAAAGTCATCTGGGTCAGTCACTCCAAAACCAGCTTTGGGCCAGTCACTCTCTCTCGGCCCTAGGAAGGAAGCAACGGCAAACCATTTGTCTGAAATGGTATAGGGTTGCCTGCCTAAGCAGGGGGTTGGACTAGAAGACCTCCAAGGTCCCTTCCAACTCGGTTATTCTATTCTAACCGCAGCTGGGGGGGAAAACCTTGCCAAGAAAACCGCAGGGATTTGGTCAGGCAATGGCCAGGAGTCGAGACTAAGTGGAAAGCACCAAATAATATTAAGAATAACAGCAATAACTTGCTAAACGCCCGGCTCCCTCCGGTCATGTTACTAGAAGGGAGTGCGAACACAGGCAATTGAGTTCATCGGGCAACGCGTGTCGTGGGAACGCAACTCTTAGTACCCACGCCGAGCGGCAGATTCGGGGAAGCTTCCCTGAAGCCCCCGCCTAACCTGGCCTTGATGCAAAGGCAGCAGCGCCGCCGGCTCCACCTTTGCCTTCTCCTTCGCCGCGGGACAGCCTTCTCGGGGCGTCGCCGGGCTGTGACGCCATCAGAAGGCGCGTCCCCTATTTCGGCAGAGAAGCGGAAAGGCACCATAGAGGTAGGAAAGGAGAGCGGAGGGCAGACTGGGCTTTCCGCTCTTGAAACCATCCAACTTGGGAATCGCCATAGAAATGTAACCAGAGAGCTCGGGTGGAAATGGTAGAGCGGCCGGTAGAACCAAGACTTCCGAGTTTGCTGGAGCATATATGGAGGAAGACTTTGGATTGGAGTTAAGGACGGAAAAAAGACAATGCAGAAATCTGGATTGTATTGGGGGCGCCCTATATAAAAGCCCCCCGCAAAGGTGGAGTGTCACAGAGTATTGCACATCCATTCCCAGCCAGCAGGGGACAAGTTTAATCCCTATAAGTCATCCAGCGTTTCTCAAACTTGGCAATTTTTGTGGACTTCAAGTCCCAGAATCCCCCAGCCTGCATGTACTTTGCAGGTAACTAAATGGTTTATCCAGGAAAAGCAGGAACTGTATTAAATTGGACTCCAGGGTTGACCGAGTACACCACCTCCAAATTTGTGACGTCCCCTAAAATTTGCTGGCGACCCCCAAGTGATCGCAATAAATAAATAAAAACACAAACGTATTTATTTAGCGTATGACACAATACACTCCAATAGTATCTTTTCACTAGCCTCCACTAGTTGTGACACTACTTAGGTTTTACAAAAGCAGCCGAGGCCATTAAGTGGATGCTCCAGTCAGAGCTGAAGAAGCTTCTTGTATGAGAAGCGAAACGTCTTCAAAGAAAATTAAGAAAGTCCAGTTGCCTCCTGAAAAAGCATCTTTGGGACAATTATGACCCGGATGACTGAGAATCTCCATAGACAGTGAGAGACAATGCGGGATACTTAAGGCACGGGACTAGAAATCGGAAGACTGTCGGTTCTAGTCCCACTTTAGGCATGAAAGTCAACTGTGCAAACCTGCAACATATCGTGTAGATCGATCTATCTATCTATCTATCTATCTATCTATCTATCTATCTATCTATCTATCTATCTATCTATCTATCTATCTATCTATCTATCTACCTATCTATCTATCTATCTATCTATCTATCTATCTAATATAAAGGATGCTGCGCTTCAATGGTTAGACGGCCTATTGGTATCTGAACAAAAATCTTTTTAACATTTATATTTTATTGTGTTTTTCTAATCTAGGTGAAATGTTAATATATACTGCAAGTCCATGTATGATATGCCATACGCTAAATAAATAAGTAAACAACCGCCCAATCAAGAAACTACCAGGAACACCTCCATCAACACTGATAGGACAAGCCACTAAGTATATAAAGAGAGAGCAAATTCCTCTCTCTTCTAGCACTGATGATGTTACCTAGTTGGGTCACGAAACGTCTGCAAAAAAACCACCAAGCTCAGAGAGCACCAAGGACCCCTGAAGAGACAATGTTGTTGGATGATGGACCAAGTGGCCCCTTTAGCTCCGGCTTTATTATTCATATAACAACAATGATATGCGTGTGTGTGTGTGTGTGCGCGCCGTGCGTGCGTGGGTGTATGATAATACTATATAATTTATATTATGATGACATTTCTGCCCCATCTCGCCTAGAGGTTTAGAAAGCCCTTTTTAGCTTCCCAGTCAGTCAATATGGGCTGAGCAAGTGAAGCTGGAGGCAGCCAAGATTTCCTTCCCTCCTCTTTCCCCTCGCACTTTACATATGCCCAGAGGCACCATGCACACTTAGCAGCAGCTCCGCGCCGTCCTCCCGCCCGTACCCTTGTTTCTTCCATCCCTAAACCCCCATTATCAGGATTCACCCGCCTGGGATTGCCTCGATGCCTATGCTTTGCCACGTAAAACTGTGCGAAAGAAATAAGACCTTTGATGGGATTTTAAAGTTATTATCCTATCTTTATTGTAAAGCCTTATTAATGTTAATATGGCTAAGGGAAGCCCTTTTGCTGCGACGCGGGGACACAAAAACCTCACTAATATTACTGAGGTTTCATTCATAAATACTACACTTAAAACTCCATTTAAAAAGCGTTTATTTCTTTGGGTTTGGCTGCTCGGCTCACCTGCGGTAGTACGAGTTGGGTCACGAAACGTCTGCAAGGAAAACCACCAAGCTCAGAGAGCACCAAGGACCCCTGAAGAGAGAATGTTGTTTGATGATGGACCAAGTGGCCCCTTTAGCTCCGGCTTTATTATTTATATAATAACAATGATATGCGTGTGTGTGTGTGTGCGCGCGCCCGTGCGCGGGTGTATGATAATACTATATAATTTATATTATGATGACATTTATCTGCCCCATCTCGCCTAGAGGTTTAGAAAGCCCCTTTTAGCTTCCCAGTCAGTCAATATGGGCTGAGCAAGTGAAGCTAGAGGCAGCCGAGATTTCCTTCCCTCCTCTTTCCCCTCGCACTTTACATATGCCCAGAGGCACCATGCACACTTAGGAGCAGCTACCCGCCGGCCTCCCCGCCCGTCCCTCGTTTCTTCCATCCCTACCCTCCATTCCAGATCCCCGCCTGGATTGCTCGATGCCTATGCTTTGCGGACGTAAAACTGTGCCGAAAGAAATAGACCTTTTTAAGAGATTTTAAGTTATTATCCTCTATCTTTATTAGTAACGCCTATTAAGGTTAAATAGGCGAAGGGAAGCCCTTTTTCTGCGACGCGGTGACACAAAAACAATCACCTATATTACTGAGGTTTCATTCATAAAGTACTACAGTTAAACTCCATTTAAAGCTTTATTTCTTTTTGTGGCTCTGCTCGCTCACCTGCGGTAGTACGAGGCTTTTTTCTCTTCTGCGGCAGCGTAGAGCAGAAAAGAGGACAGGAAGTGGCCGACGGGATGCACAGGAGGTCTCTATGGCGAGAAGGTGGCCGTCAAAAGCCTTGGGGGACGATAGCAGGAACGGACAAGAAATCTCTATGGTGAGAAGGCCGCTGCGAGAGGAAGTTGCGAGGGATGACTAAAAGCGACGGACAAGGAGTCGGCCATGATAGGAAGGTCGATTCCAAATGAACTGGGGGATGGCCAATTTGGACGGACGGGAGGTCGCCATGCCGAGAAGGTCTAGATGTTAATGCTATGGGACGGAAAAACGTGCCCTCCTGTGGTCAAAACGGGCATTGCGGCCGCCGAAATAAATAAACCTTTTGAATGGGATTTTAAGGTTATTATTCTCTATCTTTATTATTAACGCCTTATTAATATTAATAGGGCGACGGGAGGCCCTTTTGCTGCGACCCTGGGGCAGAGTAAGATAACCTAATATTAGTAAGGTTTTATTAATAAAGAATAATAAACTTAAAACGCCATTTAAAGGGTTTATTTCTTTTGGTGGCTGCTGTACCTGCTTGTCCCTTAGCGAGAGATGGCGCGGCCTTCAAAAAGGCCTGTAATGATGAATTAAGGTTACTTTGATAGGTGCTAACTTTAAAGATAAACCTCACCAAACATACATAAATTTATTGCTATGGTTAATATTAAAATGAGTGAGATTAGATTTTACCTTCGCTGCTAGTTTTGAAACTGACGCATTTATTAAAATGTTTTATGTCTACCTACATCACACTAATTTCTTGCTGCATCTTAGTTTCTAATCTTCCTAGTATGCCCATTCGTGAATATCATTTCACTGGGGTGAAAAATAGACAGCTAGTCAATTGGGGTGGAAGGTGCCAGGCTAGAAATTGGGGGTGGGGGCTGAGTTTTAGTACCACCTTAGGTATGAGAAACCAGCTTTGGGCCAATTCCTCTCCTAGTCAGCCTAAGTCTAACCCTAACCCTAGGGCTGTTGCTGCATGGCGAAAATAAGAGAAGGAAGGAGCATTAGATATATTTGCCGCCTTGAGTTATTTATAAAAAAATAACAAAGGCTGCATTAAAAAAATACGCAAAAAGTCATCTGGGTCAGTCACTCCAAAACCAGCTTTGGGCCAGTCACTCTCTCTCGGCCCTAGGAAGGAAGCAACGGCAAACCATTTGTCTGAAATGGTATAGGGTTGCCTGCCTAAGCAGGGGGTTGGACTAGAAGACCTCCAAGGTCCCTTCCAACTCGGTTATTCTATTCTAACCGCAGCTGGGGGGGAAAACCTTGCCAAGAAAACCGCAGGGATTTGGTCAGGCAATGGCCAGGAGTCGAGACTAAGTGGAAAGCACCAAATAATATTAAGAATAACAGCAATAACTTGCTAAACGCCCGGCTCCCTCCGGTCATGTTACTAGAAGGGAGTGCGAACACAGGCAATTGAGTTCATCGGGCAACGCGTGTCGTGGGAACGCAACTCCTAGTACCCACGCCGAGCGGCAGATTCGGGGAAGCTTCCCTGAAGCCCCCGCCTAACCTGGCCTTGATGCAAAGGCAGCAGCGCCGCCGGCTCCACCTTTGCCTTCTCCTTCGCCGCGGGACAGCCTTCTCGGGGCGTCGCCGGGCTGTGACGCCATCAGAAGGCGCGTCCCCTATTTCGGCAGAGAAGCGGAAAGGCACCATAGAGGTAGGAAAGGAGAGCGGAGGGCACACTGGGCTTTCCGCTCTTGAAACCATCCAACTTGGGAATCGCCATAGAAATGTAACCAGAGAGCTCGGGTGGAAATGGTAGAGCGGCCGGTAGAACCAAGACTTCCGAGTTTGCTGGAGCATATATGGAGGAAGACTTTGGATTGGAGTTAAGGACGGAAAAAAGACAATGCAGAAATCTGGATTGTATTGGGGGCGCCCTATATAAAAGCCCCCCGCAAAGGTGGAGTGTCACAGAGTATTGCACATCCATTCCCAGCCAGCAGGGGACAAGTTTAATCCCTATAAGTCATCCAGCGTTTCTCAAACTTGGCAATTTTTGTGGACTTCAAGTCCCAGAATTCCCCAGCCTGCATGCACTTTGCAGGTAACTAAATGGTTTATCCAGGAAAAGCAGGAACTGTATTAAATTGGACTCCAGGGTTGACCGAGTACACCACCTCCAAATTTGTGACGTCCCCTAAAATTTGCTGGCGACCCCCCCAAGTGATCGCAATAAATAAATAAAAACACAAACGTATTTATTTAGCGTATGACACAATACACTCCAATAGTATCTTTTCACTAGCCTCCACTAGTTGTGACACTACTTAGGTTTTACAAAAGCAGCCGAGGCCATTAAGTGGATGCTCCAGTCAGAGCTGAAGAAGCTTCTTGTATGAGAAGCGAAACGTCTTCAAAGAAAATTAAGAAAGTCCAGTTGCCTCCTGAAAAAGCATCTTTGGGACAATTATGACCCGGATGACTGAGAATCTCCATAGACAGTGAGAGACAATGCGGGATACTTAAGGCACGGGACTAGAAATCGGAAGACTGTCGGTTCTAGTCCCACTTTAGGCATGAAAGTCAACTGTGCAAACCTGCAACATATCGTGTAGATCGATCTATCTATCTATCTATCTATCTATCTATCTATCTATCTATCTATCTATCTATCTATCTATCTATCTATCTATCTATCTATCTACCTATCTATCTATCTATCTATCTATCTATCTATCTAATATAAAGGATGCTGCGCTTCAATGGTTAGACGGCCTATTGGTATCTGAACAAAAATCTTTTTAACATTTATATTTTATTGTGTTTTTCTAATCTAGGTGAAATGTTAATATATACTGCAAGTCCATGTATGATATGCCATACGCTAAATAAATAAGTAAACAACCGCCCAATCAAGAAACTACCAGGAACACCTCCATCAACCCTGATAGGACAAGCCACTAAGTATATAAAGAGAGAGCAAATTCCTCTCTCTTCTAGCACTGATGATGTTACCTAGTTGGGTCACGAAACGTCTGCAAAAAAACCACCAAGCTCAGAGAGCACCAAGGACCCCTGAAGAGACAATGTTGTTGGATGATGGACCAAGTGGCCCCTTTAGCTCCGGCTTTATTATTCATATAATAACAATGATATGCGTGTGTGTGTGTGTGTGTGTGCGTGCGTGGGTGTATGATAATACTATATAATTTATATTATGATTGCATTTATCTGCCCCATCTCGCCTAGAGGTTTAGAAAGCCCTTTTTGCTTCCCAGTCAGTCAATATGGGCTGAGCAAGTGAAGCTGGAGGCAGCCAAGATTTCCTTCCCTCCACTTTCCCCTCGCACTTTACATATGCCCAGAGGCACCGTGCACACTTAGAAGCAGCTGCCCGCCGGCCTCCCCGCCCGTCCCTTGTTTCTTCCATCCCTAAACCCTCCATTCCAGATTCACCCGCCTGGGATTGCCTCGATGCCTATGCTTTGCGACGTAAAACTGTGCCGAAAGAAATAAGACCTTTTGAATGGGATTTTAAAGTTATTATCCTCTATCTTTATTAGTAACGCCTTATTAATGTTAATAGGGCGAAGGGAAGCCCTTTTGCTGCGACGCTGGGACACAAAAACATCACCTAATATTACTGAGGTTTCATTCATAAATACTACACTTAAAACTCCATTTAAAAGCTTTATTTCTTTTTGTGGCTGCTCGGCTCACCTGCGGTAGTACGAGTTGGGTCACGAAACGTCTGCAAGGAAACCACCAAGCTCAGAGAGCACCAAGGACCCCTGAAGAGAGAATGTTGTTGGATGATGGACCAAGTGGCCCCTTTAGCTCCGGCTTTATTATTTATATAATAACAATGATATGCGTGTGTGTGTGTGTGTGTGCGCGCGCCCGTGCGCGGGTGGATGATAATACTATATAATTTATATTATGATGACATTTATCTGCCCCATCGCGCCTAGAGGTTTAGAAAGCCCCTTTTAGCTCCCAGTCAAGTCAATATGGCTGAGCAAGTGAAAGCTAGAGGCAGCGAGGATTACTTCCCTCCTCTTTCCCCTCGACTTACATATGCCCAGAAGGCAACCTGCCACACTTAGAAGCAGCTACCCGCCGGCCTCCCCGCCCGTTCCCTCGTTTCTTCCATCCCTAAACCCTCCATTCAGATTCACCCGCCTGGGATTGCCCGATGCCTAGCTTTGCGACGTTAAAACCCTGTGCGAAAGAAATAGACCTTTTTGAAGAGATTTTTAAAGTTATTATCCTCATCTCTTATTATAACGCCGTATAATGTTAATAGGCGAAAGGGAAGCCCTTTTGCTGCGACGCGGGGACACAAAACCATCACCTAATATTACTGAGGTTTCATTCATAAATACTACACTTAAAACTCCATTTAAAAGCTTTATTTCTTTTTGTGGCTGCTCGGCTCACCTGCGGTAGTACGAGGCTTTTTTCTCTTCTTGCGGCAGCGTAGAGCAGAAAAGAGGACAGGAAGTTGCCGACGGGATGCACAGGAGGTCTCTATGGCGAGAAGGTGGCCGTCAAAAGCCCTGGGGGACGATAGCAGGAACGGACAAGAAATCTCTATGGTGAGAAGGCCGCTGCGAGAGGAAGGTGCGAGGGATGACTAAAAGCGACGGACAGGACACAAAAAACCAACCAAATTTTGGACAGAACAAAAACACAAACAAAACCCAACACAGAAAATTCAAAAAAAAAAATACAACAACCAAAAAGAATACAAGGAGTCGGGCCAGGATAGGAGGTCGATTCAAATGAACTGGGGGATGCAATTTGGACGGACGGGAGGTCGCCATGCCGAGAAGGTCTAGGTGTTAATGCTATGGGACGGAAAAACCTGCCCTCCTGTGGTCAAAACGGGTATTGCGGCCGCCGAAATAAATAAACCCTTTGAATGGGATTTTAAGGTTATTATTCTCTATCTTTATTATTAACGCCTTATTAATATTAATAGGGCGACGGGAGGCCCTTTTGCTGAGACCCTGGGGCAGAGTAAGATAATCTAATATTAGTATGGTTTTATTAACAAAGAATAATAAACTTAAAACGCCATTTAAAAGGTTTATTTCTTTTGGTGGCTGCTGTACCTGCTTGTCCCTTAGCGAGAGATGGCGCGGCCTCAAAAAGCCTGTAATGAGAATAAGGACTTGATAGGTGCCTAACTTTAAAGATAACCTACCAAACATACATAAATTATCTGCTATGCTTAATATTAAAATGAACCAAGGGGGAGTGAGATAGATTTTACCTCCGCTGATAGTTGACACTGAGCATTACTAAAAGTTTATGTCTACTACATCACACTAATTCTTGCTGCTCTTAGAGTTTCTAATTTTAGTATGCCCATCGTGAATATCATTCACGGTGTGAAAATAAAAGCTGTACAATTGGGGGAAGGTGCCAGGCTAGAAATGGGGGGGGGCTGAGTTTAGTACCACCTTTAGGTATGCGAAACCAGCTTTGGGCCAATTCTCCTAGTCAGCATAAGTCTAACCCTAACCCTAGGGCTGTGAGCAGGCGACGAAAATAAGAGAAAGAAGGAGCATTAGAGATATTTTGCCGCTGAGTTATTAATAAAAAAAAATAACAAAGGCTGCATTAAAAAAATACGCAAAAAGTCATCTGGGTCAGTCACTCCAAAACCAGATTTGGGCCAGTCACTCTCTCTCGGCCCTAGGAAGGAAGCAACGGCAAACCATTTGTCTGAAATGGTATAGGGTTGCCTGCCTAAGCAGGGGGTTGGACTAGAAGACCTCCAAGGTCCCTTCCAACTCGGTTATTCTATTCTAACCGCAGCTGGGGGGAAAAACCTTGCCAAGAAAACCGCAGGGATTTGGTCAGGCAATGGCCAGGAGTCGAGACTAAGTGGAAAGCACCAAATAATATTAAGAATAACAGCAATAACTTGCTAAACGCCCGGCTCCCTCCGGTCATGTTACTAGAAGGGAGTGCGAACACAGGCAATTGAGTTCATCGGGCAACGCGTGTCGTGGGAACGCAACTCCTAGTACCCACGCCGAGCGGCAGATTCGGGGAAGCTTCCCTGAAGCCCACGCCTCACCTGGCCTTGAGCAAAGGCAGCAGCGCCGCCGGCTCACCTTTGCCTTCTCCTCGCCGCGGGACAGCCTTATCGGGCGTCGCCGGGCTGTGACGCCATCAGAAGAGTCCGCCCCTATCGGCCAGAGGAAGCGGAAGGCACCATAGAGGTAGGAAAGGAGAGCGGAGGGCAGACTGGGCCTTTCGCTCCACGCTAGACCACCATCCAACTGGGAATCGCATAGATAATTAACCAGAGAGCTAGGGGAAAATTGGGATAGAGCGGGCCGGTAGAACCAAGACTTCCGAGTCTTGCTGGAGCATATATGTAGCGAGACTTGGAATTGGAGTTAAGGACGGAAAAAAGACAATGCAGAAATCTGGATTGTATTGGGGGCGCCCTATATAAAAGCCCCCCGCAAAGGTGGAGTGTCACAGAGTATTGCACATCCATTCCCAGCCAGCATGGGACAGGTTTAATCCCTATAAGTCATCCAGCGTTTCTCAAACTTGGCAATTTTTGTGGACTTCAAGTCCCAGAATTCCCCAGCCTGCATGCACTTTGCAGGTAACTAAATGGTTTATCCAGGAAAAGCAGGAACTGTATTAAATTGGACTCCACGGTTGACCAAGTACACCACCTCCAAATTTGTGACGTCCCCTAAAATTTGCTGGCGACCCCCAAGTGATCGCAATAAATAAATAAAAACACAAACGTATTTATTTAGCGTATGACACAATACCACTCAATAGTAATTTCACTCGCCTCCACTAGTGTGACATATAGGTTTTACAAAAGAAGCGAGGCATTTAAGTGATGCTGCCAGTCAGAGCTGAAGAAGCTTTTGCTATGAGAAGCGAAACGTCTTCAAAGAAAATTAAGAAAGTCCAGTGCCTCCTGAAAAAGCATCTTGGGGACAAGTATGACCCGATGCATGAGTGGAATCTCCATAGACAAGGAGAGACAAGGCGGGGATACTTAAGAGCGGGATAGAAATCTGAAGACTGTCGGTGTTAGTCCCACCGTAGGCATGAAAGTCAAAACTTGCAAACTGGACAAATATCGTGTAGATCTATCTATATTATCTATCCTATCTACTATCTATCTATCTATCTATCATCTATCTATCTATCTATCTATCTATCTATCTATCTATCTAAGATAAAGGAGGCTGCACTTCAATGGTTAGACGGCCTATTGGTATCTGAACAAAAATCTTTTTAACATTTATATTTTATTGTGTTTTTCTAATCTAGGTGAAATGTTAATATATACTGCAAGTCCATGTATGATATGCCATACGCTAAATAAATAAGTAAACAACCGCCCAATCAAGAAACTACCAGGAACACCTCCATCAACACTGATAGGACAAGCCACTAAGTATATAAAGAGAGAGCAAATTCCTCTCTCTTCTAGCACTGATGATGTTACCTAGTTGGGTCACGAAACGTCTGCAAGAAAACCACCAAGCTCAGAGAGCACCAAGGACCCCTGAAGAGACAATGCTGTTGGATGATGGACCAAGTGGCCCCTTAGCTCCGGCTTTATTATTTATATAATAACAATGATATGCGTGTGTGTGTGCGTGCGTGGGTGTATGATAATACTATATAATTTATATTATGATTACATTTATCTGCCCCATCTCGCCTAGAGGTTTAGAAATCCCCTTTTTGCTTCCCAGTCAGTCAATATGGGCTGAGCAAGTGAAGCTGGAGGCAGCCAAGATTTCCTTCCCTCCACTTTCCCCTCGCACTTTACATATGCCCAGAGGCACCCTGCACACTTAGAAGCAGCTGCCCGCCGGCCTCCCCGCCCGTCCCTTGTTTCTTCCATCCCTAAACCCTCCATTCCAGATTCACCCGCCTGGGATTGCCTCGATGCCTATGCTTTGCGACGTAAAACTGTGCCCGAAAGGAGATAGACCTTTTAATGGGATTAAAGTTATTATCCTCTATCTTTATAGTAACGCCTTATACGTAATAGGGCGAAGGAAGCCCTTTTGCGCGACGCGTCGGGGACACGAAACATCACCTAATATTACTGAGGTTTCATTAATAAATACTACACTTAAAACCCATTTTAAAAAGCTTTATTTCTTTGGGGTGCTGGCCAAATGCGGCAGTACGAGGCTTTTTCCCTTCTTGCGGCGCAGCGTAGAGCAGAAAAGAGGACAGGAAGGTGCCGACGGAGGACTAAAAGCAACGGATAAGAATTCGGCCATAATAGGAAGGTCGATTCCAAATGAACTGGGGGATGGCCAATTTGGACGGACGGGAGGTCGCCATGCCGAGAAGGTCTAGGTGTTAATGCTATGGGACGGAAAAACCTGCCCTCCTGTGGTCAAAACGGGTATTGCGGCCGCCGAAATAAATAAACCTTTTGAATGGGATTTTAAGGTTATTATTCTCTATCTTTATTATTAACGCCTTATTAATATTAATATGGCGACGGGAGGCCCTTTTGTGAGACCCTGGGCCAGAGTAAGATACCTAATATAGTATGGTTTATTAAACAAAGAATAATAAACTTTATTAAAACGCCATTAAAGGTTTATTCTTTTGGGGATTGACTGTACCTGGCTTGTCCTAGCGAGAGATGGCGGCGGGCCTTCAAACAGGCCTGTAATGATGAATTAAGGTTACTTTGACTAGGTGCTAACTTAAAGAAAACCTCACCAAACTATACAAAATTTATGCTATGCGTAATATTAAAATGCAGTGAGATATGATTTTACCTTCGCTGCTAGTTTGAAACTGACGCATTTATTAAAATGTTTATGCTACCTACACACACTCATTTCTTGCTGCATCTTAGTTTCTAATCTTCCTAGTATGCCCGTTCGTGAATATCATTTCACTGGGGTGAAAAATAGACAGCTAGTCAATTGGGGTGGAAGGTGCCAGGCTAGGAATTGGGGGTGGGGGCTGAGTTTTAGTACCACCTTAAGGTATGAGAAACCAGCTTTGGGCCAATTCCTCTCCTAGTCAGCCTAAGTCTAACCCTAACCCTAGGGCTGTTGCTGCATGGCGAAAATAAGAGAAGGAAGGAGCATTAGATATATTTGCCGCCTTGAGTTATTTATAAAAAAATAACAAAGGCTGCATTAAAAAAATACGCAAAAAGTCATCTGGGTCAGTCACTCCAAAACCAGCTTTGGGCCAGTCACTCTCTCTCGGCCCTAGGAAGGAAGCAACGGCAAACCATTTGTCTGAAATGGTATAGGGTTGCCTGCCTAAGCAGGGGGTTGGACTAGAAGACCTCCAAGGTCCCTTCCAACTCCGTTATTCAGCTGGGGGGAAAAACCTGGCCAAGAAAACCGCAGGGATTTGGTCAGGCAATGGCCAGGAGTCGAGACTAAGTGGAAAGCACCAAATAATATTAAGAATAACAGCAATAACTTGCTAAACGCCCGGCTCCCTCCGGTGATGTTACTAGAAGGGAGTGCGAACACAGGCAATTGAGTTCATCGGGCAACGCGTGTCGTGGGAACGCAACTCCTAGTACCCACGCCGCCCATGAAAAGGCGGCGTCGAGCGGCAGATTCGGGGAAGCTTCCCTGAAGCCCCCGCCTCACCTGGCCTTGCTGCAAAGGCAGCAGCGCCGCCGGCTCCACCTTTGCCTTCTCCTTCGCCGCGGGACAGCCTTCTCGGGGCGTCGCCGGGCTGTGACGCCATCAGAAAGCGCGTCCCCTATTTCGGCAGAGAAGCGGAAAGGAACCATAGAGGTAGGAAAGGAGAGCGGAGGGCAGACTGGGCTTTCCGCTCTTCAAACCGCCGATCTTGGGAATCGCCATAGATATGTAACCAGAGAGCTCGGGTGGAAATGGTAGAGCGGCCGGTAGAACCAAGACTTCCGAGTTTGCTGGAGCATATATGGAGGAAGACTTTGGATTGGAGTTAAGGACGGAAAAAAGACAATGCAGAAATCTGGATTGTATTGGGGGCGCCCTATATAAAAGCCCCCCGCAAAGGTGGAGTGTCACAGAGTATTGCACATCCATTCCCAGCCAGCAGGGGACAAGTTTAATCCCTGTAAGTCATCCAGCGTTTCTCAAACTTGGCAATTTTTGTGGACTTCAAGTCCCAGAATTCCCCAACCTGCATGCAGTTTGCAGGTCACTAAATGGTTTATCCAGGGAAAGCAGGAACTGTATTAAATTGGACTCCAGGGCTGACCGAGTACACCACCTCCAAATTTGTGACGTCCCCTAAAATTTGCTGGCAACCCCCAAGCGATCGCAATAAATAAATAAAAACACAAACGTATTTATTTAGCGTATGGCACAATACACTCCGATAGTATCTTTTCACTAGCCTCCACTAGTTGTGACACTGCTTAGGTTTTACAAAAGCAGCTAAGGCCATTAAGTGAAGCTCCAGTCAGAGCTGAAGAACCTTCTTGTATGAGAAGCGAAACGTCTTCAAAGAAAATCCAGAAAGTCCAGTTGCCTCCTGAAAAAGCATCTTTGGGACAATTATGACCCGGATGACTGAGAATCTCCATAGACAGTGAGAGACAATGCGGGATACTTAAGGCACTGGACTAGAAATCGGAAGACTGTCGGTTCTAGTCCCACCTTAGGCATGAAAGTCAACTGTGGTGACCTTGGGGTCAGTCCTTCTCTCTTGGTCCTAGTAAGGAGGCAATGCCAAACCACCAGCTTCCCATCATAGCTATCTGCAATTGCATTGACGCACGACCGAACGTGTGCAGCTGGGGCCTGCGCACACCTGCAACATATCGTGTATATCTATCTATCTATCTATCTATCTATCTATCTATCTATCTATCTATCTATCTATCTATCTATCTATCTATCTATCTATCTATCTATCTATCTATCTATCTATCTATCTATCTATCTATCTATCTATCTATCTATCTATCTAATATAAAGGAGGCTGCACTTCAATGGTTAGACGGCCTATTGGTATCTGAACAAAAATCTTTTTAACATTTATATTTTATTGTGTTTTTTAATCTAGGTGAAATGTTAATATATACTGCAAGTCCATGTATGATATGCCATACGCTAAATAAATAAGTAAACAACCGCCCAATCAAGAAACTACCAGGAACACCTCCATCAACACTGATAGGACAAGCCACTAAGTATATAAAGAGAGAGCAAATTCCTCTCTCTTCTAGCACTGATGATGTTACCTAGTTGGGTCACGAAACGTCTGCAAGAAAACCACCAAGCTCAGAGAGCACCAAGGACCCCTGAAGAGACAATGTTGTTGGATGATGGACCAAGTGGCCCCTTAGCTCCGGCTTTATTATTTATATAATAACAATGATATGCGTGTGTGTGAGTGTGCGTGCGTGCGTGGGTGTATGATAATACTATATAATTTATATTATGATTGCATTTATCTGCCCCATCTCGCCTACAGGTTTAGAAAGCCCCTTTGCTTCCCAGTCAGTCAATATGGGCTGAGCAAGTGAAGCTGGAGGCAGCCAAGATTTCCTTCCCTCCACTTTCCCCTCGCACTTTACATATGCCCAGAGGCACCGTGCACACTTAGAAGCAGCTGCCCGCCGGCCTCCCCGCCCGTCCCTTGTTTCTTCCATCCCTAAACCCTCCATTCCAGATTCACCCGCCTGGGATTGCCTCGATGCCTATGCTTTGCGACGTAAAACTGTGCCGAAAGAAATATACCTTTTTAATGGGATTTTAAAGTTATTATCCTCTATCTTTATTAGTAACGCCTTATTAATGTTAATAGGGCGAAGGGAAGCCCTTTTGCTGCGACGCGGGGACACAAAAACATCACCTAATATTACTGAGGTTTCATTAATAAATACTACACTTAAAACTCCATTTAAAAGCTTTATTTCTTTTTGTGGCTGCTCGGCTCACCTGCGGCAGTACGAGGCTTTTTTCCCTTCTTGCGGCAGCGTAGAGCAGAAAAGAGGACAGGAAGGTGCCGACGGATGACTAAAAGCAACGGACAAGAATTCGGCCATAATAGGAAGGTCGATTCCAAATGAACTGGGGGATGGCCAATTTGGACGGACGGGAGGTCGCCATGCCGAGAAGGTCTAGGTGTTAATGCTATGGGACGGAAAAACCTGCCCTCCTGTGGTCAAAACGGGTATTGCGGCCGCCGAAATAAATAAACCTTTTGAATGGGATTTTAAGGTTATTATTCTCTATCTTTATTATTAACGCCTTATTAATATTAATAGGGCGACGGGAGGCCCTTTTGCTGAGACCCTGGGGCAGAGTAAGATAACCTAATATTAGTATGGTTTTATTAACAAAGAATAATAAACTTAAAACGCCATTTAAAAGGTTTATTTCTTTTGGTGGCTGCTGTACCTGCTTGTCCCTTAGCGAGAGATGGCGCGGCCTTCAAAAAGGCCTGTAATGATGAATTAAGGTTACTTTGATAGGTGCTAACTTTAAAGATAAACCTCACCAAACATACACAAAATTTATTGCTATGCTTAATATTAAAATGAGTGAGATTAGATTTTACCTTCGCTGCTAGTTTTGAAACTGACGCATTTATTAGAATGTTTTATGTCTACCTACATCACACTAATTTCTTGCTGATCTAGTTTCTAATCTTCCTAGTATGCCCCATTCGGAATATCATTCACTGGGGTGAAAAATAGACAGCTAGTCAATTGGGTGGGGTGGAAGGTTGCCAGGCTAGAAATTGGGGAGGTGGGGGATGAGTTTTAGTACCACTTAAGGTATTTTCTATATGAGAAAACCAGCTTTGGGCCAATTCCTCTCAGTCAGCCTTAAGTCTAACCCTAACACTAGGGCTGTGTTTTTTTTTTTTTTTTTTTTTTTTTTTTTTTTTTTTTTTTACTGCATGGCGAAAATAAGAGAAGGAAGGAGCAGTAGATATATTTGCCGCCTTGAGTTATTTATAAAAAAATAACAAAGGCTGCATTAAAAAAATACGCAAAAAGTCATCTGGGTCAGTCACTCCAAAACCAGCTTTGGGCCAGTCACTCTCTCTCGGCCCTAGGAAGGAAGCAACGGCAAACCATTTGTCTGAAATGGTATAGGGTTGCCTGCCTAAGCAGGGGGTTGGACTAGAAGACCTCCAAGGTCCCTTCCAACTCCGTTATTCAGCTGGGGGGAAAAACCTTGCCAAGAAAACCGCAGGGATTTGGTCAGGCAATGGCCAGGAGTCGAGACTAAGTGGAAAGCACCAAATAATATTAAGAATAACAGCAATAACTTGCTAAACGCCCGGCTCCCTCCGGTGATGTTACTAGAAGGGAGTGCGAACACAGGCAATTGAGTTCATAGGGCAACGCGTGTCGTGGGAACGCAACTCCTAGTACCACGCCGACCCATGAAAAGGCGGCCGTCGAGCGGCAGATTCGGGGAAAGATTCCATACGAAGCCCCCGCCTCACTGGCCTTGATGCAAAGGCAGCAGCGCCGCCGGGCACCTTTGCCTTCCTCTTTGGCCGCTGTGACAGCTTCTCGGGGCGTCGCAGGGCTTTGACGCCATCAGAAGGCGCCTGTCCCCTCTTTCGGCAGGGCGACCGGAAAGGAACCATAGAGGTAGGAAAGGAAGGCGGAGGGCAGACGGGGCTTTGCCGCTCTTCAAAAAACCGTCGGATTCTTGGGTAATCGCCATAGAGATGTAAAAAACCAGAGAGCTCGGGTGGAAATGGTAGAGCGGACGGTAGAACCAAGACTTCCGAGTTTGCTGGAGCATATATGGAGGAAGACTTTGGATTGGAGTTAAGGACGGAAAAAAGACAATGCAGAAAACTGGATTGTATTGGGGGCGCCCTATATAAAAGCCCCCCGCAAAGGTGGAGTGTCACAGAGTATTGCACATCCATTCCCAGCCAGCAGGGGACAAGTTTAATCCCTGTAAGTCATCCAGCGTTTCTCAAACTTGGCAATTTTTGTGGACTTCAAGTCCCAGAATTCCCCAGCCTGCATGCAGTTTGCAGGTAACTAAATGGTTTATCCAGGGAAAGCAGGAACTGTATTAAATTGGACTCCAGGGTTGACCGAGTACACCACCTCCAAATTTGTGACGTCCCCTAAAATTTGCTGGCAACCCCCAAGCGATCGCAATAAATAAATAAAAACACAAACGTATTTATTTAGCGTATGGCACAATACACTCCGATAGTATCTTTTCACTAGCCTCCACTAGTTGTGACACTGCTTAGGTTTTACAAAAGCAGCCAAGGCCATTAAGTGATGCTCCAGTCAGAGCTGAAGAACCTTCTTGTATGAGAAGCGAAACGTCTTCAAAGAAAATCAAGGAAGTCCAGTTGCCTCCTGAAAAAGCATCTTTGGGACAATTATGACCCGGATGACTGAGAATCTCCATAGACAGTGAGAGACAATGCGGGATACTTAAGGCACTGGACTAGAAATCGGAAGACTGTCGGTTCTAGTCCCACCTTAGGCATGAAAGTCAACTGTGGTGACCTTGGGGTCAGTCCTTCTCTCTTGGTCCTAGTAAGGAGGCAATGCCAAACCACCAGCTTCCCATCATAGCTATCTGCAATTGCATTGACGCACGACCGAACGTGTGCAGCTGGGGCCTGCGCACACCTGCAACATATCGTGTACATCTATCTATCTATCTATCTATCTATCTATCTATCTATCTATCTATCTATCTATCTATCTATCTATCTATCTATCTATCTAATATAAAGGAGGCTGCACTTCAATGGTTAGACGGCCTATTGGTATCTGAACAAAAATCTTTTTAACATTTATATTTTATTGTGTTTTTCTAATCTAGGTGAAATGTTAATATATACTGCAAGTCCATGTATGATATGCCATACGCTAAATAAATAAGTAAACAACCGCCCAATCAAGAAACTACCAGGAACACCTCCATCAACACTGATAGGACAAGCCACTAAGTATATAAAGAGAGAGCAAATTCCTCTCTCTTCTAGCCCTGATGATGTTACCTAGTTGGGTCACGAAACGTCTGCAAGAAAACCACCAAGCTCAGAGAGCACCAAGGACCCCTGAAGAGACAATGTTGTTGGATGATGGACCAAGTGGCCCCTTAGCTCCGGCTTTATTATTTATATAATAACAATGATATGCGTGTGTGTGAGTGTGCGTGCGTGCGTGGGTGTATGATAATACTATATAATTTATATTATGATTGCATTTATCTGCCCCATCTCGCCTACAGGTTTAGAAAGCCCTTTTGCTTCCCAGTCAGTCAATATGGGCTGAGCAAGTGAAGCTGGAGGCAGCCAAGATTTCCTTCCCTCCACTTTCCCCTCGCACTTTACATATGCCCAGAGGCACCGTGCACACTTAGAAGCAGCTGCCCGCCAGCCTCCCCGCCCGTCCCTTGTTTCTTCCATCCCTAAACCCTCCATTCCAGATTCAACCGCCTGGGATTGCCTCGATGCCTATGCTTTGCGACGTAAAACTGTGCCGAAAGAAATAGACCTTTTTAATGGGATTTTAAAGTTATTATCCTCTATCTTTATTAGTAACGCCTTATTAATGTTAATAGGGCGAAGGGAAGCCCTTTTGCTGCGACGCGGGGACACAAAAACATCACCTAATATTACTGAGGTTTCATTAATAAATACTACACTTAAAACTCCATTTAAAAGCTTTATTTCTTTTTGTGGCTGCTCGGCTCACCTGCGGCAGTCCGAGGCTTTTTTCCCTTCTTGCGGCAGCGTAGAGCAGAAAAGAGGACAGGAAGGTGCCGACGGATGACTAAAAGCAACGGATAAGAATTCGGCCATAATAGGAAGGTCGATTCCAAATGAACTGGGGGATGGCCAATTTGGACGGACGGGAGGTCGCCATGCCGAGAAGGTTTAGGTGTTAATGCTATGGGACGGAAAAACCTGCCCTCCTGTGGTCAAAACGGGTATTGCGGCCGCCGAAATAAATAAACCTTTTGAATGGGATTTTAAGGTTATTATTCTCTATCTTTATTATTAACGCCTTATTAATATTAATAGGGCGACGGGAGGCCCTTTTGCTGAGACCCTGGGGCAGAGTAAGATAACCTAATATTAGTATGGTTTTATTAACAAAGAATAATAAACTTAAAACGCCATTTAAAAGGTTTATTTCTTTTGGGGGCTGCTGTACCTGCTTGTCCCTTAGCGAGAGATGGCGCGGCCTTCAAAAAGGCCTGTAATGATGAATTAAGGTTACTTTGATAGGTGCTAACTTTAAAGATAAACCTCACCAAACATACATAAATTTATTGCTATGCTTAATATTAAAATGAGTGAGATTAGATTTTACCTTCGCTGCTAGTTTTGAAACTGACGCATTTATTAAAATGTTTTATGTCTACCTACATCACACTAATTTCTTGCTGCATCTTAGTTTCTAATCTTCCTAGTATGCCCATTCGTGAATATCATTTCACTGGGGTGAAAAATAGACAGCTAGTCAATTGGGGTGGAAGGTGCCAGGCTAGAAATTGGGGGTGGGGGCTGAGTTTTAGTACCACCTTAGGTATGAGAAACCAGCTTTGGGCCAATTCCTCTCCTAGTCAGCCTAAGTCTAACCCTAACCCTAGGGCTGTTGCTGCATGGCGAAAATAAGAGAAGGAAGGAGCATTAGATATATTTGCCGCCTTGAGTTATTTATAAAAAAATAACAAAGGCTGCATTAAAAAAATACGCAAAAAGTCATCTGGGTCAGTCACTCCAAAACCAGCTTTGGGCCAGTCACTCTCTCTCGGCCCTAGGAAGGAAGCAACGGCAAAC